>NTPY01000715.1:195478-205630 GCA_002922825.1 Brachionus calyciflorus
TTTAGGGTATCATTTTGAAGCTTTTTTTACGCTCTTTCATATGCTATCTTAAAATCTTGAAAATATCGAAAAATACGGAAACCGCACCCGGGTGCGCTGTTTATCGTAAATTGGGGGGTGCGCTTTATTCAAGGATCCGTAGTTTTAACTAATTTTTTTTTGTTTTAATAAAGCAAATTTCTTGGTATCGGTATTTGATTAGCTTAAAAATAAATATAATCAAAAGAATTTTGTTTGAGATTTTTTTTTAACTATCATTCTCTTTTTTTTTTTATTTTAAAAGTATTTTTTTATTATGCTAAGAAATTTTCAGAGATTCTCCAGACGCCAAGAAAAGAAAAAATATTTATAATCGTATATACATTTAATGAATTCTTAATTTTCTATTAAAAAATTATGTAACTAAAACTTCTGTTGAGGTCTAATAACTTAAATTAGGTGTTTTAATTAAATAAAAGAGTCTTGTTTGTGTTGGCTTAATAACCTTGTTTATTCGACTCAAATTATTTAACAAGGTTGTTTTTTTTCTAAGTTTGGAGAATGAAGAAAAAGAAGCGTTATTATACCCGAGAAAAAATAAACGCGTTTTTTAAATACGTTAAAACGCGTCTAGATACGCGTTTTTTGACATTTTTTCACATTACAAAAACATAACGTCCTTTTGATGGTTTTGTATACATAAATGAAATTTAATAGTGCGAATAATTATAATCAAAAGAAAGGTGAATATTACATAATATTTAAAATTAAGTTTTATTTTCAATTAATATTAAAGCAATATCTAAACAAAAAGAACAAATCAAGTGAGTAATCGGGGCTGGTCAAAACGACGAACACGTGTTCGCGAAATTTACCTTCAAATTTTGAAAAGTAAAATTTACGAACACCGGTTCGTCAAATTTACCTTGATTTTTTTTTCTGGTAAATTTAACGATAATTTTATAAGATAAATTTAGTTTGTAAAATTTTAAAAAATTTTGAAAGCTTCAAATCGTTGTTTTTACCAAAATTTAGCCTTTACTTTTATTTTAAACTAACTAGTTTAAAAGAACAATTTTATTTTGATCATAATTCAATAAATAAGCATCTCCAGCCGATTATACCGAAATTGGTTTTTAAATAACATGTTATTAAATTTTGATTCTTTACCAAAATTTGAAAATTTTTTAGAAATGAATTGATCTAACTTAAAAAAGCTTTAAGAAAAATATTATTCATTAGTTTACAAATTAACATTTTTAAAATGTGTTCATCGTTTTTACCAAAAAGAAATTCGAATTAAATTTGACGAACCGGTGTTCGTATTTTTTACTTTTCAAAATTTGAAGGTAAATTTCGCTAAAGAAAATGAATTCAATAGTTTATTTTTAATCAGGCTTTGTTTAGAAACAACTATTTAACTCAAAATTAAAAACAAAAGTTAAAGATTATTAATTAAATGTAAAATTTATAGAAAAAATTACTTAGCGTCCTGTTAAAAACTTCTTGTAAAATTTAACATAAATTTTATTTCCACTTAAATTTAACGTTTGTCCGTCATCGAAATCAAGAATAAGATTATAGCTATTGTTTATCGATTCCACTTTAAGATCACAAGAAAAATTAAAAATTTTGATTTACGTAAACCCGATCGGGACACTTAACATTCAAACTATTCTCTTCAAAAAAAATCAAAGTTAATTTTTATAACCAATTGTAGATCTTCTTTTTGATCTTATTTTCAAGAATTTTCACAAATCAATGCAAAGAAAAGTAACTTTTATAAATTTTCAGGTAATAGATCAACATGAAAAAATTTTTGATATTTTGGTTTCTCAAAATTGGACAATTTTTTGTCTTAAACGATTTTTTCGGGTATCTTTTTTTAATTTCTTTTAGATATTTTTTGAGATCGAGTAAGCGTGGGAAGTTAAACCGACGTCGACGGCCTAAATCTGATGAGCCGTCGACCCCGGTTTTTAACTTTCTGATTTATTTCTCTTTAGTAAAAGTTTTAACAAATTAATAACAGATAACCCACAGGTCACAGAGCGGCAACCTTTTTTGCATTTAAATTTTGGCTACATTTCATTTTAGTATCTAATTTAAAAATAAAATATAATTAAATAGGTATCTAAATTAATTTTTCAGTATCTAATAATTTTTTAGTAGTATCAAATAATAAATTATTAAAAAAATAAGTTTTTAACGGAAATAACTAATTAATCTAATTGGATTAAATGATAAATTTGTTATTTTTTAGTATTCGATTTTACTTTGCCGCTTGATTCAAATTTTTGATTGATCCTCATGTTAAAAAGACGATTATTTTATTCTTATAAAGGTTCATATAAACAGGTTCTTAACTTATAAATTTTTTTGGTGATTAGATTTCATCACTTTATTTTAAAAATTCCTAATCAATCGAATTACCAAAGGCTTTGAAACATTTACAGGGGCTTTTATAAAACTGGAACGTCAACGGTAACTTTGGATGTAACCGTAATCATTGCTCAAACATCTAAAAATTGAAAACTAAGGCGAATTAAAATAGGTTACAGTTACACTGTAAATATTTGATGTGTAAAAATTTTGAACTCAAATTACACACATACAAGTGTAAAAAAATACACGTTTATTTGTATAATCAAAAAAACAACCAATGATAAAGTTTAAAATCTTACACATTAAAGTGTGTAATTTAAAATTACACATATAGGTGTATTTTTTGCGATTTTCGCATAGAAAATAGTAGCCTTTAAATTTTGATATTTTTAAAAAATATATATTTTTTCATTTTCCAATGTTTTGATCCAGTAAGCGTGGGAAGATAAACCGACGTCGACGACCTAAATCTGATGGGCCGTCGACCCCGGTTTTTAACTTCCTGATAAATTATGTTTAGTTAATAATTTTATAAAATAATAACAGAACCCCCAGATCACAAAATTCCAAAGGTCACAGAGCCACAAGGTCACATAAATGAAAAGTAAAAAAATCCTCAGGAAATCTTGTAAAAAGAAATAGCCTAATAAAAAATTTTTTCAAAAATACCCGAAATAGGCTATTTTTAAATTTTTTTGACCTATAATGCAAAATTGCTACGCTTTATAGTACAGTACACTCCGGAACAAAGTTAACGAAAACATAAACATTGTTTAAACAGAGCATACAAAAAACCGACACAGAACAGAAACAAAATCAACACAAAACAATTTTAAATGTTTCTGTTTCGGTTTGGTTTTGTTTTCTGTATAAACAGTGTTGTTTACTTTGTTTTGGATTGTACTGTAATTATAAGCAAAAAAAAAAGCATAAAAATAAAGAAGTTATATCAAATTGAACGAATTAGGGTTGAGTATCGAAATGAATCTGACTTTTCGATAAAAACTCAGGATTTATCGAAATTGCTAATGCGATATGGCAAAAAATAATTATCGTCTTTATTATTCCGATCGAAAATTTTGCCAAATATGCATGTCCGAATTTTGATTTATCGATCTTTGTGTTTAGAAAAAATTTTAACCGAATCTTAAATTCGAACATTTTGTTCGAAATAGTAGATCGACTAAAAAATAAAATCTAATTAAAAATTAAAACTGAAAATTTATTTTTTAAGTCAAAATATTGAAAGACCAAAAGAAATCATGATTTTTATTCTTCTTTATCACAAAAAAGAATCTTTCTTGACTTTATTTTGAATATTTACAGTGTTGATTTTATACCAAGACCTTTTTTTTTTTGGTATTTTCCAAAAGTAACAAAAAAAATTGATGGTTAAAAAAAGTAAAATTGTTGATTATTAATTGAGAATTTATTGAAATTTATTTAAATATTTGTCTAAATTACAATTTTTCTGAAAAAAAAAGTCTTTAAAATTCACATGAATTCCTGTCAAAAACGAAATTGAAAAATTCAGATTTCTGCAAAAATAAGCTAAAATAGATATCAATGAGCATAAAATTTAATTTTTTTTCACCAGATTTTACCATAATTATCGTAAAAAACAGTTTATTAGGCACAATTTTTGAAAATTATCTTTTAAAGGCCGCAATTTCACGGAATTTTACAGACTTTTGCTAAAATCTTTGTATCAAACCGCTACTGCTTTTCAGAATATTCAAGCTTTAATAAAAATAATCATTCGAGCTCAAAACCTAATTTATAAGATCCTTAAATGACTGTTCTTAATAAATATTAGTGTGCTTTTTTTTTAAACATATTAGAAATTCAAATTTTATCGATAAAATTATTCGAATAAAATATTCGATAATTTAGTTCGATAAACAAAAAATCAAATATTTTATCTGGTAAAAATTATCATTTAGCTTATTCGAACATTTTATCTGAATACGATAATTTTCAACATGTAACGAAAACATTTCGGATCGAATGCTAAAAGTTCGATATTTTATTTTGCTTTTCGAACCAAAAATTTCCGATCGATATCGATAAGGCACTTTTCGATTACCAACCCTAGAACGAATTGAAATGAGCAAATCTAAATTAATTTAAAAGACCCTTAACTATTACAGTACTGATTTGTCACTATGTTTTCACAAGATTTCTCGTGAATTCCTAGGATTTTCGGTGAATTCACGAGAATTTTGGGAAATTCACCGGAATTCTTCGAAAAAAAATAATCTTAATTTAAAACAATCGCAATTTTTTGTCGTCCCTACTTAAGATCAATAAAATCAAATTTTAATTTAAAAATTTTACAAAAACAATATTAACAAAAATGAGTATTAAATTTTTTTTGCTAAAATTCAATTTATAATTTAATATTTTGGATATTAATTCCTTCATTACTAATTAAAAAAAATAAAACTAAGAGTTTAGGCCAATAAGGTCCGTATGCAAGTTATTTAAATCAATAATTACTTGAAATAGAATAAACTGTCAATGCTTTACTGCCGCCACATACTTCATTGGTATTTTTGATACATAGTTTATTACAATTCGTTTTGTTTATGATGTGATTTAAATTTAAAACACTTGGACAAATAAAATCTGAACTTGATAAGAGTTAAAATTAGTGATAAATAAAATAAAAAAACAAAAGTTTTTGTTACTGCAAAAAAATTTCTTTTTTGCGCTATAGAAAAAGAAAAACACCATAATATTTTGATTATTAGTATTCTATTACTTTTCAGAAAAATTTACTAGGAAATTATTACTTAGGGAAAAATTAATTTTTTTCTAATTTAAGGAAAAATTTACTCTGTTATGAAACTAATAAATTTAAATCAGATATAAAATCTAGATCAACTGATTTTCAATCTAAAAAATCATATAGATCTAATAAAACTCTCAATAACATTTTAAAATTTAAATCTTATGAAAAAATGGAAAAAAAAGTTCTATTTGTTGACAGTAATAGCTCAATGGAAAGATCGAATAAAATATCATCCTCAAGTTAATGAGGATTTCAATACAGATTATACTGGAAAGAAACTAATCAGGATAATTCTTTGAGATACTTTTGTAGCCATAAAAATAAATATGATGAAATTGTTGTAAGTGAGACAGGTAACAACTACTACCCTCAGAAATACGAAGCCGTATAAATTATCTTTTGCCTTAAAATTTCTCAGTAAATTTTTCTTTTTAGTCTTAACTGTCATTCTTGGCTCAACTTTATTCGCTAATTAAATAAGTTAATGGAAGGATGTGGTTATTACTAAGAACTAAAGATAAGAGATCGAATCTTAGCGGTAATTGATAAAAACTTTGTATTATTGTTTAATTTTCAATCAATTAACCTGTAAAATAAATAAGCAATATATCTTATTGTTTAAAAAAAAATATTGAATTAAAAATAAAACAATAAAAATTATTGAATAAAAAAATTTTATTGAGTTAAAAAAAAAATATATTGAGTTATTTTTTAACTAATTCATTTTATTAATTAATTCAATACCTAAAGTTCCAAATAGAAGAAACACCTATTAGAAGAAACAGTTTCTTCTATTTTGAACTTGCAATTTAAAATATTCAATATATTTTTTATAAAAAAATTATATTAAGAAAAAACAACGAAATCCAAATAGAAGAAACATATTTTAAATTTATAATTTATTCATAATTATTCGAGCGTTTTTAGAGGCTTGAAAAAAGAATGAGTCTTAAAGAGCCAGTCTGTAAAGAGTGTTAGGCGGAGTTCATTAATGATTTTATTCGACTTTTTTATGACTTTTCTTCTTCAATTAAATATAATTAAGGATAAATTATGTATTTTTGATCACTATTTTTATTGTATTTTCAAAATAAAAGAAACTGTTTCTTCTATTTGGAATATTAGATATTTCGAAAAAATAGCAATTTTTATTAAATAACGGTCAAATCGTTGTTTCTTTTATTTGGAACTTTACGGTAAGTAACTTCACTCCAGTCAATAAATTTCATTGTATTCTTTTAACTTCGAAAAAAAAATATTGAAAAATATTTTTTTCTAATCAAAATTGCACAATTCCGATGGAAATTTTTCTATCGCATCGGAAAAGTGATGTGTTTTGTGAGGCCAGCCTTAAAAAAGATAAAATAGAATGCCATATAAAGATATGGATTAAAAATTTATCTTAGACTCCAATTCAAAATTTGACGATCAATACTTTCTTTAAAATAATATGAAAACTTTTAGATTATGATTAATTTTTCCATAAAATTCAAATCCTTATTAATTATTTAAATTATTTTTTGACGTCATTTGAAAGTAAACCAGATAAAAAATGAAAATTTAAAACGTGTTTCAGTAAAAACAATCGTTAAGCTATATTAAAAGTAAACATATTCGATTAGGTGTGTAAAAAGCTTGTACAGTTGTGTCAACATTGGAAAAAATTATTCATGAACTTGATTACTAACAAGAGAGTATCAAATTTTTATTTCTTGATTTTTTTATTTCAAGAAAAATAATTCTAAAATCAAATCTTAGAAATCTAACTTTATTTGTTAAATGTTTATTCTATTTCTGCTTTTGATTTTGATAAGATTTAATGCAATACTTCTTCAAGGTAATTAGGACTTTTTTTTACTTAAAAATTAGAACTTTAACTTTTTAATTAAATTTTTAAAAACATTTTATTAAAATGTAATGCTAGGAAATGATCTAGTGATGAATATTTATGAAGATGCGGAATATATTGGCTGTTTTAGAGATACTTTGGATACAAGTGATCTAGATTATTCAGAGAAGATTTATGATGATTTCGATGAAAACAAATGTTTTGAAAATTGTCGTAGCAAAGGTTTTTTATTTGCTGGTACAAGATTAATGTAATCAATTAATTTAAATTTTTGAAAAATCGTCTTTCTAATAAATATTAATTAAAGAAATGAAAATTCTTATTTATGTTTATGTGGCAATAAATATGGCATGTTTAAAAGATTTGGAAATGCAGATTATTGTGAATGTAAATGCAAAGGAAATCCAACAACATTTTGTGGGTGTTTTCGTGATAGTAGATATTACAACCGAATTTACCGGATTTTAAGTATGCAATAATTAATTGCTCCTTATAAATTTAAATTCATATTGATAGAAACATCTCTATTTTGTGTTAACACTAATTATTTTTTATCGACTATTTAAAATAAAAAGAACAATTCATAATTTACAAAACAAACAAAGGGAAGAGAGTAGAATGTACACACTCTCATCTCACTCAAAATAAAAACTGCTAACATTGGATTCATTCGATAAGTTTTATAATTTCAAAATTATTGAACTATTAAACCACTTAAATAAAAGAAACTAAATTTTGCTGACGAGATCTATCCGGAATGTAAAAATCGTAATTTATGTAAAATATTGGTATGTCTGGTAATTTATCTATAAAATAAGTAAAATTTGGTAAAAAAAAATTTCCAAAAATTTCCCGGTGATAAAGACTTAAAAACAAGTTGAAAATAATTTTTCTTTAAGGCGAAAGCATCATGGCTCTGTACAGTAAATTTCAATTCGTCATTTCAATTCATTCAAACTGCTTTAACTTTTGAATAGAAAGTGATAAATTTATTCTGTAAATTGCTACAAAGTGTAACAATTTTGTTACACCCATAAACACAATCCTGCAAAAATTATGTAACTATGCAAAATTAGCACTCTATTGAAAAAGATTCTATATGCAATCAGCAAGATTTTTGCAGACCCATATTTTTGAGTGTAGCAAAATTGTTACACTTTATAACAATTTACAGAATTAGTTTATCACTTTCCATTTAAAAGTTATTTGAATTTGCATGAATTCAAATTTGATGTACAACGCCAAGCATAATATATCTTCACGGTACTTATATTTACGAATTTCAAAAAACAAACCATACAACGTTGTTAAGCATGAAAAGTGCAAATATCAGAAGTCATATATCAGCCCCCATACCGGCTAAATTATCTCGAATTTAAGACTTTTTTGAATAACTAATATAGAAATTAATAAAAAAAATTAGCTATCAATTTTATTTTTCAAAAATGAGTTCAGGATATAAAGTTACTCAAGTGTTGTGATTTCCATAAAAATATTTTATACCATTAAGGAAATAATAGAAAAAATAAGTTTTTAAGGGTTTGCTGACTTTGGCTTTTATGTTTGGCTATAAAGCAATTTCCGGATTATATATTTATGACATCAAATTATAGATATTTTAAAATGAATTTAAAATGAAAAAAACTTAAAAATAAATTAAGATAATAAGAAATAACTTTTCATCGTATTAAAAATGTAATATTTTCGCTGGAAAAACTTTCTGATCTTTTTTAATGTCAAAGATCGAACAAAAAGTTACGAATTAGTGGCAAATTATATTGGATGTTTTAGTAATTCATTTGGAATAGTACCCATTTCAAGTAATACATGGGCTACAAACAGGCTTTTTACAAAAAAATGTTTCGAAACTTACAATAAAAATTTTTCAGCGAGCTTTGACGGGTAAATTTATTTATAAACTATAAATTTAAGGATCTCACCAACTAGCGCAATTTTATTTCTTATTAAGTTAATTGATTAGGTTCTGTACAATAAATTTCAATTCGTCATTTCAATTCATGCAATTTGCTATAACTTTTGAATGATAAGTGATAAAATTATTCTGTAAATTGCTACAAAGTGTAACAATTTTGCTACACCAGAAAATATAGGTCTGCAAAAAAATTGCAGATTGCATTTAGAAACTTTTTCAATAGCGTGCATATTTTGCATAATTACAGAATTTTTGCAGACCTATATTTTTGGGTGTAGAAAAATTGTTACACTTTGTAGCAATTTACAGAATAATTTTATCACTTCCCGTTCAAAAGATATTTGAATTTGCATGAATTGAAATGACGAATTGAAATTTACTGTACAGACCCAATTGATTATCTTTTAAATAAAAAATTATTTCAAATTTTCAGCGCATAATTTTATGGTTACACTGAACTAATCAGTGGCATAGCCAGGCTTAGCTTAAAAAAATGGAGACGCTCAATCCTCTCTAGAAAATATTTAAAAAAATTTTTGGACCTGTACATTTTAAAATTCAAACAACGCCCCTGCAATGAATTGTATCCATCATAAATACTCGGAATATTCAAAATCTCGGTTAAGAAAAATTAAAAATATTTATAAAAAAATATTTTTTCCTAAAAAAACTATTTTAAACGCGTTAATAAAACATGAATTTATTACTAAAAAGAAAAATTTACTGAGAAATTAATTTTTTCTTTTGTTTCAATGAGAAAAAATTACCGATATATTTCGAGAAAGAGAGATTTTTTTATTATATTTTGACGATTTTACAAAATATTTTTTAAATTTTAAGGCAAAAGATACTTTATACGGCTACGTAAATCTGAGGGTATACCATCAGTTTAGACCTAAGTGAGACTGTCTCACTTACAACAATTACATCATATTTATTTTTATGGCTACAAAAGTATCTCAAAGAATTATTCTGATTAGTTTCTTTCCAGTATAATCTGTATTGAAATCCTCATTAACTAAAGGATGATTTTTTATTCGATCTTTCCATTGAGCTATTACTGTCAACAAATAGAACTTTTTTTGGCGATTAGAAGTTAGGACTCAATTCACACATATCAATACATCAATTCAACATTTAAATAAAAATAAGACATTTTTTATCCAGTTTAATTTAAAAAAAATGGTTGTAGATTGTTCTACACTAAATGTA
>NTPY01000715.1:216549-258093 GCA_002922825.1 Brachionus calyciflorus
AAGTTTAAATTAAATAGAACCAATTGCTATTGTGGAAATCATTTAAATGAAAGTAATCAAGTTGACACTGATGAATGTTTCTATAAATGTAATGGAAATCAATCACAATCTTGTGGTGGATTTGATCGATTCAGTGTTTATAAAATAACAAAATTAGAATTTTATCTATTTTGTTTAAAAATTGGTGAAAAATTCAAAAAGATAAACTGCTCTATTTATCTAAATTCAACGTCTCCATCGTCATTGTCTTCAAATACAAGTGGTTCAATTTTAGAAAAAAACGCCTCCGTTTTGATTGACTTTGGCGATCTTGATCACAAATATTTATCGATAAAATCTAATACTGAATTTTTTATCGAAAAAGCTTATAATGAGACGGGAACATTTAAAATAAAAGCAGTTCTTTTAAACACGCCTTTAAATAATTCTGCCACAATTAAAAGTAAAATTCTAAAAAATATTTAATATGGAAAAAATTTTATATAATATTTTTTTACATATTATTAGTCGAAAGATATTCAATGGAAATAGATTTTAAAAATGAATATCAAGGTTGTTTTTTCGATAGATTTCCTTATGAAATGCACGATTTTGTTTATGTTAATAAGTTAATTATGAATAATAAATTTTGTCAGGAATTTTGTGGTTTTTATGGTTTTAATTTCTCGTCCACTTTTAATGGTGACACATGTTCATGTGGAAATAGTTTCGGGAGCTATAATGGGCCTAAATACAAGATTAAATGTGATAAAAGATGTGTTGGTGTTCAAAGTGATATTTGTGGAGGAAGAGTTTTCAGGCCATATAGTGTTTTTATATCTGAAAGAAGTAACCTAAATCTAAAAATTTTGACCCCTATAATCGGTTATAAGAGAAGAAAAATTTTTCAGCTTTGTACTGTAATTTCTCTCTATATTTTATTATATAGAGGGTCTCTACTATTAGTTGTAAAAAGCTCAGACCTTTAGAAATTTTTTGGTTTGCCATAATGTTTAAAATTGCCCATATTTATGTCATGAATGCTTTTTTAGAACGTTTTGGCATTTAGAAGACAAGTATAAATTAATTAAACGCACATAGCAAATCAATGTTAAAGTTTAGTTTTCTAAAAAAAAAAGTAATTGATTAATTTAGGCTTGATTTACAGCAAAATTTATTTAGAACATAAGTTCCATTTCTGGCCTTTTTTGAGTAAAATTTTACATCAAAAAAATTTAATCGAAAAAAAACTTGCTCTGATAAAGAATTTTAAAAATAGTTACCGTAATCCCTCGAAAGTTATACCGTGGTACAAATCTGTAGTTTCGAATTTGTATCCAGTGATTTTATTACTATAAACTATTCACAGACCTTTCAGCTTCAATAAAGTGGTACAATTTTGGAAGTTTTCGAATTTATACCGGTACTACTATCGAGGGTTTACGGTAAGCTAAAACATAAACAATTTTAATTTTACTTTTTGAACTTTGAAACAAATTATAAAATTATGTTTTTAGCTTTTATCCTTGAAACTCATGAATCTACAATTTATTTTTTTAATTAGGATCATTATACTTTGGCGATTTCGTTGAGTGCACTTCTTTAAATACAAGTGGCCTTTTCAACTCAACTGATAAAAATCAAACGGAGTGCATTATGTTTTGTAGAAGTAGAAATTTGCCAAGATCAATAATTTCAAACAAGTAAATTAATTAATATAAATATAAAAACTCCGGGGCTGTGAAGTTTATTATTATTCACCCATTTCAATTCGGCCTTTGGAAATTTATTTCTTTTCGAAATAAATTTTTTCTTAAAATTAATTTGGTAAAATTTGTAGCATTTTTGCTACATCCAACAAAACAGAAAAAAATTATTTCCAATGAAACTTTTTTTCAAGAACTGACTTAATGTTGATTTAGTTTGATTTTAAAAAGTATTCTATTCTTATTAAAATGGTTTCATAATGTTACTTTTTTAAGCGGTGTTCAAATCCGGGACTTTTTTTTCATGTCAAAATAAACTTATTCAATTATCAATTTACTGGAGATAGACAAATAAGTTTTATAAAATTGAACTTCACATTCCCAAAAACTCCTTACATTTTTAAAAATTTACCCACTTTTAAAAGGACTTGTTTTTGCTCATCTAATACATACGCGATTATAGGTTTAGATTATAGTAATGCTTTGTGTAATTTTGATAGTGATTTTCTTGGCGGTGGCTCGGAATACTATTTAAAAAGTATCTACAGGGTAGTAAACAAAAATAATGAAACTGAAAAAAAATATTATTTAAAACACACTGGTTGTTATGCATTCAATAAATCATTAGTTAATGTTTCATTTGAATTAAATGATATTTCAATTTCGAAATGCTCTACCCTTTGCGATTTGTCTTCTTCAAAATATATAGCCCTAATGAATAATAAATGTTTTTGTTTATACTCATCACTAAAGGAAACTCTTTTTGTCAAGTCTTCAATTTGTAAAGAGCAGTCTAGTAGAGATTTCAATTATATTGATAATGATTTAAATAATTATTCAAGAATGGATCAGTACATAATAAATGGTGAGTAGAGGGTTTATTTTTTAATACACAGAAAATCTGAATTTAAATAACTTTGGGAGCGTTCAATAAATTTTTAAAATTTTCAGTTTCCTTTTAAAATTTTATACTTGCCCTTTAAAATTAAACAAAAAATAATTTTCATTATAAAATAAGGCCCTTAAAAAAGTCTGAGTCCTATTTTAATAGAAAATGTCACTATTTTAAAAAATGTCACCTCTTTTTTTAAAAAAATATAACGTAAATTAAGAGAAAATATCTTAATTTTAAATTTTTTAATCAATCTCTTTTAAAAAAAACTATCTGATTATCAAAAAAAATTAATTTTTCCCTCTTCCATCCGAAATTTATTAGAATTTGCAAGAATTTGGATTAACTCCGCTTGAAATTTAATAATTCTTTCGAAGTCTTGTTCTCAACTTGCTCTTTCATTAAAATATTATATTCTGATTTTCCGAAACTGACAATAAATAATCGATTTATTGGGATTGTTGTCTACCCAGTCAATTGAAAAAAAATGAAACTTCACTGTAATGGGAACCGAAACATTAATATTACAATATTACAATTAAGGAACGGTCAATTGAAATACCGACTTAAAAAAATTAAAAGATGTGAGAAAATAAAAAATAAACCATCCATTTTTTAGTTTTGAAAAAATATTTTTTTTTGACCAAATAAAGCGGTTTATTTATTTTTTAAATTAGCATTCTGATTGGCCAAATCAGACTTCAGTTAAAAATCGGAGATTGTAAAATGTAACATGCATAAGTTATAAATTTTATTTAATGTTTCAGTGTTTTGAAATTGACTGGGTAAGCAAATTTTTCCTATTTATGACATGTCCGTAAACCAAAGAGGGGATTGATTCATTTTATAGAAAATTTTTTTATAGAAAAAGTTTATAGAAATTTTCATAGAAATTTTTTTTATAGAAAAACTTGGTAGAAATTTTTATAGAAACTTTTTTCAGTAGAAAAAACGTTTCATAGAAATTTTTTTTGATAGTTAATTTTTAATAATTTCTGCTCTAAAATGTATCTATTCACATTCAAGATTAATTAAAGTCATATTCTTAATTGCGAAATCTTCTTAATTCACTTTATTTATCGTAAATTCTCACTTTTAGGTATTTTAGGTATTCGTCTAAAGTCGAAAAGACTAAATTATTCCAGTTATTTTTTTTTTGAAATTTCACTTAGTCGTTATTAAAAAGATTCGAAAGAAGAATTTTTTTAAAGTTGGTTGTGTATTTAAATAAAAATTTTTAAAATAAAAGTGGCATTAAAGTTTTTTATATGTTTTTTTCGATGAAACTTTTTTCTATTATCTTTTTCTATGAAAAAAATTTCTATGAAAATTTCTATAAACTTTTTCTATGAAAAAAATTTCTATGAAAATTTCTATAAAATTTTTCTATGAAAAAAATTTCTATAAAATAATATAGTGCCACCAAAGAGGTAAATTTTTTAAATAGGAGGCTTTTTTATAAAATTAGGGGGAGGCAAAATATTTACGCGTTAAAAAAAAAAATAGAAATGCCTTATTTTGAACAAAATAACGGAATAAATGCAGATCAAATGGATGGTTGTTATAATATATCTGGTCAGATAATAACTGATGCTACACTTGGAATTTCGGAATGTATAATTTCATGTTCTAATTTAAATTACATGTATGCTGGTATAATGAAAAAGTATGCTTAAACAAATTGAATACTTATTTAAAATAATTTAAGATCATTTTTTTTAAGTCTTTGTCTTTGTGGGAATGAATTCAATTATTCTTCTTTTAATGATTCATGTTATAAAATATACAAAATATTTAGTAATTTAAAACTTAAAGAAAAAATATGCTAAAAATTAATTTAATCTTTGTTAAAGAAAATGAGAATTTTGAGAAAACGACAAAAACTGATCAGACAACATCAGAAAGTCTTTTATCCACAAACAATATTGAAAATAATAAAGAAAAGATTAGTTTTTCGACAAAAACTGATCAGACAACATCAGAAAGTCTTTTATCCACAAACAATATTGAAAATAATAAAGAAAAGATTAGTTTTTCGACAAAAACTGATCAGACAACATCGCAAAAATCATTATTAAAGGAAGATTTTAAATTATTGAATGACGAAGAGGCCATTGATTTCGTTTCATCTGTTGATTATGATATTACCGGATGTTTAAGTAATTGTTCAAATCAAGGTAATTGTAAATTAATTAATCAAAAGTTTCAATGTTCATGTGATCAACATCATTATGGCTCTTCATGTAATATGGCCAGAAAATATTGCGAAGTAGAAAAAAAATGCTTAAATTCAGGAACTTGTATCGATCTGATCAAATATAACACTGAATTAAAATCTTATGATTATGATTACAAGTGTATTTGTTCAGAATACTTTTATGGTTCAAACTGTGAAAATGAATTAGATCTTTGTTCAAATCTAACATGTTCTTCTAATGGAGAATGCGTACTGAATTCATTACATGAACCTAAATGTAAATGCTTTCAATTTTTTAGTGGAGAAAACTGTGAAATAAAAAGTCTAAGTTTGATAGTAATTCAAAATGTAAGAATAACAAGTTCAGTTATTGCAATTATTATTATTATTTTGCTGTTTTTGTTTATACTTGCAAATGATCTTATTAATTTTCTTTGTTTTAAGCCAAAAAATCATTATTTAAATCAAAAAAATAAAGATATTATTTACAAGTATGAATATAAATCATCATAGAGCTTTTAAAAGCATTGTAAAATTTTTTAAATAATTTATTTTTAAATAGATCTTAAAATAAAATAATTAAAAATTTACTAATTTTAATTGTTTCGTTTCAGTTATGATAATTTTAAAATCCTATTTAATCAGTTTTATTATTTTTAAGTGATAAAGAAACTATCATCTAACTTAAACTTGTTTAATGACTATTTTCATAATTAACCTATTATTAACAATTTTTTGTTTGATTACGAGATCATTTGTATTATCTTTTTTAGATTTTTTATTAAGCTATTGATTTTTCAGAACATATTTAAAGGTGGTGCTAAAAATGAGCTCATATCAAGATGAATGCATTGAAAAAGTGTAAAATTGTAGAAATTTTGAGAAATATTTTTATTGGTTAAAAGAGATTGCAACATTTATAAATTATGCAAAAAAATAAATAAACGTGAAAAAAAAACATTAAGAAATTTTGAAAATTTGCATTCTTATTTTTTATTCTAACCAAAACAATTTATCAATTAAATCTTCATATGTAATGTTTTCAAATGTATTCAACTTGATATACTTGATATTTCAGAAAAAAAAACATGCATATAAGACAGCTTTACGAAAAGTTCCAGAATTGAAGGATTTTATTTTTTTTTAATCTATTAAATTAAACAAGAAAATAAATTTAGCAAATCTCCAAGCGATTTTCAAAAGAAGTAATTGCCCTTTTTTGAAAAATTAAATTCTGATCACTATAAAATTGCATATAAATATAAAATACTTGTCTATAAATGTCTTGAAATTTTGGAATTCCGAATAATTATTTTTATTTATAGAATTTAATTAAATTCCTTTTAGGGATTTTTGATTCTAAAAAAAAAAATGAAAGTAAATGCTTTAAATTTTCTTTTTCAAACAAACTTTTATAATTCCAATTTTTTTTTTGAATGATGCATAAATATATTATCGGCTTAGTAGCCTTAAGTTTGTGTATAACATTTGCATACGGTGCTATATTGAGCGTTGGAAATACAAATGATGATATAGATGAATATGATAATGATATTTTTATGTCAGCAGGCTTTGGTCAACCAGCTATTTTAGCTGTTGGAAAAAGATCAATTGATACAAATGAACATACAATAAACAAAAGATTTTCACTAAAGCGTTTTTTCTATCGTTTATTTCCCTCAATTAATTTCGGACGTAGAAAAGCTAGTGGTGTAATCGTTGGTTAATTTGAACTAAAATTTTCATTCTAATTAATTTTTTAAACTTATTGAAAAGCTTAAACATAAATTCTAAATAAAATTGAAGTGCCAATTGAAAATAAAAGAATTTTATTTTTTAACAAAAAGCTTATTAAATTAAATCAAAACTCTAAATAAGTAAACTCTAATTATATTTACTACAAGAGGTCTTATCTAATTAAACTTGAAAAATTTAAATAAAAATAAATTTAAAAAAATTTTTTTTAAATTTTTTGTTTCTATGGGAACATAATTAGCGATCATTTTTTTTATCGAAAAATACCCCTTTAATACTATACTTGCGTACAAGTGAGTGTATGTATCTGCTGTAACCAAGCAAGACTACAATCACATTAAATAAAAAAAAAATTTTTTTTTTATGCTGAACAAAAAAAATTATTAGAAAATTTAATGAATTTTTAAATGTTCATTAAATAAAAATGTCCAAAAATATCGAAATTGATTTTACACCGTTGAACGATATGAGATATGAGACTATGAATTTGAACACTTTAAATCAATTGGACTCTGAGTTCGATCAACATCTGGCAAATATGAAAAAATATATTCTTGAACTTAAGGAAAAAAAATGTAATTAAAATATTTTTCTTCTTTTTTCTTTTAAACAAAAAAAAATTTTGTTTCTTGTTTCTCTTTCTTATTGTAATTTTTGATGATTAATTTTAAATTTTTTAGCCAAACAATTGTGTGCCTTGTGGATAAAAAAATTATGTGAAATAAGCGATACGGGTGATATGTGTTTAGATTTGAAAAATTTAAGAAATATGTATAGTGCTCGACTTTTATATATTTTAGAAAATTGTGATAATTTACAAACGCCCTTTAATGAACGTCCACCAAATGATTCTTTAAAGCCACTTGAAGATTTAGATATTAAAACAGCACGTAGTGTACATAATAAACAACAAGAGACTTCTACTCATACAGAAATACCAATACATCGTAATTTAAAGACTGATTTGGATATGTATACTCTAAAACATGATTTTCCAGCGGATTTAAATTTAGACACGTGTCAATTTATGAATAATTTTAATCAAAATTCATTTATTACCAAAATTCAAGAGGAAAAAACACTAAAAACAAACGTAAGTTTTTAGAAAAAAACAAAAAAAAACTTTTTTTTTATTGTTGTTTAAATTAGTTTGAGTGTCAATTGAGAATGTTGGAAGCAAAGTTTAAAGAGGAAAAATGCTATTTACAACAGATTCATACGAATGAAATACAAAAAATACTCGATAGGAAAAATAATGAATTGGAAAGTTTGAAGTCGAATTTTGGTAAAAAGAAAAAGGATTATGAAGAAAATGTACATACTCTAGAGAAAAAAAGTAAATTAAAGTTTTATTTTTGAACTTTTGTCAACAAGTTCGTTAAGCATTTCAATTGGAAATATTTTTATTTTCTATGACTCGTATTGGTAAGAATATTAAAAAAGTATTGTGTTATAAACCTAATTTCTCTCTATGTTTAATTATAAAGAGGGTCTCTCGTATTAGAAATAAATTTAATTAAACTAGATTTATTTATTTCTAATTATTTATTTAATATATAATACGACCACTTCTAGTCCAAATAATAAAGAAAATAATACAGAAAAAATATGAGAAAACGTTTCTGAATAATAAACAGATTTTCACTGTGTTTTATATTTGAAATTAATTCAGCTTACACTAAATTAAATGGGATAAATATTAAAAAACCATTTTGATGAGAACAGAATAATTTTTAATTCAAACTTACTCAGCATAAAGTAAGTTCTGAAAAAATTGTTCCATTTTGAAAAAAAAAAAATTTTTTTGTTTTGTTGGATGTAGCAAAAATGTTACAAATTGTAGCAATTTAAAGCTAAAAGAAATTTTTTTAAATTCTCTTAACTATCCGAAAAGTTTACTATTTGAACCTTTTTGTTAATAAGTAAAGTAGGGAAAATCTGAAGATTTTTTGTTAATTTCGTACAATTTGAAGAAATTATGTAGAATCTTTAGATAACCTTTGTAAATTCTACATAAATCTTAAAATTTATAAAAAATTAGACACGAATAGAGTACGATTCAGTATGAATAGGATTTAATTTTTAAAATTCGGAAAGGTGATGACCGAAACTCTCCAATAGAGTACTTTAATTATTTTTTTATCTTTCTTGAAGTACAAACATTACAAAAAGAAATAGGTACACAACGAGATGAAAACGAAGTAAAATTCAACGAATACAAACTTCGTATAGATAGCATATACGAAAAACGCTTTAATGAAACGGAGAAAAAATTCACTGAAATGATTAATAAATACGAAAAAGACAAATTCGAAATGCAAATTCAACATGCAAAAGCATTTCAAGATCTTGTTGACGAAACCAATGTCAGACTTAAAAAAGTTGAATTTGAATACAATGAACAACAAAATATAAATGTAAATTTTTTTTTAAGTCCAAGAAAATTTCTTCCATTTTTTTTAATTTTTATTTTTTTAATGCTCATAGGATAAAGTTATAATTGAATTGGAAAACAGAACTAATTTGCTCAAAGCTGAAATGGAAAAAAATATACTGTTAATTAAAACTTTAGAAATGGACAATAAAGAAAAGCATAGTTTAATTGAATCTTTGGACAAAAAGCTTAAGGACGAAGCCAAAAAGTAATATTAAATAATTGTATTTCTTAATAAAAAAATAATTTTTGATCCATTTTTTTTTGTGTCTGTTATATTAGAAATTTAGACTTAGAACATAACATACATAGACTTAAGGAAAATTACAAAAAAGAATCAGAGACACTAAATCAAAAAATGCAATCTTGTGTTAATGAGAAAGGTAAAGAGAACGATAATCTTAAGAAAAAAATGCATAATTTAAAAGAAGAAATGGCTAATTATAAAAGTGAAATGGATAAAAAATGTGAAAACTTGAATCAAATTATTAAGTAAGTACATTCTGATTTTTTAACCAACAAAAAAAGTACAAAGCGTTATTACAGTCGAACCTTACGAATCCAGCACTCGCTAATTCGAAAAACTTATTTTTCGGCATGACTTCTTATTTAAATTTTAACTCCATTAACAAAAACAAACACTGCTCGAGCTTTGTTCGAAAACATTTTGGATAATGTTCGAACAGGTTGTTAACTTATTTTAGCTTTGAACTGTAGTGTTGTGAGTCGACTAGAAAATCATAAAGTCGACTCTAACCGAATATTTTTTTTTCGAAGTCGACTGTAATCGACTTTCTAAAAATTGACAAAATTCGTTTAAAGTCGACTTTTTTCTGACTTTTTGAATTAAAAAAATTTGCGGAAACGGAACGTTAACTTTATTTTTTACTGTTAAATAAATTGTTTTGAACAATAAAAGTGATCTTTTCTTTAATCCTAATTTACATTTTTAGGTTCTTAAAAAAAATTAATGTTCTAATTAAGGGATTTTTTTATCTAAAAGAATATGTTCAGAACAATGATCTTTTTGTTTTAAAACTTTTGGTTAACAAAAAAAAGAATCAAAAATGCTATTATTTGAATCGCATTTTTAAGTTAAATTAAAAAAGTCAATTTTCGTACAAGTTTCGACTTAGTCGATTAGAAACGACTTTTAAGAATAAATATTCGACTATAATCGACTTTCAAGATTTTTAACAAATTCGAATATTTCCGACTCATAAAACTAATTTTAACACACAATTTTAAGCAATGTTAGCTCATCGTCTTTTAAAATAGAAAAAAAAAAACAAGAATTTTAATTTTTTAAAATCAAAAGGTTTATCAATTTAAGTCCAAAATTTAATTAAAACAAAAGGACATAAACATCTTTAATCACCGAATTTAAGTAAGGGATTAATTCAGGCTTGATTTGCAGCAAAATTAATTTAGAACATAACTTTTATTCTCTGGCCTTTTTGGGCAAATTTGTACATCAATAAAATCTAATTAAATTCTTTCCAATATGTTTTTATTACGATTTTCGCTTAAAAACTTTTTTTTTTCGTCGTTGGTATTTTAAATTGCATTTGCATGTTTTGGTCTTTCTATCGTTGATTCGTTTTTCCTTTGCTCATCTTTGAATACCTAGTTTGTTAAATCTTAAGCAAATTACGTTGGAAACGCTAAAATTGTCAACTGTTACAATTTTGAACTAAGTAAACAAACGGCTTAAGCCAAAGTTTCGGAGCGGCTCTTGAACCAATTTTCAAAAAGTGGCTTCGAAATCGTAATTTGAATTCTTTAATTTTTACAAGGGAAAAAGAAGGTCATTTATGTAATGCAATGAATACAATTAAACAGCAAAAATTACAAGCCGAATCAGCCTTGAACGAATTAAAAAAAGAAATCGAAGCTAATTCGACCAAATTATATGAAGAAATGAGACAACAAATGAACAAATGTGAAAACGATTTAGTCAAAACGAAATCAAGTAAGGAAAAACAATCAAAAGAGTATCAAAAACAATTAGACGAGATAAAAAAAGATCACAAAAAAGATATTGAAAATCTACTTGGTAAATTCGAAAATGAAAAGAACAAAATTAAAAATGAACACAATTGCGACATTGACAAAATACTAAAGAATCACGAGAACATTTACGAACAAATACAACAACAATTTCAACAACAAATAAACGAAAACAATAAAGTTTATAAGCAAAGAATTGACGAGACGACTAAGAACACAATTGATTTGGAAAATCGTATAATTCAACTAGAACAAGAATTACTCGATGCAAATACATTAAGAAAACATCAAATAGCCGAATTAGGTCAATTGAGAGAAGACGAAAAAAATAAAATAAATCGAAATTACGAGAGTGAAATTGAGAATTTAAAAATTAAAATAGACCAAGATGAATTGATCTATAAGAAAAAACTTAACGAGCTTGAAGAAAGATACGAAGCTGATTTACAACGACTACAAAAACAAAATGAAGAACGTGTTAAAAAATTAAATAAAACTATAAATGAGCTCGAGGAGGACTTGGAAAAGTCTAAACTAGAAATTAGAAAATTAAGAGATCATTTAGACAAAGAGAAAAACGATTCTTTTATTCGAATTGAAGAAGAAAAAAATTCTGTTAAAAAATATTGTCAAAATCAAATATCAGTAATTTATTTTATATTTTTAAATTATGTTAATTTATGCTAATTTTTTGTTTTTAGAATTTAGAAAAAGAATTACATCAGGAAGTTATTCGTTATAAAAATGCTGAGAAAAAATTGAGGGAATTGTCTTTGGAACAAGATCAATATGTGACTAAACTTAAAATGCAATATGAAGAAAAATTAAAAGGTCTACTGCCAAATGATGCCAAAAAAGATTATGAAGAAACGATAAGTGCTTTAAAAAATCAAATTGACAGTCTTCAACAGAGAACTATTTTGTTACAATCTGAATTGGATGAGAGAAATCAATTGGTAAGCTCATCCGAAACAGGATCTATTTAGATTATAAGATTTCACTATTTTTCAATTTTTTTTTTATTTTTAAATAAAAAATTTTTTTTTCATATAAATAAACATTTTAGTTTTATTCTTTTAGACTAGCCCTTTTACATTATTTAAAAAAAAAATATTTTCTAATCTCTAAGAATTCAAATTTACCGTATTACAGTCCAACCTCGTTAATCCGGCTCGATTGGTGGAGTGTTTTTATGCCGGATTATCGAGTTAAAACTACATTGTACCAAATGGAAATGGAAATTAGCAATCATGCCGAAAAAACGAGGTTTCCGGATTAGCGAGGTCCGGATTAACGAGGTTCGACTGTATTTGTTAAAAAATAAAAACACTGACGAGCATTTTTTGACAAGTTCAGGAACTATAGTTTGACTTTTTTATTCATTTCAAGTGCTATTTTTTACGGGATGAATTTTTTCAAAAGTTTAAGTTGCTACAATTTTTAACATTTTTGCTACATCAAACAAAAAAAAAATAAATTTTTTTTCCAAAGGAACAATTTTTGTTAGAACTGACCTAATGTTGAATTTGTTTGATTTAACAAGTATTCATTTCTAATTACATAAAATAAATGTTTTAATATTTATACTAAATACAATTTTTTTTAAGCAGTGTTCAAATCCATCAACCGTGACTTTTTTTTAAAGACATAATATTTCGGTGTAGCAAAGTTGTTACATTTTATAGCAATTTAAAGCTAAAGGAAAATTAAAAAAATAAAAAAGTTATCTATCAAATTGAACGGATTTAAATGAGTGAATTGAAATGAAATTCACAGCCATGCTGTACGTTTTTCTTATTCTTTATTATCTTTTTCTAGAAATGGTATTACTTTGGTTTAGAGTGCGCCGCTTAAAAACATGAAGATACATTTGTGTTGCATGCATGTAAAAAAATATTTTAGAGGTGCAATGAACTCTTTGAGCAATTGGGTAAAAGAGGCGTTTTTAATTAAGTTTTCGCATAAAAACGTGGAATTTAAAGTCAAAATAATTTAACAGGTGAACATCTTTCTTAATATGTGACTAAATGAATAATTCGGTGAATTATTTTTGAAATTTACTACTGAATTTTATTATTTTAATAAAAAATATATATGAAAATCACTGCTCATTAAATAAACCTGTGGCCAATTTGCAGCAGTAAAAAGGCGTTTAAATCCTTTAAAAAATGATGAAACATAAATTAGTACTAAATGAATTTTATACGATGATTCATCGTATTAAAACCATTTAGTACTTAATTACACTCAATCGTAAAAATAGATGTGTATATTTTATTGCAACTTATTGTATTATTTACTTTAAAATGTGTACAACATATTACAGTCGAACCTCGTTAATCCGGACCTCGCTAATCCGGAAACCTCGTTTTTTCGGCATGATTGCTAATTTCCATTTCCATTTGGTACAACGTAGTTTTAACTCGCTAAGCCGGCAATTTCGATAAAACGGCGTAAAAACACTCCACCAATCGAGCCGGATTAACGAGGTTGGACTGTAGTTTACTTTTGAGATTGTTGTTTCAGCATACAAAAAAATTTTCAACGTACACAAAAAACTTTTCAGCGAACATGGAAAAAATCAAAACATACAAAAATGATTCAACATACATTTTTCTTTTTAACATACAAATTTTTACGCATTTTAAGGGCGCAAAATTAAATTAAAAAATAAAAATCGATTTCAACATTTTTTTTAATTTAAGAGTTAATATAATGTTTTTCTTAAAATTTAAAATATAAAATCAATAAATCAATCAATCCTTTTTCAAATCGTTTTTAACTTTCATTTGTCTCCCTCGTTCTTTGAAAATTCATCATTTTATTGGAGTTTATTAAAAGCTTTTAAATGACCACAGATACCTGAGCGCATAAAGTACTTGCAGTTACAGCATTAATCTTTTAGTTTTAAATAAAAAGTTAAGAATTTCTAAATCTCCAATTGTACTTATCTAAACATTTGAAATATTTTGATTTTTCATACAGTTTTTTTGTATGCTGATCAGAATTTTGTATGTTGAGTATTTTTTTATATGTTAGATAGTCGAAGTATGTTAAGAATAAATTTTATGTATGCTGAAAATTTTCTGATGTATGTTGGAAATTTTTTTATGTATGTTAGAAAAGCACATCCTTTACTTTTCATAAAAATAGTAACGATGAACAAAAAAAATTAATTGATGTATAAAAAAAAATTTCTCAGTGTATATTTAAATAACAGACTTAATTTTCAATTTTAAGATGTTTGAGTTATGGTTACGGGTACGGTCGGCTGACGTTGCATTTCTAATACAACCCCTGTAGAATAGTAAACAATTTAAGTCAACTCCCAAATTAATTGATTGTAGCAAGAAATATCAACTGTTTTAAAGCCATCGATGCTACTATTTTAGATGCGTTAAAGGCCATATTAGAATTTCAATTAGATAACTTAATTTCTCGGTTTTTATGACATTTCTTTAAAATATTTATAAATAAATTTTTTAATTTTATAACAACCTGAAATAAAAACCGATTATCCTTCTTTTAATACATGTCTTACAAGTTAAGTTTGAACATTTTGGGGAAAATATTTTTATGAGGTTCGTAAAAATAATAAATTCAAGTTTAAAAAAAAAATTTATTGAAGATAAAAAAACTATAAAATATTTAACAAGTAGCAAATTGTTGAATTTTATTTAATTTACATTTGCGACAAAAAACTATTGCACTACCCGGCAAATCATCACATTTATTCGATTTATTAACACAAACTAAAGCTTTCTTTCTACTTTCATCATTTCTTATTCTACAATACCAACTAGCACAATTTATGCATAAACATGTACCATAACGATTTCTACCAACATTTTTTACTGAACGACAAACAATACAAAATTTCTTTGTATTATTATTAGCTTTAGCTGGTACTACACTCAAACTATTAAAATTTGAAATTTCATTTTGAATTTTTTCTTCACTTTGTTCTTGTAACATTTCATTACCACTTTGTCTAACCACTGGTACATTTGACACACTTTTTTCATTTCTATGTTTTATAGGTACCCATTTAAGTCCAGCCTTTTCACATTTTTCCAATTTACAACTATTACAATACATGTATTCTCTAGTTTCCAAACACAATTTCCTATTTGAACACACTAGTCTCTCCTTTTTTGGATAATTAGCACAATAGAAATTTCGACATGTATGACATAAACCTGGACCATAACGATATGTATAACTTGGTTTACGTTTGCATAAGGCACAATTTTTATTTATTTTTTGTTGATTGTTTTGTTGGTTGTTTTGTTGATGATATTCCTCTTGGTAATTCTCTTCTATTTGTATTTGATTTGTACCTGGTAGAATGCTTACACGACGACTCATGTTTATTGATTTGGATAATGAAGTGCGTTTATCGTTTGTACTAAGTGAATTTTTATTAAATGGAATTTGTGGTGTTGAATTAATTGAAAAGTTTTGTTTGTTGGAGTTTTTAAGCATGTCAATTGTTCTTTCTGGTGAGCGTTTGTAGTCGTGTAACATCATCTCAAGGAATTCCATACTTTTTTCAAATTCATTATTATTACAAGTGTCAATTTTGTTGACAAATAAATCAAAGAATTTGTTCTTTATTTCAATAATATTCATTTTTGAATTCTTGTATTTTCAAATTTATAAAATTTAAATGGTTTAAAAGTTGTAGAATTTATAGTTTCAAATATTTCGAATTTCTGATTTACTTTTCAAATCCTTTTTTAATTTTTTTCTTATTTCAATAAAAAAAAAATAGGAGTGTTTTTTGAAATGATTTTTTTTGTTTTCAATTTTAGAAGTATTTTTTTTGTCTCATTAAAAAAAACAAAAAAATTCAAGTCTTTTTTTTCTATTTAAATAATTTTTTAAATTAAAGTTTAAAAAATCATTTAAAATTATAAAAAATTTTAATACTTTTTTAAATGAATAAATAAACGATTTTTGGGTCTCGTCTGTTATGTGACCAGGATATTAACCAGGAACTAAAGTTTACATAATATTTTAATAAAAAAAAAAACTTTTCAAAAATTCGATACATTATGAAAAAAAATAAGAGAGATTCAAATAATATTAATTTGTTTATTGACTAAATTTAATTTCTTTTCCTGCACTCTATCACCCTCGGCACTAAACTTTGCCGTTTCATATTTATTTTCTCACTACTAAAGATTTAAATTAATAAAATTTGTTTATATGCTTGACTTGTTTAGTTTTTTGTTCAAAATTTTTATCTTTGCTTCCATCATTTTTTCATAACTAATCATAATATCTACTGTCACTTCGAGGAGTCAGGTCATTCTTCCTATTTTTCGCTGTCATTATATGCTACGATAGTCAAATTAGTTACTTCCTCGTCTTTATCTTCATAAAAAATCAAAAGTCTCATATTTTTTTTAGTGTTTTTTTTTAAAGTGTAAGTTCATAAAATTTAGTAGGAGAAAAAAATAGATCACAGAAATTTGCAAAAAAAGTTCACTAAAAAATTTTTGAGCTTATTATCAAAGTTCACACATTTTTGTGATCTGCAGTTCACATTTTAAGCGAGAGTCCCCAAGTTTTGTCAGCACTGAACCTGATCAACATTCGCATGTGCTCAGGCAAATGTGCTGCTAATTTGTTCTTTAAAAAAACATTCTTTTGACCTACATTTAGGCTTTGAGTTGCCTTTTCTAACAAATTTTGTAACGCTTTTGCAAAGTCAACAACAGTTTCATTTGGTAAGGGGGCTCTTTCAAGAAACTCCTGATGCATGTCTTCGGCTGATTGACTACATCCATTTACCAATGCAGTTTACTCTTTAAAAAAAAAAAGCAACAAAATAAGAGAGAGAAAAGCAACACGAGCCACTTCCACGTGGATTGCAATTTATTTATTTTTCTTTCTATTTTCTTTAAAGAAGGACGGAGAAGGACTAAACACAATGTAAGTAAGACTCGCAACTTTAATTTGAAAATTCAAATATTTTTACACATGGTCAATGGCACTTTATCAAATAATAGCAGACTAATTAAAAGTCATACATGACATGTTTTAAATGTGTTAAAGTTTTTTTTTTTTGTTTGTATTTTGACCGCCAAAATCACTCTGCAAAGCTCTTTAAATCAATTTTTTATAATACAAAACTAATTTAGAATTGTATAACCTAATTCAACAGTATTAAACTTGATGAAAAATTATTAATTAGTGATCTTTAGTTATTTGTACTGAGACACATTAAAATAATGAACGATCAATTTTTATTTAGAATATAAGACATGAAAAAATGCATTTTTGCTATTTAGAATCATTTTGAACCGCCAAAAAATAAGTTTTCTAAATAAGAAGTTAATTTAGAATTGAATTTTTTTCTATTCTAAATTATCAAGTTTAGAATTTAGAATATTTAGAATTTAGAAAAAAAATAACGTAGGTCAATTTTTTATACTAAATATAGCCTTTTATTTCATTTATTTATTTTTTTTGTTAATATTCTTCATTTATGTATTCGTCGAAAATTCCAATTTACAATCATTTTTATTTCTAAATATTTAAAAAGCTTTGAATTGATGTACATTTTAGAATATTTTATCACAAATTTTTTAATTAGAATTTTTTTTTGTTTATTAAAAGTTTATACAAAAGCTTGAAAAATTAGAGATGACTACTAAAGATTCGAAAAGTGATAATGAGAATTTGGAAACGAAAATGTCTCAAAATGAAAGCAAGATCAATGATTTAAAGTCCCGTTGTGAAAGTTTTCAAAGAAAAATTTCTTTTATGGCCACACATGTCTTTAAATACGCAGCTATAAGCTTCCAGATCGTAATTGAAAAACTTTTGACGATTGATTACAACAGCAAAAACAATTCTAAAGAATATCTCCAAGCTTTAAAACAATATTTTAATAGTTTAGTAAAGGATGAAGCATCTAATTTTATTTCACCAGATATAGAGGATATGACTTACTGGTTGGAGGCTACTCTAGGATTGGATGAAACTCTAATCAAACATTACAAACTTAAAACTTCAAATATAAATTTACAGATTGAGCTAAGAAAGGAAGCTCTTCTTGAAATCATTAATTATTGGAAAGCTCAACATGATGAAAAGGAACCAGAATAGCCAGACAGAATTTTTAATTTTTTTTAATTTTAAATTATTTTATTTTCTTTGATTTATCAAAAATTGTTGACCAACAACCAATTTATTAAATAATATAAAACAAATATTAAAAATTCTTTAAAATCACTTACTACTTTTTCGACAATCGTCATTTGAGAATAATTAAACAATTGTTTAGTTCTTAATTTCAAAAACAGCTACCGTGTTAATTACTTTTGATGATATACAGTGCTTTTCAAAAGTTTTATCATAAGTACTTTTTTCTTTTTTCAATAGGTTTCGAAAAGATCAAATGGACATTTTAAAATTTGAAATGATTCTAACATCATTCTCATCTAGATTACAATTAACACTCAAATTACCACCGTGTCATTTTTGACTTTTTTAAGGTTATTTTGCTAAAAAACTCTGGTAATTTTTTTATTTTGAATTATATTTTTTGATTAAATTAATTAACCTGATATTTGAAAAAAAAAAAGTTTCCTTAGATTACCATCGGTGTCATTTTTGACACGTCATTCATTTTGTCTACCTGAAACTTCAAATATATATAATCTGTGCATTTTTTCTTTGACTTTTCTTCAAAAAATAAAATTAGTTATTAAAATAATAAATCTCGAGTGCCTGAACGACAACCAGTCCTTAAATCCCGGAAGGAATCGGAAAAGTACAAAAAATGTAAAGATATTTATCAGGATCATCAGATGAAGAGATAAAAGATTAAAATGAATAAGAAAATGAGGGCAATGGTAATAAAAGTTTAATTTTTAGGTCTTCTGATGATGAAGAGGGTTACATTGACCACCATATTGATGAACCAATCGATACATCATCCTAAATGATTCGGATGTGGTAGATCCTCAGTTAGACAAAACAAGTAAAACAATGTTATTTGGACAATATTGAAAGATTATGAAAAAACAAGCATGCGCAAAAAAAAAGTTTCGATCGGAAACCTGGACTAATTAGTTATGCTGCAAGACAAATAGATAATGTCAAATTAGCCACATATTTTACGATCTTTAAAATCAATTCTGGTAATTACAAATCTCTTAGACTTTTTTGACTATCTGACTAATAATTTGCATTATAATAATAGTTTAAATTAAAATATTTTATTTTCTTAAAAAAGTATTAAAAAAATTATTTTTTTTGATTTTTGACTCTTTTATATTAGAAATTAAAAAAAAACGTGTCAAAAATGACACCGTGGTAATCAAAGGTAAAATAAAATTTGGTCATTAGAGTGTTAAGAATTAGATCCACTTAATTATTATTTAACTTAATTCAAATATTTTCCTCAAACATCCTTTAGTTAGTGGGCATGAAACAAAGAAATGGTCTCTTGTCTCAGTATATTTTCCACATAAAACAGATTTCTCAACAACATTTTTTTTTATTAAAATGAAGTTTTTATTTATAACTAAATGTCCGTGTTTTAGAATCCTATTTTAGGGACAGTCAAAAAAATCATAACAATATTTTTTTAAAATAAATAAACGTCCATTGAAAATCTAATTTAGGGAAATTTTAGAAAATTTTTTAAGCTAGGAAGAGAGAGTGAACCTTGGAGTGTTTTTTTCGACATAAGTGTACAAATTTGTTTTCCTCTTACCGCCTTGTCTCATTATCAAATAAAAATCTAGGTATTAAATTTAAAATTTTCAAATCCAACTATTTTTTTTAAATGCTCATTTTCGAATAAAATTCAAAATCAAAAAATAGAATTGAAATAAGTAAACACGTGATTCACAAAGCACGTTGTGGATCGGCTTAAAGTAGTCATTTTGAAAAAAAAATCCATCAAAAATTTGAAACTAAAAAATTTATATTTGATATTTATAAAACAGAAATAAAAAAATGCATTTAATTTTAATTAAGAATTTATTTATTGATTTAATGAGTCATCTAGGCGAGAAAAATATTCCAAGGCTAATGGAATTTTTAGATTATATTCTAAGCGAATACAGACGTGTACCAATTAAAGTCTATGCATTTTTGACTCATCCAAATGAGACGCGAAAAGCATTTGATGACTTTTTAATAATGAAACAAGGCGAGCCAAAAATTTCCAAAACACTAAATAAAAGAATCAATACACCTGCTGAAACATCTCAGTATAAACTAATCGAAAAAATAAATATTAAGTCTAGTAATAAAAAATTTCAAGTTGAAAAAGAAATCGAAAGAGTCACTACAATTGGTCATAAAATACAAATTAAAACTTGTTTGGTTTGTAATTCGAGACCAATAGACACATTTCATTTAGGCCCTGGAATATGCAACGCTTGTCGCATGTTCTTTATATACAGTTACAAAAAGTGTCATTTGTTAAAATGTGAAAGGAATAATAAATGTCAAAAATTAATAGGTCATGGTCAATGTAAATTATGTCGATATCAACGATGTATTGAAGCTGGAATGAAATGGCGTGGTCGAGTACGTCAAAGAGTAAAAATGCCAAAAGAATTAAAAAAAAGTTTGCCTCAATCAATGGGTCAATTGTGTTTAACAAGTGATGTTAAGTGTATTTGTTGCGGAAGTACTAATAAAGTGTCCAATCATTATGGTACTCAAATGTGCAACAAATGTGTCTCATGGTATTGTAATATTAGAAATAGTGAAAGTAAAAGGCAGAGATTAGTTTGTCGGCAGAAATTTTCTCAATTAAAAAATGAATGTCATAAATTGTCAGATTTTGAACCAAAGTCATGTGGTAAATGTCGATTCGATAAAATTCAAGCGTTTGTTAAATTTTAAATTTTAAAGTTTATGTTTTAGGATTTATTTTTTTGTTGTTGTTGAAGTCTGAAATAAAATTTTGGAATTTTTTTTTTAATTCAAAATATTTTTACAAGTCAATTTTCCATTTTTTGTCTTTTTATTTTAAAAATTGTTTTAGCAGTCTGAATTCCTATTGAGATTTGACTATCTTCGGTTCAAAATTTATTTGAATAAGGTAATTTAAATTCGCTTTTCAAAGCTGTTAAAAATTCTCGATTTATGGTTAGACTTAAATTTTAAAAAGACAAAACGAAAATTAAATGAATGCTTAAATAATCAAACTCTAAATAAAGACTCAAAATAAACATGAAAAAAGAAAAATCTGACCAAGTTTGGATTAATTATAAAAGTTAATTTCATTTCAATGAAAAAGCCAAAAATCTATATTCTGAGCCGAAGGCTTGGAATAAAATAAATTATTTGCCGATATTGCTAATGTAACTCTTCAATTTTAACCTTTTTAAAAAGGGTATTAATTTTTGAATTACAAAATTATATTTCCAATTACACAATTGGATTTTCTTTTATATACAAAATAGTTTTTTTTGTTTACTTTGAGATGACTTTGAGTTTTTTTTCTCTATAAAAAATTTAAATTTTGCATAAATCATTTGGGCATGTTAAAGTTTTTTGATTTTTTGTTTTTTTTGTTTTTTTTTACCGAAAAAATCACTCTGCAAAGCTTTTAAAGCTACTTTTATCGATAAAAAAAATTTTGCCTACTGCAAAAAAATTTGCTGCACCTGTTGGCCATGCTGCACCAAAAAAATTTGTGCAATTTAAATTGCGTATTTAAATTAAAGGCTCTTTTAGAAAGTGCGCATATTTGCAGCTAATTAATAGATTTTTGCAATTTTGCAATTAAAAATTTTTTTCTGCAAATTTGCACAGCATTAAAATAAATACGCAATTAAAATTGCACAAATTTTTGCAGATTTGGCCAACAGGTGCAGCAAATTTTGTTGCAGTAGACAAAATTTTTTTTATCGACAAAAGTAGCTTTAAAAGCTTTGCAGAGTGATTTTTTCGGTAAAAAAAAAACAAAAAAAACAAAAAATCAAAAAACTTTAACATACCAAATCATTCTTTGTCTCAATTAAACAAAATATTATTTTTTCTAAATGTGGATCTAAGTGATGATGAAGGTTAGGACTCTTTTACCAATTCAAACCCAAAATTCCTGAGTTGGTCTTTAATTGGAGAATATAATAGTCAAGAACATATAAAACTATCCTCTAAGCTTTTAAAACATAGAACACGAACCACTCAAACCAATTACTATAGTACAAAGCTGAAATACAAACACAAACAGAACACTGTTCGAATAAAAACAAAGCACTGTTCGAACTGAAACAAACAGTGTTCGAACAGAAACAGACACTGTTCGAACATTGTTGGGAAAACATGTTGGAAAATGTTCGAACACGCCGTTTACTTATTTTAGCTTTAAATTGTAGGAGTGTCATAGTGAAAACAAAATGACGGTTCGGTACCATTAAAAGCATTATAGTTTCTAAAATTCAAGGGTGTGATTTTGCTCCTTTAACCCTTAACGAATCGTTTATCCATTTTTCGAGATATCAAAAAATTGATAAAATTTTTGAATTCCTCGTCAAAATCTATGGTAATTATCAACAAAAAAATGAAAAAATTCATATCACACAGCTTAGGTAACCTTTTGAAAAACAAGCATTTTTTTGAAGCCTTTTATCTCTCGATAAGATTAAAATTGTAAAGTGATTCTAGAACCATTAGATTCCTCGCATTTTATTTCATAGAGTGACATGTATTTTGATTTAAAGCGTATTCATCCAATCAAGAAAAAAAGGATTAAAGAAAATTTTTAAAATTTTAATTCAAAAAATTTGAACGATTTTTATCAAAAATTCAAATGCTACAACTTTGGATCAAATTTTAACATAATATATCAACAATCAATACCAAATACTTGTATCCATTCGATAGATCTTTTAATGAGCTTTATTTTGATATATAAAATATTTTCTTATATTCTGATGTGAATATAAACTTTTAATAACTTTTAGAAATGTATCTCGTACTAGTTTACTTCGGACTATTTTCCTCGTTTTAAAACAATTTCGTACTAGTTTCTATACAATCGTGTCATATATGATACAACGGTACGTTAAGGGTTAAATATTATATCGTATTTGTTAAATAATGATATTTTTTAATGTATAAAAAACAATATAAAAAAATTGTGTATTTAAAATTAGTTCGAAATTTTATTTTTTATTTTCTAATGTATAAAAAAAAATAAATTTGTATATTGAAAATTTTTACTCAAATCTTGGTTTCAGTTCCATTTCACCTGTGCTTTAGAACTTTACAATTTTATGATTTCTTTTTTTTTTTGGAGACAGAATGCTTTCTTCGCTAAAGAATTCATGCTAACATAATTAAAACTTTTGTTTTCCTAAAAAAGAAAAAAAACAAAAAATTTTAATATCAAATATAGTTTTTTTATAAAATGGGAAAATTATTTCATCCAAAAAAATGATGTCATTGGTCCAAAATCTGTACTCTATTGCTACTATTTTTGATCTTTTTTCTATTGCTAATTTAGAATAAAACTAAGTCTTTTGAGGCTTCTAGTACAAGTCTGACTTTGAGCATCTGGTATTTTGCTAGTTGAATAAAACTCTGAATAAGGTACTTAATTAAACTTGTTTTCTTTAATTTTTCTGCTTTTTTATTTTTTTTAAGAGATACTTTTATCACGATAATTTTTTTTGTGTTTGTGACAAAGGTATACGAAGCGGTAAAAAAGTCACTGGAAATAAAAATATCAATAGTAGTAAAATTTTTCTGATGACTGTTCTCGTGAAAAAAGGGGGACTGGGGATCCCATGTCAAAATCTCTTAAAATATCTCATTGAGATAGAAAGAGGAAAAAAACTTATTGATAAACATGAGATCATTTCAAGAAAAATATATTAAAGAAAATTATGTTATTTTTTCCATTGAGATCTTTAATTTTTCTCATCAAAAAATCAAAATAAATTTTTTTTGGAAAATAAACAGATTGGAAAGAGGTTATGATAAGAAAAAATTCATTTTAGACTTAATGAGAATCAGAGAAGATTTACGTACTATCTTTTCTAGAAAAATATATAACATAGTAAATTTTACTATAAAACGACATGTTTTTGTAAAATTTTGACTTAGTTGATTTTTTTTTAAATATTTCAAAATTAACAAAAAAAACACTATCCAAAAAAAAAGTAAGTTTAATTTTTTTTTCTTGAAATGAATATTTTCTAGTTTAATAATTTTTTATTGTAGATAGCCAAGAATATGTTGAGTAATTAGAAGTATAAATTAAAAAAATAAAAATTTCATGATAATCCAGACCTGTTTTTTTTTTTAATTATTGATCAAATGAGGTCTATATTAAGATTGAAAAAACTTTTTATTAAAACTCAGACTTTTGTTTTTCTGTCATTCTGAATTCGATTATTTTTTTTTGATCTTAAAGAAAATTTTTAATTGTCTTTGATTAAATTTTAGTTTATTTATACTCGTATTTACCAGGAGTTATGAACTATAGTTCAGCTGATATATCAGCTGCCTAAGTAGTGGCTCGTTCGAGAGATTAAAATAAAAATACAATCCTTTTTTTGAAATTCTAAAACAAACTTTGAAGCTGAAATAAAACACCTTTAATTAAAAATTTATTTTGATTCTTTGATTTAAAATTGAAAATTTCACTAAAATAATTCTGATTAAATCTCGTTATTTTCTCGTTAAAATCTCATTTGATTAAAATAAATAAAATATAAATAATAAAATCCGTGATCATAGGTCAATTGAAATCACTATGAGAATCTCAAAAAAATATTAAAAAAATTTAGTCGTTTTTTTTTAAGAAACAGTAGAGATAACTAAGAGAAAAAGTAAAAATAAATAAAGAGAAAGAGTAAAGTTAAATTAAGAGAAAAAGTAGAGATAAGCTAGCGAAAAAGGTTACAGAGATCTCTCAAGAAAAAACTACTTATTCTCAATTTGATCTCTTATATTTCTAATCGTATTTCTCTATTAGTTCTCAAATTAGACTCATAAAAGATTTTGACATGGGATGCGCTTATAAACAAGGTTTTACGGTATTTTCTTATTTTTGATTTATTTCTCGACTTAAAAGTTCTATTTAAATTATTAGCTCTGATTTCATTTTTAATTTACATGTATTCCAGATTCAATGTGTTGAGAAAATGTGAGCCCTAAAAACAAAGAGAGTTGTGTGGAAACAATTCAAATCGAGTTATTTTATCTTAAAATAAATTAATTGCTTTTTATATTTGATTTTTTTTTAAGTAAAAAACAATAATTAAACTATTATTTAAGATTTTTTTTCATCTATTTTTTTCGCATGAGTTATTCAAATACCCAGGAATAAAAAAAAATATAAAAGTACAAGACGCCATTCTTATATCCATGTTTAAATATAAATATGTGGAAAAAAATATCTGAAAATTAATTTTTTTTTTTCAATTTAAAAATGAAGTTTCCAAGTTTATTTTTTTATATTGGGCTTTTACAATCTTTAATTTTCCTAAATAAAATCAAAGCTCAATTTAATTTTGATTGTGGTGTACCTGATGTAAAACCTCAAACCAAAATAGTGAATGGACAAGTCGCTGTGAATAATGCATGGCCATGGATGGCTGCTATGTTATACAAAAATAGATTTCAATGTGGTGGATCTATCATAGCTCCTGATTGGATTATTACTGCAGCTCACTGTGTAGAAGACGATCCGAATATTAATAACTATAAATTTATATACGGAACAAATAATTTAAATGATAGCCAAACCGGATCAAATACAGCATTAGTTTCTAAAATCTACGTACATCCTGATTATTTTCCCGCTATAATTTATAATGACATTGCTTTAATAAAACTTAAAAATAAAGTACAGTTTTCGAAAAATGTTAAGCCTATTTGTCTACCACAAACTGAGAAATTAGACGAAATTGAGAAAAAACAAGTCTACGTAACAGGATGGTAAATTTTACTTAATTTAAATCTAATTAAAAATATTGGCAAGTTTTTTTTTTAATTAGATTTTTTTTATGTACAATTTTATTCAAAAAAGGCCAAAGAATGGAACTTTTGTTCCCAATAAATTTTGTTGCAAATTAAACCTAAACTAGTCCTTTACTTAAATTCGGAGTTAAAAGCTGTTTATCTTTTTTTATTCCACCTTAATTTAGGCATATTTTCCTTTTACTTATGGTTTGAAAAAAATCGAATTTTGTTTTTTTAGTAATTTAGAAGACAAGTATAAATTATGTAAACACACATGATTCAGCAATGTTAGCCTTTTGTCTTCTAAATAAGAAAAAAAGCAAAAATTTCAATTTTCTAAACCAAATGATTCTTTGATTCTAGTCAAAAATTTAGTTAAAATAAAAAGAGATAAACAGCTTTTAACTCCGAATTTAAGTAAAGGACTAGTTTAGGTTTAATTTGCAGCAAAATTTATTGGGAACAAAAGTTCCATTCTTTGGCCTTTTTTGAATAAAATTGTACATAAAAAAAATCTAATTAAAAAAAAAACTTGCCATTATTTTTTAAAGACTTTAAGCGTTACCCATGTCAAAAAACAAATAAAAATTTTAATAAATTTCTCGAGTAATTCTCAAAGAGATTTTTAAAAGATGTCTCAGGAAATTTTTTCTTAGAGATTTTGGGAGAGTCTCCTATCAATGTTATTTGCTTAAGTTGTGTTTTTGTGCAAAAAAATCGATTCTAATTAATTAAGACCTTCATCTTTAATCTTTTAATTATATGCGTTTAAAATTTAATATTAATAAAAATTCAATATTTTAATTTGCATTATTATTTTTTACGAATATATTCCAAAATTTTTCAGTCAACAAACAAAATTTTGTTTTAGAGCCTAACCTTTTATTGTTTTATAATGTTTTTTAATTCAAGGGGTCGAACAAACGGTAGTTCTCCGCCATCTAAGCTTTTATTACAAGCATTAATGGTCATTAAAAATAACAAAAGTAAAAATGGATGTGAATATAGACGATACACTAATTATTGTGCATTAGGTGTAGCTAATGATTCAAATATCTGCCAAGGTGATTCAGGCGGACCATTGCAATACTTTAAAAATGGAAAATGGTTTGTTTACGGATTAACAAGCTTTAGTTTCGGAAACGAAATAACTTCTTGCATAAATACTGAGCCGACTTTTTATACAACTGTACCATTTTTTCTTAATTGGATTAAAAGTGTCGTTAACGGAAAACCTTCTAAGCCAGTAGTGAAAAAAAATTGTGGTCTAACGACTCAAAATAGAATTATTGGTGGGGCGATATCTAAAAATAATGCATGGCCATGGATAGTCACAGTTCGTCTATTCCAGGACAATTTTTTCACATTTGTTTCAAGTGGGACACTTGTATCAAATCAACATGTTTTAACATTAAGTAATAAATTTTCAATAACAAATTTGAAAAATTTATTTGTCGCTTTGGGATCAAATGAAAATTTATATTATCCAGATCAAGATAAAGTATATGCTGTTATCGATATACGAAATATATCAAATGATTTGGTTGTTTTGAAGCTACATAGACCAGTTACAAATCCAAATGTTTTACCTATTTGTTTACCTAATTCAAGACAGTCTTCTTTAATTCAAAATAAAAATATAGCTACTGTTGGATGGGGTAGTATTGATGGAACCGAGGATTCTTCATCACTATTCATCAGAGAAACTAGGCTAACTGTCAACAATAACGATGCCCAATGTAAAAAATATTCAAAGTTGTCGTATTGTACATTTGGTAAGAAAACAAATATTTGTTTTGAAGATCTTGGTAATCCATTGATGTTTTCAGTTTCGAACAAATGGACTTTATTTGGTATTTATTATCAATTTTCCACAGATTCAAGTGGGAGAAAATGTATTCCAGAAAAAATGAGTTTAGCTTTCAATATCATTAATCATTTAAATGCAATTAAATCAGCTCTTAATTAAATATTAATCAATTTTTTTTTAACAGTAGAAAGTTGAAATAAGTTTTCTTTTAAATTTTTTATTAAGAAAATGTTTTCATAAGACCAAAATATTCATAAAGCCAGTCGGGAAAACCTTTAAATTTTGACTATCACTTTTTGGAAACCAAGCTTACCACCGCTTAGCTCTATATATTTTTTGAATCTGCATTTTTTGCTCTTTAATTTGACCCTATTATATAATGACTTGACTTTCACCTCTTAATGACTTTAGTACCTGAACACACAATACCGAGTTTAGTAATTTTTTAGACTTCGAGGCAAAACTAAAAGTAGTACCCAGCTTATTTATAAAAATTATCAAAGCTCACTAAGTTCCTTATAAATGTGCCAAATTTCATTTGAATCGAAAGCTCCGTTCGAAAGTTGTAGCAAAAATAATCAAAAAAGTCCATTTTTGGTATTTTCGAAAAATGTCATTTTTTGATGGTTTTTTTGCCGATAACTTTCGAACGGAACATGATAATAAAATGTTCTATGGTTCATTTTAATCAGCATAAAATTTCACATCCGAAAATCTATAAATGAAAATTTCGAAATATCTAAACCTTCGAGGACATTTTGCGTCTAAAGTGGGTCAAGGCCATTTGATACAGCTCCCGGATAAAAAGAGGCAGAATGATAAATAAAGTAATTTCTTAAACATGAATAGTGGTAGTATATGTGTATAAAATTTCAACAATTTTGGTTGACTGGAACAAATTTTTTTTTTACAAAACACAAACGGTCATTTATTATTGAACATCCGTTATTAATGGCAAATTTTGAATGTACCGCTAAATTTATCTTTGATTTAACTCAGCACAAACTTGATTCAGGGTAAAAATCTAACAGTAAAATTTTGATTCAACATTTTCTCTAAAATATTCTTTTTTTCGCTAAAATTCTTTAATTGACCCTTAAATAAGAGAAGATGTAGTGTCGGCAGTCATTAGGACCATCAAAAGTTAATTTTATCTTGCTCAATTAAAGTTTCAAGTAAATCTTTTTTTAAACTTTAAAGATGACCTTTTTCAATACAAAATAAAATTTCAAGTCAATCTCTAAATAGTTCAAAAAATTGATTTTTTAAAGTTTTTGACTCTACTTTTATCTTGGAAAAAATCTAAAAACTTCAATTAACAACCCTACGAAAATTCACAAAAATCTGCCCGTTTTCACATTATCGAACTGGACATACCATTTTAGACAAAATTTGTTTAAAAATGAGTTCCACAATTCGATTTATGGATACATAAGATGATAAAAAGAAATTAAAAATAAAATGCTTTTTCGTCGATAGTGAACCCATGAAATTATTCTTTTTAGTCGAAACTATTTTTAATTGTAATAAAAATGCAAATTTTAAAAAATTTTTAAAAAATAATTTTGTGATGCTAAAAAAAATTTTTTAAATTATTTTGACAACATTTGTGAAGTGCCTTGAAAACTTTTGAAAGCATATAAACATATTCAGTTTTGGTAAAACTACGTGTCTATTCAAATTCTAAAAAATTTCTCATACATTCTTTTTTATTTTTTTAAGAATTAAACTGCTTTAAATAATAGCTCTTCGAAGATACAAAAAAAAAAGATTAAAAATTTTATTCAATTTTAATCTTTTTGTTTTTGTTTCTTTTAGCTCTTTCTCTTTACAATATTTTACAAGTTTATTTATATTAAGAGAAGGAACGTAATTCGAAACAAAAGAAAAAAATCGTTTCTATAAGAATTAAAATTAAAGAACCAGCCTTTTAAAAACTATAGTTCATTTTTAAAATTTTTTTTTGAAAAAAAAAAGAAATAAAACCCACGTTTTAATTTCATTTTTATTTTAAAAAAAAAATTTTAAAAAATGAAACTGAAAGAAATAAAAGATAGATTTAGTCTTTTTGTTCGCGAATTCGATCGATGCGACTATTCGAATCTAATGGAATTTCTAAGATTTCTAGTCGACGAATTCGACGATGATCCAAATAGAATCTACGGTAATTACAATCATATACTTTTTTATCTATTATTCAATTTAAAAAAAAAATTTTTTTTTTTAAAGAATTTATTAAAACATCTTCTTTAAACATTGATACAAAGCCTCTTGATACAAAGCAAGATCCAGTCAACATAAAACTCGTAAAAAATATAAAAAAAGCTCCTGTAGTCCGAAATATTTTATCGGAGACTTATAGTGAAATAGAAACTCGAGTAAGAAGTATTAAACGCTCGAAAAATGAACCTGTATCAAAATGTGAAGTGTGTCAATGGGCCGATGCGACTAATCACCTAACAGGACCAAGTGTATGTAGTAATTGTCGCTCGTTTTTTTATCGAAGTTATTCGGTTCAAAATTTACTCAAATGTCCGAATGGTAATAAGTGTAGAAAATTTGAAAGAAAATTATCATGTCGAAAGTGTCGTTTTGAAAAGTGTTTAAGAATTGGCTTGAGTTTAGGTAAACCGAAGTTTACTCGTAATCAAATAATGCCTAATGGTTGTAGATGTGTTGGTTGTGATGTGAGTGGTGCGTCAGTGCGAATACATTATGGTTCGCCTATGTGTTTAAAGTGTTCTAAATGGCATGCTAGTTGGAGATATGATCATAGGAAAGCAAATAAGTTTAGATGTTATCATGAAAGTAGTATTATGGAGGATAGATGTGAACAAATTGATGGTTTCGATGTGGCCAAATGCTCAAAGTGTAGATATAATAAAATTTTAAATAAAATTAATATTTATTAAGTTTTTTGTTTTAATGTATTTTTTTGTTGTTGTTGTTGCTTTTTGTTTATACTTAAATTTTAACAATAAAAAATGTAAAAAATAAATATACCCTTTTTAATAATTTTGCCATGAAAAAAGCATCTTAAATAAAAGGTAATTTTGATTTTTTTTTTTAAATTTTATTTGATGCGTAAAAAATCATTTTCTCAGAATAATTGTATTTTTCTATTTTAATAGATACTAGTGTGAGGCGTTCGAAAACATGAAAAGTTCGAACTTTCAAGGAGAGTTTTAAATTTTAAAAAGATAAAGTCGCTACGCTCCATTCTTCTGAGCCGAACTAAATATTCAGATAATTTTTTTCTAAAGATTTTAATATAAATTTTTTTTAAGTAATTTTAAATATTTCATTTTGAAAAGATTTGAAAAGAACTCTAGCCAAACTAACAACAAAATTTTTTTGTTCTTATTTTGGCTAGAGTTCTATAACTAAAAACGAAAATTTTTAACTGAAATTTTTTTTAAAGTCAGAACTTTTGCCAAACTAAGAAGAAAACTAATTTTGCATAAATTATAATAATGTTTTTAAACTTAGTCAAAAAGCTGGAAATCTTCGAGATATCAAAGCCGAAGGTTCAGAATAAAAGCATTCCGGAATAAAAGCATTTGTTTAATCGTTCACAATACAGCTGTTTAATGGTTCTTAAGAGCTGTTTAATAAAGCTGTTTAATGTCACTATAATTATAGTGGAATGTTCTTAATTATCGAACACTGGATTTCAAAACGCTATAAGGACATGAGACTAATAACGAAAATGTGTAGAAAATGAGGTTTTTTTGAAATTTTAGTTTCGCAATTAATGACATGTCATTAATGATCAATGACATATCAAAAAACCTGGAAAGTAGTGGAAATAAAAATTTTTTATTTTTTTTAATTTAGAAGATGTAAAATTTTTAATTTATGATAGTAAATTGCGAAACTAAAATTTCAAAAAAACCTCATTTTCTACCCATTTTCGTTATTAGTCACATGTCCTTATAGCGTTTTGAAATCCAGTGTTCGATAATTAAGAACATGTCACTAATACCGAGTACTCGTAATTAGTGACATGTTCTTAAAATCGAGACAATACGTTATAAATGATCAAATTCATATTTTTAAAAAGGTTTCCTTGTTTTAGATAAGCTAGGAAAAAATTGGATTTGAACAATTTTTTTTTCGACAAATAGATAAATTTAAAGCAGGGTTATTTACTATTCAAGTTCATATTTTTGGCATTGTGAATTTTTTTAGAATTTACAATTAGAAAATATTCAAACTCTAATAAAAGGTAGAAAAATGATGAGTGCAAAGAAAAAATTATGCAACTTTGTGAAACTTCGGAAGTTATACCTTATAAATTAGTCTGCAGAATTTCTGCAATTTAATTTTCTTTAAAAATGAATTTTGGATAATTGAATTTGTCTGATTTTTTGATATTGAGTTTAAATAAAATATTTTTATGTACTTAAATCAAAATATTGGTAGAGCAAAAATAATGAAAAAATTTTACTTCATTTAGGAATAATTTATAAAAGAAAATTCTATAAAATCGAATAATGGAAAAACGAATTATATTTAATTAAATTTTTGAATTTTGCACAAATTGCAGAAATGCTGCAGACTACTCTATAAGGTATAACTTCCGACGTTTCACAAAGTTGCATAATTTTTTCTTTGCACGCATCATTTTTCTACCTTTTATTAGATTTTGAATATTTTGTAATTGTAAATTGTAAAAAAATTTACAATGCCATATTTTTTGAAATTTTTTTGTTCAAGTCAAAGCCAAAAAAATTAGTAGAGACTCTACTTTAAAGTACAAAAAAGGGTCGAAAAATTCCGCCGGGCCTATAATTGTTAAAGTTGATTTTGTTTTACTGGAAATTCGATTCACTCAAAAAATTATAGAAAAAAAACATTAATCCTCACTCTCAAAAATTTCTATTGAAAGTTATTTATTTTCTCTCTTACTTATGGTATTACACAGATTAGTCATTTAAAATAAATTTTTTAACATCATAAAATTCTATAAAAATTGAGTTGCTAAGGACTTGAAATTTGAACGAAAAAAAAACTTAATTCTTAATTAATATACAAATACTTAAATCAATATATATTTATATATATAAAATTAAAAAAAAAATTCTGAATAAAAATTCCTTAATTAAAAATTCAAAAAATAAAAAAAAAAAAAGAATAATTCAAATTCCATTCCGTCAAAAAAGAAAAATTTTGAAATAGAATTATCAATCAATAATTCGAATAACTTTTCGAATAGTCCCTTATTTTTGTTTTGTGTTGTTATCTATTTCAAAAATGGTAATTTTTTTTTTAATCCGCACTGTTAATAAGATATGTAAGAAATTAAAAAGAATTGCCAACTTTAATGTTGGATGATATTTGTATACGTACAGAAAAAAAAATAAAAACTAACCTTTAGCTTGGCAATTCTTGTTGATTTCTTACATATCTAGTTAACAGTGCGGAAAATTTTGCTTTTTAAAAAATTTAACTTTTTTATTCTTGTTGTTGTTATTGTAGCCTAAAAAAACGAATGCTAAAGATGAAAGTGTTAAAGTGGTTGTCAGATGTCGACCCATGGAAAAGAAAGAAATTGCTGGTAATTATGAACGAATTGTCGAAATGGACACTAAACGCGGTAGTATCACTATTAAAAAACCAAATGCACCTGAAGAAAATAAGGAATTCTCCTATGATGCCGTTTACGATTGGAAGTAATTCTAAAAAAAATTATTTTCTTTTTTATAAGATTTTAAAGATATTTGAGTGAATTTCGAATAATATTCACAAAAATCGATTTTCAAAAGTCCTCTATGTTATTCTAATGTAAAAATTCGGTTCAGGACCTAGAATAAAAAAACATCTAAAAATGAACTTTTTAGGAAAAAATGATAATAGATCTTTAAGTTCTGCAAGATGCTAATTGAAACTCTGCAAAAAATGTTCGATTTCTTACAGAATACACTAAATTAATGAAGATCAATTGTGTGATAAAATTGCTCAATTTTTGTACATCTTCAATTAAAATTTAGCATTTTGCAGAAATTAAAATAAGTAGCAGATATTCAAGAACTTCAACTTGCATAGAACTATTTGATTAAAAAATAAATTTTATTATTTATAAAATTTTTGATTGAGTCTACCTTATTATTTTTTTGAGGTCTAATTTTTCTACTGGTCTAGTAAATTATCTTTTTGTCACCTATCTAATTTAACGCTCAAATAAATTTTTTTGGTCAACTTTTTTTTTTTATACATGTTACTTAAATTATTAAATACACAAAAGTGTGACTTATAAGATAAAATCAAGCCCTGTGGAATATCTAGAATGTGCAAATTATTTTGAAAACAGAAAAATTTTATGATCTTAAAACTTATTATAAGATTATTTTTTATGATCAAATTTTTCTTCTTACCTAATCCAGCCACACTATAATTCTAGACTCACTCGGCTATTCAAGAATGATTTATTTTTGATAGTTTCCCAATTTTAGGAAAATAATTAAAAAGGATGAAAGGGTCATATTTTTAAGTAAAAGAATAAAAAAGGGTTCTTTTTTCAATTTTTTTCCTTTTTTTCACCTTTTTGATCTTAGAAAAGTCTAAAGTCTCGTGTTGGACTTAAGGGATTTTAATAGAAAAATAAAAGCAACTAGTTTAGTTTAAGAGTTTATTTTGGAATCCGAATTGTTTAATAAAGTTTAGTGATTTAAATAGAATAAATTGTGAAACCTTCACTTAGTATTTAAAATATAAATAATAAGGACTAGTGAAGAGAGTGAGAGGTGTCAAGACGTCTTGGGTCTTAACAAAAGTGACCCTTTTTCACTTGTTTGAATCCATCTTTTTTGAGATAAGAATAAAAAAAAGTAAGAGGGTACAAAAGGCTAAAAAAAGTTCAAAATCAGCAAATATCTTTTAGATTTTTATATCAAAAAAGGGTTTTCTTATGACCTTTATTATCAGTTGTCTATCCATGCTTAATTAAAGTGAAAAGGTCTGCTCATAACTAATTTTTTTAAGAAATGTGAAAATAAAATTGTTATTTGACTTGTTGTCTTTTTAAGACTTTCTCATTTTTAATTCCTCTTCAAAAATTTTTAACAAAAATTAAACCTTTTTTTTCAAGCTCGAAACAAGTTGATCTTTACGAAGAAACATTTCGACCATTAGTCGAATCTGTATTAGACGGTTTTAACGGTACAATCTTTGCCTATGGGCAAACTGGTACTGGTAAAACTTTCACAATGGAAGGTGTTAGATCGAATAAAGAACTTCGTGGTGTAATACCAAATTCATTTGATCACATATTTGCGCACATATCACGTAGCAATGACGAACAATATCTCGTTCGAGCACAATATCTCGAAATCTATCAAGAAGAAATTCGCGATCTACTCTCCAAAGATCAATCGAAACGTTTAGAATTAAAAGAAAGTCCCGACAAGGGCGTCTACGTTAAGGATCTCTCGGCATTTATAACTAAAAACGAGAACGAAATAGAACACGTTATGAATGTAGGCAATCAGAATAGATCTGTTGGTGCGACAAACATGAACGAACATAGTTCTAGATCACACGCTATTTTTATTATAACAATTGAGTGTAGTCAAATAGGAGCCGATGGAGATGCGCATATAAGAGTAGGTAAATTAAATCTAGTCGATTTGGCCGGTAGTGAACGTCAAGCTAAAACTGGTGCATCGGGAACACGACTTAAAGAAGCGACTAAAATTAATCTTTCACTATCCGCATTGGGTAATGTTATATCTGCATTAGTCGATGAAAAAAGCACACACATCCCATATCGAGATTCTAAGCTAACTCGTCTATTACAAGACTCCCTAGGTGGTAATTCTAAAACAGTAATGGTCGCTACTATTGGTCCAGCTTCTTATAATTACGAAGAAACAATTACGACTCTCAGATACGCTAATCGAGCTAAGAATATCAAGAATAAACCAAAGATTAACGAAGATCCAAAAGATGCTATGTTAAGACAATTCCAAGAGGAAATTCTGAGAATAAAAGCCATTTTGGATAAGCAAGGCGGGCCTAAGAAGAGTAAAAAAGGCAAAAAAAGCAAACAGAGAGTGAATGAAGATGGTGAAGTTGAGTATGACGACGATCCAGAGGATATAGAAGAAGTAATGAAGAGAGAACAAGAGAAATTAAATCAGGAAAAACAAGGCATTTTAAACGATAAGAATTTAATAGCCTCGGAAAAAGAGCAAATGTTGCGTGAGATGAAAGAAAAAGAGAAGGAATTGGAGAGACAACAAGAGGCTAAATTACAAATGATGAATAAGCTAAAAGCCATGGAGAGTAAATTGCTAAGTGGCAAGAATATAGTTGATCATACGAATGAACAAGAGAGAAAATTACAAGAGAGACGCGCCATTTTAGCCGAGGAAAAGCGTAAAGAACGCGAAATGTTACAATTATTAGAAAAACAAGAAGAGAATTTTATGGAAAAAAATGTCAGCTATTCTAATTTGCAACAGGAAGTTGATGACAAGACAAAAAAATTGAAAAAATACTTTGCCAAATTTCAACAATTGAAACAAGAAATAAAAGACTTGAATGAGACGAATGCCAAAGAGAGACAAGAATTAGAAACGGCTCAGAGTGAACTACTTAAAGATTTAAAGCTGAGACAATTGATTATAGAGAATTTTGTACCGAAGGATGAGAGAGAGAAATTGATGAATAGATTGTATTATGATCCGGACGAGGATAAATGGAAGCAAAAAGTGATCACTAAAGAGAGTACTAAATCCGAGCAAGAATTACAAATGGCTAAAAGACCCATATCGGCTTATGGTTTAAATAGAGCTGTGACTAATTTTGCTCGTAGTGCATCGCAAAGTTTAAATCCGAGATTTATGGGTGAGAATGTTTTATTTTTAGAATTGGATATGCCCAATCGTACAACTAGAGACTATGAATCGCCGACTTTGGCACCGCATTTGCAAGCTGCTTTGGATACGGCATTAAAAGACGAAGAGGATATTGAAATTGATGAACCCAAGGCCAAACAAAAAGCAAAAAAGTATTTTATTTTTTTATTTAATTTGCATTATTGAAAAGAAATTAATTTTTTGTAATTTTTCAGAGCTGGTCGTAAAAAATCGTCTAATAAAAGAGAAATGAGGAATCAATATGATTATGAATAATTAATTGTTAATAAGATATTTTTATTTTGTTTTTTAATAAAAAAAAATTAGATTTTAGAATTTTTTTTTGATACAAAAATTTCAGAATTAATTTTTTAAAAAAATAATGGGAGTCAACAAAAACAGTTAACCCTCTTTAATTTGGCCTAATTGGGATAACACTTTTTTGTCGGATTATCGCAAATGCCATTCATTTTTTTCATTTAGAGGATATGAAATTTTTCATTAGATGATAATCATTACTTTAAATCAAAAATTTTTTCTAACTCTTTTCAATATCAACTTTAGAGAATTTTTTGAATGGTATTTGTTACCGGTTTATAAAGGAAACAATATATTGTAGCTTATTAAATATTAGTTTTGAAGAGGAATGAAACATCTAATTTTATTAGTAAAGTAAGGTTTGAAAATGTACATGTAAGTGCTTCTATCAGGGATAAAATTCCTGATAAGGAAAGAATATAGTTGTCAGCATCTCGAAGCTACGAGCTTCTTAAATACATGACAAGAATATGCAAACTATATATAACTCTTCGCATCAGCTAAAGATCTGTTATCAAATAATGTTATTTAGGTAACATATTTATTTTTTGGTGTCTATTCGAAGCTTTGTTTTAGATATGTCATAACTAACAAGTAAAACTGTTTATTTTAGCTAAATCGACTCAAATTATCCAAATAAAATCTTGGATTTTAATTTTACTTAAATAAAAAATAATATGTATTTTTTAAGTAAAATTAATAAAAATATTAAACCATGTTTTTTCTATTGAAAAATAATCCATGGACCCACAGGCTATTGGTTTTAATTAATTTGATAAAAATGATATAAAAAAATTCTTATTTGATTTCCAAAATTTTAAAATTTTTATTTTGCTTAATTTCAAGTAAAAAATGCGAATTTTAGCTAAAATTGCTTATTTAGCTTAAACTGATGCCTTAATTAGCTTAAATCGAATATTTTAGTTAAGGTAATTTTAATTTTACTTAAATTAAGTATTTTTTTTTAATAATTTAGCTTAAATAAAAAGTTTTACTTGTTAGTTATGACAGATATACAGAGCTGATTTTTCAATTTGATTTCACCAGATTTCCAGTGAATTCATCGAAAATCCCTGGAATTCCAATAAATTACCGAAAATTCGTGGTTAAACCGTGTACAAAAAATGTCAATTTAACAGTTAAGAATTTTAGTCAAAAAAAAAAAACAAATCAATTTATATTAAATCTCAACGATTTTATAAAACTATTTGAATTTTTATTATACTTTCAATTGAAGAATAAAATTTAAAGATACAAATATTAATGATTTTGGGTAATTAACCATAAAAAGAAGAATATTTTTCAATTATGTCAAAAATGGCATGTTAAAGTTTTTTGATTTTTTGTTTATTTTTTACCGAAAAAATCACTCTGCAAAGTTTTTAGAGCTACTTTTGACGATAAAAAAATCGTTGCCAACTGCTACAAAATTTGCTGCACCTTTTGGCCAAGTCCGAAAAATTTTTGCAATTTTGATTGCGTATTTAATTTAGGTTTTATCATATAGGTAGAATTTTTAATGTTTTAAAATTTAACTTATCATAAATAAACTAATTAGCAAAAAATCTTTTATTAAGTTCTAAAATTTTAAGTTGAAACCTTCGCTGTTTTATTTTGTTATGAATGTGACTTAATTTTTTAAGTTTAAAATCTCAAGATTGATTTTTGTATTTAATTTTACCAAAACAAAAATTTTTATCATTCCATTCACCTAATTCTTGATTTATTACTGTGTGATTATAAAATCCTCTATTGTCATGTTTTGGAACGGGTTTTGCGTATTTAAAATCAATACTCTTAAAATTTTCAATCATATTGCTAGTAGAATTGATAAAATCTTCCTCAAAACGTTTGAGCTTATTCAATTTATCATTGAAATACTCATTTTTCTGGCTATTTTCATTTAATTTATCGCATACAGCAAGCTCTTCAAATTTTTTGTTATCTATACTGTTGGTTTTTTGTTTAAAGCTAGATTTGATATTTTCAATTTCATTAATAATTTTGAAATAAGCATCATCAATTTTTTTATTAGCTTCTTTTTTTAATTGTTCTCGCCTTAAATCAATCATATTTACAACCGGAGCCAAGTATTTATCCAAAAAAAAGTCTGTGTCCTCTATATAGTTTTCGATCGATTTTATTTTCTCTTTTACCATATTTAAATGTTCAATGAATGTAATTTCACTCAATTTAGATTGATTTTTAGCCATTTCTAAGCACTGTTCTTTACTAAAAGAATGATTAGGACATACAAAACATTTATTTCTGTTCTCCATTGGTGAAAAGGGCTATAAGGATCTTTCACATCTGGGTTGGAAAGTTTTAAGTGATCATAGCAAACAACGTATCCGCAAGGAAGTGTCATCAAATACAGATGATCTTTTTCAGATTTACAGTATTCGCAAATGGATTGCATTTTAAATATTTTTTAAATTTTTTCTCAATTTTAAAAGACTAAATTTTTAAAATAAATGTTTAATGAAAAAATATTTCAAAAAGTTACATTTTGATAAATTATTATTTTTGTTCCTACGAAATACAGATAGTGAATTTTAAGTTTTAATTTACATAAATTATCGTATTATCTTTCTCTGGTTGCTATGGTATCTATGGAGATCGCGCCTGATCTTTAGATCAGCCTGAATCTGATTTTTTTCATGTAGACTCTCGTTTGACATTACGTGGACACGCATGTCACATGCCAAAAAATAAGAAAAATTTTTTTTTCTGATTTAATCCTTAAAAAAGTCTAAAATTAAATTTTATACGTAAAAATAGCACTCAAACAAATTTATTTATTTTTAATCAAAGGGCATTTTTACATTTTTTACTGAGCGTTATTCAAAAAATAAACCAAATTATTTCAGATTTTTGAGTCGAAAATAAATCTTGGTGAAATTCTTATTAAATAACATTTTTTAACTGGAAAATTTAAAAAAATTTATCAATAATCGACAAAGTATAACGAATAAAGCTTTAAATTTAACAACAATCAACCATTGAAAATTGAGCAAGATGACGTGAAGAAAAACAGGTAGTACGTGGGAAAATAAATCGGGCGGAAGGCGGTGCACTGGTTTTTTTCAAGGATTCAAAAATTTACCTGATTGTAAATTAATCAACATGACGATATTCTCTTCACGAGACAAAAAAATTCAAAAATTATTTTTTAAAAAATTGATAATGTTTGTTTTTCAAAATTAAATTAACTAAAGTTAACCTATTAGATTATAGCCAAAATTTTAAACAAAAAAGTCAAAATAAATTTATTTTAAAAATTAGTCTTTTAGAAGTCAAAAAAATTCAAATAAAAACAAACAATTCAAATGCAATCCATTTGTGAATACTGTAATTCTAAAAAAGAGCATTTGTATTTAATGACGCTTCCTTGTGGTTACGTTGTTTGCTATGATCATTTAAAGCCTTCAATCCAACATGTGAAAGATCCTTTTAGTTCTTTTAACCGCTCGAGAACAGAAACAAAATGTTTAGTATGTCCTGATCATTATTTTAATATAGAAAAGTGCTTAGAGATGGCTAAAAATAAATCAAAATTTATGGAAATCGGATTCATTGAACATTTAAAATTGGTAAAAGAGAAAATAAAATCGATCGAAAACTATATAGAGGACACAGACTTTTTTTTGGATAAATACTTGGCTCCGGTTGTAAATATGATTGATTTAAGGCGAGAACAATTAAAAAAAGAAGCTAACAAAAAAATTGATGATGCTTATTTCAAAACGATTAATGAAATTGATAATATTCGATCTAACTTTAAACAAAAAGCAAAGAGTATAGATAACAAACAATTTGAGGAGCTAGCTAAATATGAAAAGAATAATGGAGTAAAGAAAACAGCTGAATATTTCAATGATAAACTAAAGGAACTTAAAAGTTTTGAGAAAGACTCTATCGAATCATTAAACAAAATGATTGAAAATTTTAAGACAATTAGTTTTGAATACTCAGCATCTGGTTTAGACTCTTCAAAAAGATATTTTAGACAAGCAAGTCTAGACAATGAAGAATATATATTTGGAACTAGAGAAAGATCAGTTGATGTTGAGAATCATATTAATTTTTGTTTTGGCAAAATTAATTATCAATCAATCAATTAAAAAATTCTTTATTTTTAACATGAAGCCACCTAATCTACGCAAAAAGTTTCAAGGTTAACTGAACAGTCTAGTTCCATTATCTATTAGTTGACTCTTTTTGACTTTTTGAGAAAAAATTAAATAAATAATTGTTAAATATATGTTTTCTTTACTTTAGTTTACTTTTTTTTTGTTGGTCGAAAATCTCTTAGCCTGTCTTACGCGTATTAATTATTACATTTAAAATATATAAATTTGTTAAACTTTATTGAGAAAAAACGTTTAACAAGATTTTTTATCGAGTTTTTGCTTATGGTTTTAGAAATTTTAATTCGATTAGCAACCCTAGTTTAAATGATGGGGTAATTTTCGAATTTAAATGCGGCTTCAAACACGTAAAAATGATTTTTTTTTAAAAAATAAACGGGGCATTAAAAGCGCAATTCGAAATATCTTTTGTAAATTAAAACCGAAATTCTCAAAATTAAATGCGGCAATAAGCATGAAAAAAAAATTATTTTTTT
>NTPY01000715.1:258241-300759 GCA_002922825.1 Brachionus calyciflorus
AAAATTTCAGTGTTAAAGTCCGCATTTATCCTTTAAAAAAATAATGCCTTTTTAAATGTTTAATGCGTATGGTAAAACTCGAATTTTCGAATTTAATTGCCGCATTTCTTTGCAAGGTAATACGGTAAATCTTGTTTAAAAAAATATTCTAAAGAATACAAAATAGTTTTTTATAGCTTAACATTTGAAATAAAAGAGACACCAAGATTTCCATGGAAATAATCAGTGTTTCTCAATCTTCAAAAAATGTTTTAGAAATGTAATTAAACATAAAAAAACCTTTATTTAATTCGGAATTAAATAAAAAACTTTTTGAACAAGTTAAAAAATATTTGTAAATAAATTATTAAATCAACTTTTTTTTTGAAAAAATCTTTATCAAAACGCTTTTATTCTAAATTAATATTTTTAATAATCTTTTGCAAAAAATCCGATTCTTCAAATTTATTTTCAGTTAAGCAAGACCATAATTTCTCAAGTGACACATCCTTTTCATATAAAATATTTAGAAAACATCTAAAATTATCAGCGAAATCTTTAGACCTAAAACAATAAAAATTAATATTATTCTCGCTTAGAGAACATGCTATTAATTGTATAATAGCTTTCAAATATTTATTCCCATTAAAACATCCACAGCCCCAATGACCTGTTTCTATATTCTCACCACTTACACTTGAAAATCCCACAAACGCTTTTTGCACCTCACGCTTTAAATTTTTCAATTCCATTTGTACTTTAAAACACTCTTGTTCATCATTACAAAAACTAAAATCAATTGCATCAATTGCTATTATAACCCTTTTAGACCAGTCTTTTAATCCAAAATTAACTTTTTCTAAAAATTTTAAATCTAAACCATAGCCTTCAAAATTTACTATTTTCCTCGCGCCTTTAATTGTAATAGCTTCGTCATCTTGTAATGTATCACAAAACAACATTGCTACACACATTTCTGGACTCGAAGCGAATAGAATTTCTTCTTGTGTACCCGATTTTCCATAACCAATATCCATATTAGTAAAATCGACCTCACAAAGTCCATTATCCCCAATCGAACCATTTAATATAATATTAAAATTCGATAATTTCTTTCGTGTTTTTAAACCTTGGTCAAAAATTTCCGAATTTAAAATTCTTCTTTCAAATTTTAAACATTGACTCATGTAATTAGGATTTTTTTCTAAAAGTTCAAATGCTTCTCTAAAGTATTCAATTAGTGCGTGTAAATAGGCTCGTGTACATTTTGTTGATTCATTAAACCATAAATCAAAGTTAACCCAATATAAATTTCTTTTGTCTTTGTTTAAAGTACATAAAAACATGTGACACAAAATACATAATATTTGACTTCTATTTAATTCAATTAATCGATTGTTTCGATCTAATCGAGGCAATCTACCGCTAGGAATTAATTCTGACAGTTTTAATGCATAATTTACAATATTTTTGATGGTATCGATTAAATCTTTTTCACTGTAATTATCGATTAAGTAAAATAAAGTGTTTTCTATTTCTTGTTTGTTATTTGATTCGATCGGTATAAAATTCGAGATTAAACTAACACAGTCCGTAAGATTCTTAACCTGAAATTGATTAAGTATTTCAGTAACTTGTTCCCATTTATTCTCATCCAAATTACATAACGAATAATATTGCATTTTAAAAATTTGATAATTTCTTAAATAAAAAAATTATGAAAATATTAACAAAAATATAATATATAAATGTAAAGCAAAGAAAAATAAAGACAAGGTTGTTTTGAAGTCAAACAAACCACTGTTTCTACAATGACAATATTAAACTTTTATTACGGCATCAACTTTCTTTATGGATAATATTATCAGAGACAATAAAAAATGCAAAAACTTTAGGTCGTAAAATGCGGCAAAAATGCAAGCTTTTCGACAATAAAATGCAAAAAAAAATCGATTTGATAATAAAATTTTGTTTTCTGCTATTTTGGGAGCATAAATTTATGTATTGAATAGAATTAACCTTCAATTTTGTAGAAATAAATATAAAATTAAAGTAGTGTTTCCATAGCCATAGGCTGGTTTAGGTAGATGTTTTAGTTAATATAACAACAAGGGATAATTTTGGAACACATTTGAATTTTTTAAATCCCACAGGATTTGTACTCTCGACCTTCTGCTTGGACGCCAATGACGGTACCAACCAAGCTTTCTCTCAGAACTAAAACAGAATTGGTCATAAATAGTTTTAATCAAAGTCAAATCTGACTTAAAATTAATCAAAGCGAAGCTTTTTGATGCTGTTTCAAATTTACTTAAAAACTTAATTTTTTCATGGTGAATTCGAAGAAAATAGATAAATAGCATAACAACCAGAAATGTAAAGAAAATTAAAGCAAAAATAATTCTGAAAATATTTCAGAAACATAATAATTCTTAGAATGATTAATAGGGAAACATTCAAAACATAGAAAATAAAAAAAACATAGAAAGGTGAAAAAACGTAGAATTGCAAAACATAGAATAATTAAAAACATAGAATTTTTTTTCGGATAGATAAACGTAAAAAAAAAAATCATAGAAAAATTTTTTAGTAGATAATTTACAAAAATTTTACAAAAAGAGGTTTTTACAAATTTTTAGCCAGGTTTTAGAAGCAAATTTAGCTGATTATATAAATAAAAAAATTCGGGCGATGTTAGGTTTTGTTTCAAATATCAAAATATCATTTTTTTTACTTTCTTTAACTTCTGATTTTATGAAAATTTTAAATAAAATAAAATGTAAAAAAGTGTAAAAATAAAATTTACACAAGTTTACGCTTGAATTATCTAAATTAAAATGTTCTAATAAAATTGATATTCTGATATTTTGATATTTTTGATGCTAAACTTAACATTGCCAAAATTCGTTTGGTTAACTCTATGTAATTTATTCCCTAACGAAGGAAGGTTTTTTTTAATGTTTATGTTTTTTTTACCATACCCCTCTACTGCCTTTGATAACCGAAAAGAATCTCCTCTACAACCTCCACTTACTAGAGTTTTCCTCCGCTACTGCCTCCGTTCAACGAAATAGACGCCCGCTACTGCTTCCGAATCCGGAAGCCAGACTGCGTTTCTGTTACCGATATTAGCTAAATTTCTACTGGTATATCCGCTTACCCGGTGACGATCACTAAAAATCATAGCATTTTAAACGTAAATAAAATTAATCTGTAAAAAAAAAAGTTTAATGACAAAGTAGTTAAATTTCAACTCTAAAAAGCCTATATTTCCGAAACTAAATAAAAATAAATTTCGGAATGCTTTGAGCAGCTCAGAAAAATGGAGCGAAACGACTCTACCTTTTAAAACCAAAAACAATTCTTACCAAACCAAAAAAAAATAAATTAACTAAAGCTTTTTTTTAAAAAAGAATCTTTGGAACATGTTTTAAAATGCTTATGTGTTGTGCTCGTTTTGGTTCTGTTTTGAAACCGTTTGTACAATGCTTTTCAAAAGGCTTCCAAGTTTAGTCGATTCTCATCTCGATATATTTCTAACTTGATAATAGGTATATGAATCAATCAACCATAGAGATTTGTAGACTATCATGATCAAGAGAGATGCTGATTTCGTTTATATTTTTAACTAGGCATCTTTTTTTTTTTAAACTTTAATACTTAAAAATATTCAAAACAATAACATCTTTTGGTAAAAATTTATTATATTTAATTTATAAGACATGCAAATAAAAAAAAACATTAAAATTTATGAACAAGGATCAATATTAATATTGTGTTTGAGAATAATATGAGGCTGTTCAATCTCACAATTACATAAACCACTCCATCCCAACTCAACTCGATCACTACTCAAATTATCTTGTACCATAGCTAATAAATTCTCTTCTATTAGACCATCACAGTCTTTTGAACATTTATCATCTTTTATTCTAGCACAATTAAAATACGGCAGCGGATGTTCCGTAACATCTGCATAGTCTATTTTAATTTTTAATTTCTCGTTATTTAAACAATCCTTAAATAACACCTTGGCTTTCACGTTACACAAAATTTCTACTGTGTACTCAATTGAATCATATAATTTACAAGCATCTTCTTCATCATCACATATTTCTAATCTAGATCTAGATTTACTTTTAAGTATTTTATCCAGTGAGGTAATTATTTTTGTCTCATAGTTATCTGTTTTAGTATAATTTTGAAATTCTATTTGAGCAAATTCATCACTTGTAAAAAAACCTAATTGAATATTTTTTGGTGAAATATCAAAATTAAGTCTAGGTTTTAAATTAATCAAAATTAACACATTAAAAGTGACAACTGCGGCAAATCCGACACATGCTAGTAAAAATATAAGAGTTTGCCATGTTTTATTTTTTGTTGATAATTTAAAATTATTCTCTGATCTTAATGATATGATGTTTAATAAAAATAAAAAAACTATGAAAATTATACATAAAATAGATCTGGCTTGTACTAAGTGATTATTAGTATAATTAAAACAAGTAATAAATTTAAAAGTTAAGGCCTCGTGTGACAAAAAGAATAAAAATGCTAGATTCGAAAAGAAAATGAATAGCCAATATTTGTTATATTGCCATAAAGAGTATATATGATAGATTAAATAAATTGTTATTAGGGCTCTAGCAGCTGTTTTTTTATCACTGTAAGATATGTCTAAATTTATTTGATTTAAAGCTATTGAGGCACGACTTGTCGTTTGATTTTGGTAAACTATGTCCAAAATACCAATTGTAATCAAGATGAATACGCTAAAGAGTTCAATACTAAAGAATGCAATCGCTTGACGAGCTGTCTTTATAAAGATTAAAAAGATTTTCTTTTTTAGAAAGAAAAGTCTAAAATGTGAAAAAATTAAATTAAAAAAAAACCTTTTTGATAATTTTTGATGCACCAATAGATAGTTTTCTCATTGTTTAAATATCGTTTTCTTTTGAATTTCTGAGAAATTTAGTATTTTAAAATATTAAAAAAACAAATTAAAAAATTTTTTTTTTTATTATTATATTAATTTAGATAAAATTATTTGAATTATTTTTATGGCTTTGATAATATTTTTATAGTGTTCAAAACATTTTAAGCTGAAAAAAACAAAACTTTGTATTAAAAATTTTTTATTACTTTTTTTAGTTTACACCTACAGCATTGTAAAAAAGTTAAGAAACGCACGTAATTATTGTTAACATCTTAAATAAAATTTTAAATATCTACAGAATTACAAAATACAGAAACTATTTTTTTTAATTTTCAAAAAAAAGAAACTTAAAGTTTTAAAAAAAGTGTATTTACTAAGATAAATTTATGGCTCCCTTTAAAACATACACCCCTAATTTTTTTTAAAACATACACTTGGGTGTATTTACCCATTTTAACTATTTTTTTTTCTGAAATGAACTTTTTTAACGTAACCAGGACATGCTCTTTCATAATCAAAAGTCTTTTCTCTCCCAAAAAATATTGTTTCCAAAGATTTTTACATGGTTTACCTAACAAGTGCAATACACCCTATATACACTATTGATTTATAACGATACACCCAAAAACACTTTTCTAATTCTGATAGAGAATTTTAAATTGTACACGTCTATCATATTTTCAACTCCCATGGAATTTGACATTTAGGAAAAATTCGAGTTTTTCCCAAATCTTATGGTGCTAGCCTTACACCCTGGATATTTTTGATTAAACAATTTCACATATGGAAACAATAGGATATTTTGGGGTTTCTGAGGTAAAAAAAACACGAATTTGAGGTCAGTTTTTTGAAAAAATTGCATACAGCCAAGTTAAACTAAACCTGCTATTATTTTTATAGTATTTAATGCATAAAATTAATTTATTAGTCAAATTCAAGCTAAATTTTCTGAAAGAAAAAATGTTTTGCTTCAAAAGTAAACCATTTAAAAATATAAATTTTTGAAATTTAAGCAAAATTAAATTCAATTTTTGGGTTAAAATTAAAAAAATATATTTTTTCTTCTTTTTATTTATTTTTAGAAAGGTTTGTCCGAAATAATTTTACTTTTTTTATCAGCTTTTTTCATAAAACTTTTCCTTATTCCTATAAGAATTAGTAATTGTCTCATCTCAATTATGTGTTGTCACCCTCAAAAACGAATCAAATTTTCTTTTTATCACCAGGTGTCAAATTTATTCCATATATTTTCTGAAATAGATTATCTATTGAAATATTTTGCCACTTGATAAATTCCAATACTCCTCAAGGCCAAAATACTTGCGTCTTTTTGCATTTCTGAGATGGTTTCTAAAAAGTCGAATATTTCAGAAAGGTTCATTTGACAATTTTTCGATAGATCTTTCAGTTTTTTTGTTCAGGCCTTAAAAAATAAAATGAATCATAATCACTTTAAAATTGATACTCTAAATAGTCTTACTTTCGATATCATTTGTGTTATAATATTAATTTGTGTTTGGAATGTAGCTCCATTTTATTTTAGAATGGTTATTGTAGATTTTTTTTAACATGTATTCAAAGAACCATTCATCCAAACTTTTGATTCTTGTCTTATATTTTCGTTCATAAATCGATAACTTTTCTAACATTAAATTTGAACGTTCTTCGAACTCCTCACGGTTTTTAGACCCTTTAAAAATTTTAAATATTTTTTAAAATTTAATTTGAAAATATTTTTAATACAATTTTAATTATGGATTTAGAACTTAATTTCTTTAACTTTAAAAGAGTTGTTTCTAATCAACGATTTACAAAGGTTAGAATTTTTTTTTTGGTTCTTAGGTTATATAAATAATCTTTTTTTAGTCAAGAGAAGAAAAATTTAAAACATTATTGGTAAAACTTCTAAAAAAAATCAGACGATGAATTTTTGATTCACTTAAAAAGATCAGATAAACGAAAATTTTTCAAATTGCTTGATAAAGAAAAAAGAAATTTTTTTAACAAAAAATGATTCGATCGATTTAATTACGGAAAAAATCCTCGAGAAATTTTCTCAAATTGATTTAAACGAATTGAAACCGATTCGAATATTTGGCGACGGGAATTGTCTTAATCGCGCTATTTCAAAAGCGATGTATGGTCATGAAAACGCCAATTTTGAAATTAGATTCAGAACAATCGCAGAATTAGCTTTAAATGCTGATAATTTTATTGATATGCATGAATAAAATGATAATTTATAATTTATGGGAAAATGAAAAATGATAATTTATCTTTTATGGGAAAATGAAAAATGATAATTTATCTTTTATGGGAAAATGAAAAATGATAATTTATCTTTTATGGGAAAATGAAAAATGATAATTTATCTTTTATGGGAAAATGAAAAATGATAATTTATCTCCTGGGAGCAAAAACTTTCAGAAAAGTAAAGACATTCTTTGGTATGAGATTAAAAATGGTTCTCAACTTCCGACCAGATGAGTATGATGTTTTAGAAATGAAAGAAAATAAAAGTATCTTAATTCATGAAATGTCTTATCAAGAAAACGAATTGAATGAGAGCAACCACGAAAAATATTTTGATAGTTTTCTTGAACAAGATTTGAAAAACTCTATAAACCTATCATAACTCAATGGTTTGTGCATAAATAAAAATTTTCGCTCTAGTATGTGAAGCACCAAATTAGCGATAGCAGGACCACATCGACAACCCATAGCTTTCTCTATAATTTGCTTGAAAAAACGCTTACTAAACATGAAAACATTACAATAATTAAAACTAATAGATTTAATCTATAAAAATTATTTTATTAAATAATCGTTTAAAATATAAATAAGAATCGAAAAAATATATTATAGAGCTAACCGGTGCCTTCCTCAGAGCTCTAAAAAATAAACAAAAATATAAAAAAATATATTCATAAAAATTTTTAAAATTTTGAAAATAGAGTTGAATAAAGAAAAATGAAAATTAAAATGAAAATAAATTTTAAAAAATAATAAAACAAAATAATATCTCTAAAAATTTTTGATTATAATAATTTCTAGAATTTTGCAATTTCATTCTCTATATAAATCGAAATAAGGCAAGTTTTCAAAAAAAGGGAGCCTTAAAGAGTCATAAAAAATTTTCAAAAAAATTTTTAAATAATACAAAAAACTAAAAATAGCGGTTAAAATATTTTTTTTTTGATTTTTTTTTTGACCCAGTCGATTTTATTTGTCTGCGACATGCAAGAAACATAAAAGATGAATGTATGTTGCAGACAAATAAAATCGACTGGGTCAAATGCATGTAATATGGATGTAAGAAAAATACAAAAATAATAAAATATTAACCTTTTTATACACTAAATTTTATTTGGTTTATTAAAATAAAATATTATAATTTTTATTGGACATGCATTAAAAAAAAAATTCACTTAATTTTTGTGCATATGTAAATAAATAATTAGTGTAGGAGGAGAAATAAGGAGAATTTAGAGGAGGAGAACCGCTTTTTTTAAAATTTAAATTAAAATTTGCCTACATATATTCAATTTTTTTAAAGCTACTATATTAATTTATAAGCTTTTTATTAGCTTAATTTATCAATATTTTTCAAATAAAAAAATCATAAGAGTAAAATTAGATGGTTTACATTAGAAAATTTCAGTATATCAGATATGGTCGAAAAAAACCTAAATCATCACAATACAAAATAAAAAAAAATACAAAAAAAAGCATTTTTCTCATTCGACTACAATAAAATTCTCGATCTTCCTATGACTAAATCTGACAATTTATCTGGTCAAGTTTATGAGCTTAATTGTAACAGCCATGTAAACATGAATTATATTACAATTAAATAGTTCAATTAATAATTTAGAACACGACAATGATATTCTGAATAATCATCCCGATGTATCGATTCTCTTAAATGACACAGATGATAATTTTGTTGGCAAAAAGCACAATAAATCAGATGAAAAAATTTCAGAAATTGATGATTCTTTCTTTAATTATCAGCCCGTTGAATCAAGTGTTCGAAATGAATCAGAGGACAATTTAGGTGCAAACCTAATAAATAAATTTGATGAGATTGAATTAGATGAAGAAAAATTATTTTACAATGCTTTATTAATTTTATTTTATAAAACTGGAATTAGTCAAAGTGCATTTAGAATTATATGTGAATTTATAAAAATTCTAAAGAAATACCATCTAATTTTGAACAATTCAGAAAGGGAGACGGTTAAAAAAGAGCCAAAGTGAGTTTTAATGTTTTTTTATGCTAAATCATTAAATTTACTTACGAATAAAATCGTAATGATGAATTGGATTCATATATCTTATTGGATTAGTCAAATCTATGGACAAGAGGCAAAGTTAATTCGATCATAAAATTCCAAAAATAGTCTACCAAAGCCTGGTATCATAAATAGCCTTCTTTATTAAGCTTTTAATTTTAAACTTTTAAGATAATTATTAACATAAAATTCAGATCTTATTTTTTTTTTTTAAATTAGTGGTCAAAAAGAAGATTCATTATAATTTTGATAAAAAAAAACCTGAACAGATTAATAATTTAACAGATTAATTGATTAAATATTCAAACCAATCGACTAATGTAAAAACCATCGTAAATGAATCGAACAAAAATAATTCAAAAGATCTCGAGGAATTGGACTTGTTTTGTAAATCAAGTTCCTTAAATGACAGAAATAACTGAAAAATTAACAACTTCACAGAGGTCAAATTCAAAAATTACAATAGAAAAAATGAATAAAATTAAGGTAACAGAACAACAAAATAAATTAGAGAAAATAAATGAAAGCAGTAAATTGAATACACACAAGCCCAAAACTTCAAAACATTTTGAAAATTATCTATTAATTCAATGGCTAAGTGATAAGATGTTCGATATTGTTGAGACGAAAAAGGTGAAAATATCTAATATTAATTCGATTTTAGAAGGAGATATGATGTGATGTATGGAAATGTTTATTTAAAAGCGGTTGTCAAGTAAAAAGGTTAAAAAATTAAATTTTGTTTTCTTATCAAAAAATATTTTAAATTTTCGGTTAAAAATGATAGAAAAGTAGATTGTGAACAGCAGCTTAAAATATTAAGAAATTATGATCTCAATGAAAAAAATAATAAAAAAAAGAGAAGGGTAAATTCTGAAGAAGATTTGACCTTTGGTTCTTCCAACAATGAATTAGAAAATGATCACCAAATAAAAAATAAACATTTGGAAACTAAACTAATAGAGATGGAGGACGCTCTTAAATCCGAAAAAATTAAAAATCAAGAACTTGAAAATGAGTTAAAGTTAGCCAAAGAAATGATTACTTGTCTAAAGAGCACCTATGGTAAATTAACAATTTAAGAATTTTGTTATTCAATGAGATAAGACTTTGTACAGTAAATTACAATTCCTTCATTTTATTATAGTCTTTTGAAAATTACTATTTTAAGGTTTTGAATTATTCTTTTAAATGGTTTAAAACGTAAAGTCGTAATAAGCTCAATATGAGTTTGGTGATGTGAGATCAATATGAGCAAACCATTAGCGTTTGCTTTTTATTTTTAAAGGATTCAAAATTTTTACAAGTTACTCAAAAGATGAATAATTGGAATTTACTGTACAAAGCCTATAGGCTTTGTTTGATTTTTTAAGGTTATAACCTAAAAAAATCGGTCACTTTATTTAATTTCACATTTATTGGCCTTTTTTAAGTTTTTTTTAAAATTGAAGTACAAGCAATTTTAAAATCTATGTTTCAATATTTGTTTGTTGATTCAAAAAAATTTAAATTTTAATAGCTTTTTTTGGTCTAATATTTAACATATAATTAACTAGAAAATCTTCGCTATTAAATATTAATAATTAATAATCATTACAACGTTCAATCGCTTTAAAGAAAAACTTTCACGGTCCTAAATTAAAAACAATCCTCCTGGATTTAAAATTGTAAGCTCTCAAAGTTTTTTCTTTTTTGGTTTATGAAATAGCCTTATAACTTAAATTTTATAAAAGTTGAACACTTTGTTTGCTTTTTAAATTTTTTATTGCCATTTCAAGTTAAAGAAACAAACTTCTTTGAGAATTTTCTTTTTTAAGGAAATTAAGTAAAGAAAATTAAAATTTACTTTTTACTTCAAAAAATTTAATTTTAATTTACTTTTTTTCCTTTTAAAGTATTTCTTGTTGAGCTAATAAAACCACCTCTACTTCAAATGAATTAGAAGTGAATGTAGAAAAAAAAACATAAAACTTGAAAATTTTATGTGTTTTTACCAATTTTTCAAATAATGGGTCTAAAATTTTATGTTTTTTTACATTTTTCCTAAAAGTTTTTCTTTTCATTTTTATTAGAAAAAGTTTTATGTTTTACTGACTGAAATTAAAAAACAGATTTTTAATTTTAAAAAATAAATATTTATGTTTTAATTCCCATTTTGATACTTCACAAAAAAGATATGTTTTTCTGCTAGAATATATGTTTTTCTTACTTTTTTTATGTTTTTTTCAACCTTATCCAAGAAACAGGATCGCCTTGCATGTGACATTCCTGAAAAGTTACACTTTATCAGACAAGAATCTTGTATGTGACAATATATCTTTACATGTATGTCACATAAATGCAAAAAAATTTGCTTACAATCATGTAATGGAAACTTTGTCATGCATGTGACAGATGGCTTTTCCAGGCTATTACATGCATGTCGCAGACAAATAAAATCGACTGGGGACTCTCGAATGCCTCTTCTTTTTGAAAACTTGCCATAAGTTTAACTAAATACAGTCTGTTCTCGATTTTGTGTTACCCGATTTTGTGACATTTTGAAGATGTGACAGGAATTTTAAATAACGCACGTTAAGTATTGCATTTTACATTATAAAGTTACTCGAAGTTGTGACTTTTTATTTTGTGACATTTAAATTTTGTGTCAGGTAAAAAGACAAAAAATTGGTTTTCGTCTATTGAAAAAAGCATTATGATAATACTTGATTTTGTGTCAATTTATTTTTAATACATGAAAATTATGTAAAATTAGAAATTTTTGACCTTTTTCATTAATCTTATAATAAAAATGATAATATTAATATTTATTCAATTAATAAACATTTTGAAAAAAAAAGACTAAAATATTAAAATTCGATCAAAAAGTCGTTAGGATTAAAAAATAGCCACGCTTTAAAAAAAAATAGCGCTAATTTTTAATATTTGTTAAAAAAATGAATGTAATTTGATTTTGTGGCACAAATGTCACAAAACCAAATTTGTGACTTTTTAATTTTGTGACATTATTTTATAGTTACGCAGAGCTGTCACAAAATCGAGAACAGACTGTATTGTCCTAATTTCTGGTATGAATTCATTAATTAAATAAGCTTGGATTTTTTTAAACCAATTTATAAGAAATGATTTCTAATTATATCTAAATTTTTCTTCTAAATTACATCTATAAATAAAAAAGAAAAGTCTCTACTAAACAATGAAAAAAAAGACGACTTGAAACGGTTTTTAAGTCGCTTTTTAAGTCGGACTGGGTGTCTTTTTTTAGTTGTTTTTTAAGACGCTTTTAAAAAGGTCACTTAAAAAGCCATAGTTTAATATATTAATTATTCTTTTTTTTTTTAAAAAAGGAGGAATTTATTTTAAAACAGGAGGAGTTAAATTGAAAAGTGACTTCTTTATACATATGTATAAGTCGGTTTTTTTTTTCATTTAGACATTTTTCTCCGTCTTGAGTCGCTTTTTTTTTCAGTGAATATATGATTTTTAAGATTAAAATGTATAGAAATACAAGTATTATTAGGCCTAAAAGGAACAAAGTTTTTTATATCAAAAATATACTTTTAAATTCTTTTTTTAATTGATTTTGTTTGACCAATATAAAATGCATTACATAATTTACATTTAATAACATAAACACAATTCTCCGATCCACAATTAGAATTATCCCAAATGGGAATAAAATAATTATCTCTAATAAAAATTTTAAAATCAATATTAGCAAATTTACAAGTTAAACAACCCGGATTATTACAAATAGAATACTTACAATTAAAAGAGTTAGGGAGTTTAAAATTATGAACTAAAAGAGAGACAAGATTATATTGCATTCTATTTGGTTTATTATTTTGTGTTCTATAACAAAGGATCTTTTAATTTATTTTAAAATAAATTAAAAGATCCTTTGTGTTCTATAACAGTTTTACCTACAAGTTTGAAATTTCATTAGAAAAGAGCGATGTTTCAAAATATTTTTTTGAAAAAAATATTTGAGTGTTATCTTTGCAATGAAGATGTATCAAAACTAAATATGCTTGATCTAAGTAGCGTATTTAGTTAAAGTAAATTTTCCAAATAATTTAATTTTTAAAAAAAAATTAATTTTTTTTTTTAAATATTTGATAAATCACTATAACTAAAAACGCTCTTTAGTTTAGACAAGGAAAATTTTTAAAGACTTGTCTAATTTCCTGATAAAATCCCCAATCAAAATTAAGAATGAGATAAACACCCTTAAAAAAATAAAAATAAATTAAAAGATCCTTTGAATTTAAAAGTTGCTGAAACATAGACCTTCAGATTATTCTGAATATTTAGAAAATTACTATAACAAAATACGCTACTTGGTTGAGATGAGTAAATTCTTTTGGCTATTTAGATCAAGATATTTTGTTTTGATTCACCTTCATTAAAAAAAAAAACATTCAAATATTTTTTTGAAAAGTTTCAAAATATTTGAAATATTTTGAAACATCGCACTTTTCTAATGAAATTTCAAACTTGTAGGTAAAGTTGTTATAGAACACAAAAGAATAAACCATTTATTATCCTAAATCTAAAATTATTTAATTCAGGGTAAGTTTTAGATGTATTCTTATAAGTTTTAAGAATTGCGAATTTTTATCAAATTTCATTTTAAATAAAATTTCATTATTATTTATATCTCCTTTAAGAATTGCGATTTTTTATCAAATTTCATTTTAAATAAAATTTCATTATTATTTATAGGTTTTTTTATTTTATATTGAATTAATTTATCTCTGAATTAATTTATCTTTAAAACCTTATTAATTTTAACCAATTCATAGCCACGATCAACAAGTTAATATGAAAGTTTCAAAGAAAAGTATATGTAATCATAAAGACAAATTCTTCTAAATCTAATAAATAATGACTTTGGAATATTCTGAAAAATAAAATCTGGATGTTTAGAGAATATTGATAAATAGCAAAAAGTAATCGTTTGTTTTACATAGAGGGAAAAACCCAATTGATTTGTTAAATTGTCTAACCTAATATTTAAATCTAAAAAATTAACGCCCTTCCCTACAATATTAAGTTCTAAATTTCCAAATGAATCTTTCAAACTATCTATTAATTAACCATCTTTAAGTATCAAAAATATATCATCAATGTATCTTACGTATAATAAAGGTCTATGAATCCTTAACCAGGCTTTCTCATAACAAAAAACATAAATATTAGCAATAGAAGGTCCTCATTTAGAACCCATAGCTATACCTAATTTTTGTAAGAAAAATATGCCATTAAATGAAAAAACATTATGTTTTAAAATGAGTTTTAACATTTCTATAAAGCCAATTATATCTAAAAATTCAGAATTCCAATTTTCTATTAAATAATCGCCAATAACTTTAGTACAATCGGAATGAATGATATTAGTATATAAGGAACTAAAATCTCCTGAAAATAATATAGAATCATTTGGAAAGAATTTTTAATTTGCTTTTTGCATTAAATGTTGTAAGTCCTGTATGTAAGAATCACAACTTTTAACAAAAGGTCGAAGGATAATATCAACCAGAATACAAAGGAAAGTAGTGGGGTTGTTTTTATAATTTATTATAGGTCTACAACTAAATTTATCTTTATGAATTTTAGGTAAAATTCTAAAACTGCCAATTTAAGAATTGACTAATAAAGGTTACATATAAATTTTTTCATTTATATGTTTAAGATCTAAAAGTTCTGAAAGTTTATTTTCAATGTCTTTACACATATCGGCTAAAGGATTTTCTTCAATTTTCTCATAAATTGAACTATCATTAAGTAAATCGAAGGATAATTTTTCATATAATTCATTAGAAATTAAACCTGCGCCCACATTTTTATCTAACTCAACAAGCAGACAAATTCTTTAAGTAAATTCTTTAAGTAAATTGATTTCCTCATATTTTACACCCTCTAACTCTTTTAAAAATTCTAATTGAATGTGAATTGACTGTTCTAAAAAAGGAATATTAATTACTGAATTAATTTTCTTATTATTCTTGATTAAACATTCTAGAGAATTACAGCTTTTTTGAACTAAGTTATTTTTAAATTATTCGATTTATTATTAATTTTAAAAAACAAATTTCTATTAAAATTGAACACCTCTTTATCAAAAGAAGCTAAAAGATCACTAAATAACTGAAATATATTAAAATAAAAACATGGTATAAATTTAAATCCATTATCTAAAATATTTACTAATTTATTAACGAGTTATGATTAAAATTAATAAAAATAAAATGGTTTACTAAAAAATACAAAATATTTTAGATATGAGATTATACAACGACCCGAGGTTGTCGAGAATACCAATGATATAAGTGAGGTTGTTCAAGTAGATTTTGTCAAAAATGGAATTGATCACTTGAATAAAAATGACAATGGTGATGAAAAAAAATCAGATGAAGATGAAAGTAATAGTAATGAAGTTACAATAGCTGATCAAGTAGAGCCATACATGGTTGAAGTTTTAGATGATGATATTTGTAATAAAGACTATGTTAGAAAATATAAGAGATGTAGAGTTGTTGTTGATGACGATGAATACATTTTAATATTGTTTTATCCGTTTTTTAAGTTTTTTTCTAAAAAATTAATTGTATAAATTTTAGTGGGTAGTGAGTTAAATTTTATTAAAAAAAATAATTCTTTTTAATATCTCAAAAAATAATTTCATTATAAATTATAGGGTATTGACTCGATTAAACAGAAATCAACTAGTTCCGTTTAATTTTTGTTTCGTTAGAAAAATAAAATTTTCGATTTTTAAAAATTTATTCAAAACAAATTAAACGAAACAATTTTTATAAACATAAAAACAATCAAAAAAATTAATCTAAAATTTTTTTCGATACTAAAATTATGAAAAAACTAAAATTTGAATAAATTCGATACAAAAAAAAAATTTTTAATATATTTACAAATCGATTAAGTTTTGATAAATCATTTTCGAAAAAAAATAAAAAAAATTTTTTTAAATCTAATTGTTCATGTTTTCTTTTAATAATGTAAGTTCCTCAACCATCGAAGACTTTAAACGATTTCGAAGGCATATGTCAACTAATCTTTTATTTAAATAAATATAGGAAAAATTTTTAATTATTTTACAATTTTTTATTAATTACCTGCGTGACTAAACAACTGCTCACTTGGGACTGAAAAAGCTCATTAATTTATTGGATCATTAATTGGTAATTAAATAGGTAATTAACTAGGTAAATTTTTTCGTGACCATTAGATTTTTAACCTGGTCACGATGAAAAAAAAAAATAGGGAATACTCTAGAAGTTAATATCGTTCATACTAGCGATGAAAATGAAAGAAATTCTTCAAGTTATGAAAACGATGATGAATATGATGATGATGATGATGACGATGATGTCGAGTTAAGTCAAAGCCAGAGAAAATCAATGAAAAGACATAGTCGTCATTTTAGTCCATACAGAGAAAAAAATAGTAAAATTTTTTTTTTATTCGAATTGATTAAAATTTAATATTTTTTTTCAAACTGATGACACAATATTAAATGATTTAATCGAAGTACACTTTAAAACGTAATTTTAAATTTTTTTATTTTTTTAAATTAAAAAATTTTTAAATTTAGTCTTGCCAAAACCATAGCTCGAATTCATCAAAAGATGGAATTAGTTTTAGAACTCAACTCTGATGAAGTAACAAGATCGACAATTGATCGAAATCCAATTTTAATTGAAGAACGACTTGAACTTGGTGATAGGGAAATATCACCAAATTCAAACGATATCCCCCAAACAAGTAGGGAAATTTTAGACAATGATCTGTCATCTAGTACTTCTCAAAATCAGGAGAGTAATAAGTTAACAAAGAAGCTTACTCATTTTACATTAAAATTTTGCCCCTAAAATTTAAGATAATTAATTTACCGAAAATTAACCTTTTTTATACACTTATAAAACTAAATCCGAATTTTCTGTTTACAATGTTAAAGAGTTCTAATTCAAAAGTCCTTTAAAGCATTTAAGCATGAAAAATTGAAAAGAATCAGATCATTTATAACATTTATAAAAAGTAGGTGTAGGAGACCTTGTTGTTTTAAAAAGAACTGACGGTAATTATCAATTAATAAACCGGGTTAAATTTAAAATATTAATAATTTTAAAAAAAGGTTCGGAAATAAAGGCAACTGCAGAATCAATTAATGATCATAAAGTAAAATTTTTGCATGAGAATGGTAACAAGCTGATAAAAAGAGTAAAATTTCAAGAACTTAAAGTTGTTAAACCATCTTACTATGAGAAATTGAAAATGAGATTTTCTGCTATTAATTTAAAATGGATCGTATTTGTGAGCTCATTATTGTTGATATTTTTTATTCTAATTACTGAAATGATAAACGAATATTCTTTGTCTAAAAAGCTTATGAAGAGTGCATAATATCAAAGGCTAGTTGGTACAACAAGTTTAATTTTCTCTCAAGCAAGTGTATAAATAAAGCGAAAGTTTTAGATGTAATTCTTTCTAAAATATTTTAAAATAAAAAAATTAATTTTTAATTTTAAAATATTTTAGGCTCTTTTTGGATCAATTTTGAAAATGATGCGCTTTTTTGCTGTAATGACCGGCATCTCAATTAATGATTTCCTAAGCTCGCTTTTTAAAGATATCGGATTGTTGGGGATTCTAAAAATATTTTAATGTTTACCCGAAGAACTAAAAAACGGAAAGAAAAACGCGTTTTAACGCTTGTTTAAACGCGTAAAAACGAATATAATTGAAATTGAAATTTTTTAGTCAAGTTGACCACATTTTCCTTTGAGCTATATAAGATAAGACTGTTCTTTGGTTCATTCACTAAATACCATTTCGCATGTTCAGATATTTGCTGCTATATGTTAATTCTATAAATATCGAATCGAGCTTAATGGCCGATCAAAAAGATTTTTTGGGAGTTTTTAGGAAGAATTTTCTAATTCTTTGAAATAGGCAAGATATTTAGCGGTTAATAGTCTCCCAAAAAATCTTTTAAATGCTGAATTAAACATGTGATTAACTTGCGCATTTACATATAACAGCAAATACTTGAACAGTAGCAAGATGGTTTTTAGTGAATGCTTAAAAGATGCGGCTTATTTTATATTGCTTCTTTATCTAGTAAGGAAATTCGGTATTTTGAATTTGAAAAATAAGTCGATATTATAAATTTTTGCGTTTTTTTTTAAATAAGCTTTTGTTGGGTTTTCTGTTGAAATAACTCTACATGATCTTAAAAAAAATTAAAATATCATATAATTGTAAACTAACTTTCAAAATAGTAAAATTACAAAATATTTTAAACCTAAATATTATAATTTTTGTTTGGAGCTAAATTCTGGTTGAAGTGTAGGATCGGATGCTTGTTGATTGATTGGAATTCAGATGATTAGATTTAAAGTAAATAAAAAAAAAGTATTAGTCGGGAGCAGATGTCCATACACTTTTTTATGTTCTCTTCTGATTACTATAAAAATAAAACTTAAGGAGAGCTATTATTCTTTGATTTTAAGCAAGAAATTGTTCGTTAAATTCAAACAAATTTTAAATTAAATTTTATTCAAAAGAAACGTTAAGTAAATTTTATTAAGAATTAAAACTAAAATAAATTTTAAAAAGATAATAATGTAAAAATAAAAAAGAATCTATATCTTTTTATAAAGTTCAAAAGTTGAACAATATTTAATAAAAAATGAAAATAAAGAAAATTGAGTAGCTTGATAGAAAGAGAAGATTGCAACATTTTTTTGATTTGTCAATTAAAGCTAGTAACTTTTTTAAGAATAAAAAAAAATATAAAAATCTGTTAAAATATTTATCATGTGCATTTATTTAGCTCAATATGAAATATTTTTAATCCTAAAAAAAAATTTGACTAAATTTAAATTTATTTAAAAAATATAGTTAAGAAATATTTTTATAATTCAAAACGAATCTCTTGCAAACGTTTAAATTAAAATTTAAAATTTAACTTATCCTGTTTTCTTTCGTTAATTTAATATTACGTTTTAACGCGTTTTAATTGAAATTTCTTTATCAAATTGTATAGTTTTCTGGCGTTTATTAAATATTCCATTTTAACGCGTTTTTATTTAAATTTCCAATTTAAATTGCCTAGTTTTCTCGCGTTTATTTAATATTTCGTTAAAACGCGTTTTCCTTTCCGTTTTTTATTTTCCGGGTAGGCTTTAATAATAGAGTTTAGAGATGTCTTTAAATATATTCTTTTTTTTTAGAATTATAAATTTTTTCGGAACAATAAATCAATAATCAATTTAAATTATTTTTTAAGCTTTTTTAAATATTTCTTTTTAGATTTTCAAATTTTTAAACGTTAAAAGGAATTAAAGTAACCATGCTTTATAAAAAATTTGTTATGATTTTGAACAATTTGATTCTTAATGACCAAAATAAAGATTACTAAAGTTACAAAAAAACATAATAATCAATGATAAATGACTAAAAATATGGTTTTTTTACAAAAATACTTCAAAATAAAATATTGTTCTAAAATATTAATGACTTGGCGAACACACCGATATTAAAATAATTGAATAAAGAGCTTAAAATTAGAAAAAAACTGGATATTACTCAAAAAAAATCTTATAACATTTTATTAAGAGATTAAACAAAAATATTTTTTTTAATTTTTAGTTTTCGATTTTACTTTTTTCTTATATCTTTCGTTGGCAAACCAAGAAGCCATTTTCACTCTTGAAACGCATGTCAAATCCGATAATATTTTTAGCTTCATGTTTTCTTCTTCGAAATACTTTTTTAGAATTTTTCTCTCAGCAAATCTGATTCGATTTGTTATATTTATATCAATGTTTGATCGAATCTGGGATTTTATATAGTTTATCCCTCTTGAAATTTTTTTTACAGACAATCCAGTTTCTTTTGATAAGTCAATGATGTCATTTTCTAAAATTATTGTGCTTTTATTTACATTCATCCAGTCTTCAAGTATATTTCTTATATCGTCAGCCATATTAACCATATTTTTCTCTTTTTTTGTTTTATAAAGTTAAATTGAACAATTAAAAAAAAAAAGAGAAATTAATTTTTTTAGTGACTTTTGAAGTACTTTCAGCATTCTCTAGTATTTTTACAAAAGCAGAATAAAAACTAAAGGTATTTTTGGCTATACTTCTAGCATTTTGAAGTATCCTCAACGAAAATTTGAATCCAGTATCATATGAGTTATTAGAACAGGAAATTTAAAATCCGAAAAAAATATTTCTGGCCTTAAATATAAATTCAATTGACATCTTCTGAGAATTGTTTAATTTTTTTGCTTTCTTTTTCTTGGAATAAACAACAAAAAATACTTTTTTCTAAAAAAGCTGTAAAAATATATTTATATAAATTAAAATTTGCATTTTTTAAACTAAGATTTACTAAGAAACTATGATTTCTTTCTTGAGATTAAAAAAAATTGGGTTAAAAAGTTAAAATTATTGAAAACTTAGATCAAATAAAAATTTCAAGATATGGTTTTTTGAAAAAAATATCTTTTTTTTGATTAATATATGTTGAATCATAATTTAGATTAATTAAAAACAAGAGATATTTTATCTATTTAAGTTTTCTTTGAAAAAAAATATAGGTCACGTTTGACTATAGCCTAATTTATGTTCAAAACTGATAAAAATCATTTAGATCAATTTATTTTAATGTTACTAAGAGATTTGAAAGAAAAACTTTTAATTAATTATTTTTAGTTTATTATTTTATTTTTTTTTAAAATAATATTATTAAATTATTTCTTTTAATATTATTATTATTTTTTATATTCTTTTTAATTATTATTTTTAGATAATTCTAAATTATTTTTATTTAAGTTTATTTTCATTATTCTTATTTTTATTTTTTTAATTTTAAAAATATATTTTAATTTTAATTGTTTTTCCATTTATAAAATATATTTTATATTAAAATCATTTTCTAAAAATATTTTAGTTTCCTTAAAATTTTTTTTTTATACTTTTTTTTTGTAAATTTATTTTGGATTTTTTTTTAGTTTAGTTTATAAACAAATTTTTTCTAAACTAAATTATATTTGGGCTGTCCCTAAAATCCGGACACAGAAAATAGCATACTAAAATCTGGATACGGACCGATAGGAAATGCCATAAATCCCGAACACGAAAAAATAAAAAAAATTTTAAAGTTATTAAAACCCTATTTTTTTAAAAAGAAAGAAGTAAAATTAAAAGAAATTATAACATTTAAATTTTCTTACTCTTTTAGGACTAAATACTTTGATTTGGGAACTAAAATTCACAACAAACTAGAATTAAATTTTTAAGTAAAACTTTGCCAATGCAACGAAAAATCAATATTTAAAACATTTGCCGTTATGAATTCTGCGGTGACTAAAAAATTATTTTTTAAATGGATTGCAAACTCTTGCATTAAATAATTTTTAACAATTGCATGACTTTTTATAAATTTATTATTTTTAAATTTCGTGCTTTAGCCTTTTAAAAAAAATCAGTCCGTGTCCAGATTTTAGGGTTTAAAAAAAAATTCCGTGTCGGTATTTTAGGAATAGTTATTCCTTGTCCGGATTTTAGTATTTCAAAAAAATTCAGCCCGGGTCCGGATTTTAGATAGGTATAATTCCGAGTACGGCTGTCCGTGTCCGGATTTTAGGGATAACCTTATATTTGTTTTTTTATTTTTTTTTATAAAAATTTTTTTTTTTGAAGCTGTTTGTAATGTTATAGTGGTTATTTTTTTTATTTAAATCTTTTTTTCTTTTTAAATTTAAAAATCACCTATTAATTACATGTTGTTACGCCTTCGTTAAAAATTATAAAATTACACATAAAAACGGGTTGTAACGCCTGCTTCTTAAATTTTAAAATTACGCGTAATTACGCATTGCAACGCACACTTTCGCGAAATTACGCTTTCTATCTAAATTGAAAAGTAACGCATAATTACCGTAACCGTACGATGTTGCAACGCGTAAAAAATCGAATTTTATTTACCAGATATATTTTCGTTAAACGCGTAACTACGCGTCCCAACGCACGGTTATGCGTAAATGCGCCGTGTAATAAAATTTCGTTTACGGACCAGCTAAACGTTGTGTTTTACGAGATTTTACGTAAATATACGTAAAATCCTAACAAATATTAGGTAAAAAAAACGTAAAAAAATCAAAATTTAAAAAGCTCTAAAGATTAGGATCGGTTTTCTTTAGAAATTGATTTAACCATTCTTTTTCGATTCTATTTTTTAACTAAAAATTCAAAAGAGATAAAAAAATTATAATTGCTTTCTTTCGAAGGTTTCAAGGCACTCCTAAGACCAGTTTCAGAAAAAATGTTGAAGGGAAGATCATTTCCATAAATTAAAGGACCACCACATTCATTTTGCCTATAAAATGCCTTTTTTATCACACCTTTTACAAATATCTGTTTAATAGCTTTTCAGACCCGAAAACTTTGTTTTCCATTAAATCTTGGACAAATAAAAAAAAGAGAAAGAGTTAAGACACAGAATATTCTTTTAATTTATACAATATTTTAGACATTTAAGATTCGTAATTATTGAAATCAAATAAGTATCAAAAATAACATGATATTAAGAACGGAAGATATTTTCTAAATAATTAATTTTTTGGTTTTTTAAAAGGAGAAAACGACAATCTATTCGACGGAGAGTTGAAAACTGAGTCTAAGTCCTTTATAAATTAATAAAACGTTTTTTTTTCTTGTTTTAATAAATTTTTTTTTTACACGAACAGGCCACTACTAAAGTAAGTGGCTCATAGCTCCTTACAAATGCTATCTTTAATAAAAACTAAAATATTTGTTCTAGATTATAATAAGATTAGGTCAAGGAAAAAGTTTAAATAAAAAAAAATGAAATGTGATAAAAATAAAATTTTAATTTTTTACAAATTTTTACTTTTTATACCTAATATTTGTTAGTATTTTACGTAAATATACGTAAAATCACGTAAATTTACCAGATTTTACGTAAATTTTTGTAAATTACAAAGATCAGAACAGTACTGTTTTTAAAAATTTTTTTATTTATTTTTTTTATTTTTACCAAATTTTACCATTTTTTACGTAAAGGACAATGCAAATTTACCATTTTAATTCCGCCCGAATTAAAAAAAAAATCAAATATTTATAGACATTTTCAAATATTTTTTTTTAATAAAATCACTCATGGTATTGAATTTTAATGAAAAAAGAGCTTTTTTTTGGTTATAAATCTGCTTAAAATAAATAAGTTAAACTCAATAAGACATACTAATATTACAAATTGTCTAATTTAATATAAACAACACTATCACATGATATTCTCTTTTTCGAAATGTATTTCGAATTTTTAATTTTTGATGATAAAAATAATGGTTAAAACAAATATAATCTATCTAAAAAATGTCCAAAGTGTGATAGAGTATGATACAAAGATCTTCCTAAAAATCGATATTTTTCAATACAATCAGAGAATAATCTTGAAATAGCTAATCGTTTGAACCGATAAAAGTCGTTATTGTGAACAAGTTCGCAGATGTCTGATTGAAAATCTCGTCCCTGAAAATTTAGGATTCAAATCTTTAAATAGACAGGAAATGCTGACCAGAAACACTCTAATTTCAAAAGAAATATTTTCACTCTCAATTTGTTGGAATAGCTGATGGTATTAATTTTTTAAATTAAAAAATATCTTGTTAAAAATTTTAGTTTTTTAAACATTAAGGAACAAACATCTACTGTCGAAAAGTAGCAATAACTATTTTCAAAGAATGTCTTACTCGGTTCATGAGTTATTTTTAAAAGATGACTTACTTTTGGTTGATAGAGGCTTTAGTGACACGATACAGTACTTAAAGCAAAAAATCTTAAAAGTTTTGATCCCGAAATTTTTGGAAAAAAAAAACAGCTAACTTCTCAGCAAGCCAATTAATCAAGGATGATTTCAAAATGTCGATTGGTAAATGAAGCGATAAATGGTACTTTAAAGGAATTATTTCGTACTATAGGACAAGTGAAAAACAATATGCATACACATATCATGGTCGACTTCATTGAGAATATGTTTCACAATAATCAATAAATTTTTCATGCCTAAAATTTTAGATAAAGATAATTGGGAGATAATAGCACCAAATATGAAATTACGATTAGACATTCCAAATGAATTGTAAATGATTTTTAATACTGAAGAATATTCGAATTCATCAGAATTCATTGACATTGATAAAGTAGAATCCGTAGACAATTTTCCAAAGCTTAGCTCTGATTACATTTTGAATAATATTACACACCAATTAAAACAATGCTAAAGCTATTTAGCAGAGCATTTGAATAAAGAATAAAAACTAAAATTAAAAATTAGCAAAAAAATCAGCTTAAAGTTTGGGAATTCTCAAGTTTTGTTTGCGAAAATTCAATTAAGACACTCAAATAGAACAAATTATAGAGTTTATGTAAGTTATAATGGAGAAAAAAGTAAAAATGATAGCGAATTAATTAGTGGTTAGTATTGTTCTTCATAATTGAGACAGGACAGTGTGTTTTGTTCACACATAGCGGAAATTATTTATTATTTAGGTTGTGGTCGATATCTTGAAAAATTTAAAAATCAAGCTGGATTTTTAACAGAATATTTCAAAAAAGTTATTTTGACGAATCGACAGATGACGATACAGAATTAAAAAGTCAAAAACCTTTTTTAAAAAAAAAGACAAGGGGAAAAACGTGATTTCATCCGACAAAGAATATTCAGAAAACGAAATATTTTTAAATGAGTTGGAATACTCAATAAAACGCTCTGTGTCTTTTTATGAAACATCTGATGGGAAAAAAAACCAAAAAATTTGATTTTATAAACCATGTCCATAATTTGGGCTGAAGAATTTTTGAAAACGACCGACTTACACGAATGAAAATAAAAAATACGTGTACAAGCGATTATTTTTTACTTGGTATATGGTTTTGATCGAAAGAAGCGATTTTATAAAACTTTAAATTGAAAAAAAGCTTGAAATAATTAATTTAATTGAAGGTAATGAATTAAATAAGGCTAAATCTCTTTGGATTTTAAAATTAAAGTTGAACTCCGAGAAGATTTTCGATACGATTGATGATCAAAGTGATATGATGGATACTCATTTAAATGAAAAACAAGAATTTCGAGGCAAAGTAAAAATTTTGCTCAATTTTCAATTTTCATTTTGCTCATTTAAAATTTGTTTTCTTTACAAAATTTGAAATCATGCATAAATGCAAGAAAAAATTTTTTTTAAAAGAAAATGAATAAAATTAAAATAAAATTAAAATTAATTCAAACAATTTCATATTTTTCAAATTTTTTTTTTTGAATATAATGTTTTCAAAACCATCTAAAATAAAAATCTAAATGTTAAAATCAAACAAGTGATTTTTAATAAAAGAGCTTGCCTGTTTTCAATCAATAATAATTTGCTGATTAAACCAATTTTATCTAAATTCAACTAAACTTTCACTATCATTGATGAACATTGAGCAAAGTTGATAACTAATTTCACTTTAGGTGCAAAACAAAAAATTATGTTTAATTGATGCCATAAGAATCTGAAGACATTAACATTTGCCAATAAAAATTGACAGCGTATTTGTTATTAATTCCTTTATGAAAAAGTTTCATACATAACTATCCAGACAACAGATCAGATGAAATTCTTATCAAAGTACATAAAAAAAAAATTTGAAATTAATTTCATGTCACAATTCGTTCGACCTGATGTTAGAGGGTCCATTAGTGATGGGTCCAAACTAAACTAAGTACTAACTAATTTTAGTCGACTCCTTTTAGTTAAATAAAATTAGCTAACTAAATTAAGTTAGTCGAAAAATACAACTTTATACAACTTTTAATAATATCTGTTAAAGCTTTTCTTACCAGTAAACTTAGTTTCCCATAAACAAATCTTGGTCTATTTTAAAAACAAAATAGAGAATTAGTTAAGAACAGAATCCAAGTAAAGAACAGAACCCGTTTAAAGAATTTTTTTATTTGTACATTATTAAAGACTTTTTGACGAGAGTTGAGTCAGTGGTCGCCAAGCGGCCTTAGTCTTTTATAAAAGAATAAAAATCATTTTACTTGTTTTAACAAGCAGTTTTCTTTTCAGTTTCCTTATTCTCCAACAAGCCACTACAAAAGTAGTTTACAGCATATAGCTCCTGACAAATCCGAGTACAAATAACCTAAACTAAAATATTTATTCTCAATTTAAATAAGATTAAAGCAAATAAATATAAAAATAATATCATTTTAAATTGTTTGGATTAAAAAAATATTATAAAATAATTGAAATTTGATAAAAATGAAATTTGGAAGTAAAAATTAATCTCGAACAAGAATTGCCGAAGATCAATTTTTGTAGAAAACAATGCTAATCTTTTTAATTTTAAAATTTTAATTTTTTTACCAAATAAGAAGTCTATATCGCTAAAGCCTTATTATTCAGGCCTAAATAACAATTTTGTGTGACAAAAACAACATCAAGAGCTCTGGTATTGGTTAAAAGCATAAGTTCTAAAAATCTAACAGTCTTTGAGATTCCGCCTTCTTAGTTCTCCAGATCTTCCGTAAAACCTTGTTTATAAGCGCAACCCCAGACCCCCCTTTTTTCAGAAGAACAGTCATCAGAAAAAAATTAATTTTGCTATATTTTAATAGACCACACTAAACCCTAGCAGGAATGCCATAAAAAGATATTAAATTAATTTTTTTAGAGTACTATTTTTCTTTTCAAAGAGGCGATTTTTAGTCGCTTATAAGCAAGGTTTTACGGTATTTTTCTTAGTTCTATTGTCGTTTTTAGTACAAGTTAACGGTTATTTTCATTTTTAAGTTGAACTAAAACTCTTTTAAAACCTAAATTTTTGATAAAATACTATGAAAAAATTATGGCATATATTTTGCAAACAAAAAACACTATTAAAGAATATTTAAAATTTGAAATTCACAATTCGAATGGAGAAATCAAATCCCTTGAATAAAAAAATACAAAAAAAAATATAATTTTTCTTAAAATTTTTTTGAAAATTTAATTATCGAGGGTTATTTTTTGAGCATTCAAACGTCCATCGCCATTTTCATCAATTCGTCTAAAAATATCTTAAACCTACTTTATTTTTACTTCAATAATTAAACTCGTACAAATTTTCAATAACCTTAAGAAAATCTCTATCGTTTATAATACCATCCTTATCATTGCCCTTTAAAATTAAGAAAAAATTTTTATTTTTTAATTTTTTATTTTGTTTACGTTAAGAAGTCTATTATAGAAAAACCCAAATAACATTTATTGACTAAGAAGAGTCAAAGCATTAACCGATTAAAATTTTCTATATGTTTTATTATAAAAATTAATAGAATTGATCAATCTCCAAATTAATAGAATTGGCCTAACGATGGTAAATTTTCTGGTAAAAAAAGTTTTCTAGGAATTTTGATGCATTTAATTTTCGATAATTGAATAAATAAATTTATTTAGAAAAAATTTTATGAGATAAATAATTTTCGATAAATAAAATTTTGTTAAATAACAAAAATAAATTTAAAAAAAAAATTTTCTTTTAAAAATTCTAGTTTTTCTCAAGAAATTTTTCAAAAAATGAACCATATGTCTTTGTGTATCTACGTAAAATATTAAAGTGCATACTGCTTTGATGAGAACGCATTGATCTAAAATCTGTATATTCTTTTCCACAAACATTGCATTTTTTGGAATGCAACTCTTCACTTTGTCTATCTAGTTTAAGCAGATTCTTGAGATCAAAAATTTGTTGTCTTGACAAATGAAATAAATCAAAAGGTATTTCAGAATTTTTTACGCAGGCTTTCGACATCTCTAAAACATTTCTTGATACATCAACATCCATAAACGACGATTCATCATATGAAGTCGTTGTTGCCTTTGTTGATTCAGGGACTGTCTGGAAACTATTTTGATTTTGATTTAAAAGCATTTCTTGAATTTGAATTAAATCTTTACATTTTAACTGTTCTCTGGCAAGGGAATCCTTTAGAAAAAAATTGAGACAAAGCTTAAGAAAAGACAAAATATGAAAATTACTTTGGAGAATCACAATCACTTTTGAACCGGTTAAGTTCTTCGTTAAGTTTATGATATTGACTCATAAGATCAGTGTGTTTTGTTGATATACCAAAAAACTGTTCACGGTAAAAAGTCAATTGAGATGATATATTTGAATTAGTAATGGCAGAATTATTTAGCTCCGTTCTAGCTCTGTCCAATTCAGATTTGACACGTTTAAGGGCTTCATCTTTTTGAGCAATTGTTTGATTTAGTTGATTAGATGAGCTGGCATTTGATTCATTCATTTGCTGTAGCTGAGATCTATCTCTGTCCAATTCAGATTGGACACGTTTTAGGGCTTCATCTTTTTGAGCAATTGTTTGATTTAATATTTCCTTCCAACTTGAAATTCCAGTTTTCAAAGGATTTTCTTTATCTTTTTCTTCATTGAATAATTCTGTTTTTAACAATTTTTCGATTAAATCTTTCGAGGTACTCATCCCTTTCTGATATTATTTCTTGTATTTTTTTGGTTAAGGCGTCATTGTTTTGTTTCGAATTTTTGAGTTCTTCTATTAAATATTTTAAGTTTCCGTTCTCAATAACAAAGCCCCTATATTCTTCAATTTGATCAATTAGTTCTTTTTTTTCTTTTCCTAAATTAAAATTCTCTGATTTAAGACAAGAAATTTCGTTCTTAAATTCATTTGATTTTTCATCAAGCTGCTTTGAAAGAATATTTGAATGTTCCTTGCTCTTTGTAAGCTCAGCTCTTGTAATTTCTAAATCAGATTGTATTTGATTTAAAACTAAATCTTTTTGAAAAATTGTAACGTTCATATTTTTAGAAAAATTTGTGAAGTTATCGTTTAATGCAGTTAAGTCATTTTTTGCTTTTACTAACTCATGATTTTTTTCGGTTATTTCATTTTTTGTCTTTTCGAGTTGAGACCTTAAACTAACGCCTGTTTCCTCAAGGTTTTTTTCAAGATTTCTTAATTCAAGAAGATGATCAACATTTAACTCAGACATTATTTTATTATATTGATCAACTAACTGTTTTTTTTCATTTTCCTTTTCAGCACTAAGCATCTTTTTCTCTTGCAATAAAACTTCATTATCGGCTTGAAATTGCAAGATTCTCTTTTTTAAATCAAAAATCTCTTCATTTTTCTGGCGTAATTCTTCTTTATTACAGTTTGAAGTAGTCTCTATTATCCTTTTATTAAATTTTATTATAATTTTGAAAAAAAAAATTTTATATCAGGTGGCTTACATTTCTTTTTCCTTGATAATGTCTTTTAGTAATTGATAACTATTACTTAATATTCTTGTTGAACTAAAGTTTTCATTTTCAGAATCATTTTTTTTCACTTGAATTTTATTTTCATCATTTTTGAGCATTGTTTGTTGTTTACGGTGCCAAGAGACATGCTTGCGTAAACCTTTCTGTGTACCAAACTTTCTTTCACATTCGTCACAGCCATATTGTAAAATATTTAATTTTTATTCATTAGAATTTTCATTGCTTTTCTCTTCATTTGGAATATCACTATTTTCCTCAATCTCGTTTATTTCTTGTAAAAAACTTTTTCCAAATGAACAAGATGCAGGAATGACAGTTTCTTTTTCTTCATAGTCCCAATAATTTTCATAACTGCTTTTTGAAATTTCTGATGTTGTTGCTTTCAAATTCAGCTCATACTTATTTAAATTGTTTTCCGATAAACTATTTATTATTTTATTATCTAGATTCGACTTGTCTTCTTTTCCATCCCTAATATTCTCGTTGGTATGAGATTTGGAAATTTTTGATTTCTGGACGCTTGCTGTAAGTCTTTTGGTTCCGGCATCTACAATATCATTTAACCTTGATCGAATAACTGAAAGCAAATTAGAACTCTCATTGAAGTCACTTGAAGAACTTGAACTAACATCTCTGTGTTTATTCATTTTTTTCATTTAATTTTTTGAATTTTTGTCTTTTTATTAATTTTTCAAAAGTGATTCATCTATTTATAAATTTTCTTAAGGAAAGGCTTTAAAATAATCCCTTGCATATAATTTCTTAGCACGTGGAATTACATAACTTACTGAATATTTAAAAAGGCAAGCGATACTTGAAAGATATAATTTTCAAAATGTCGAAGCATTTTGCTGTTTTTTTTACATATTCTGAATGGTCGAACCACGTGTCTCGAATCTCAGAAAATAATTATAGGAAAAGGCTATTAGTGGATTTTCATGATAATTTAAGCTACAAGCTACAAAATTCATTTGAGATAAAATGTTGGTTAAAAAACGATTATAATTGGTTCAATGAAAAAATTTATTGGAGCGGTGCTTATAAATGTTTATTTCGAGATTGTGATGGTAAATTTTTTTGCTCGATTTCTAATGAGCCAAAAAAAGATGAGAAATTCTTAGTAAAAATAATCCACACTGGAATTTGTAATCATGATAAAATCGTCAAAAAAAGGCGATATTCAAATGAAGAACGTTCTAAACTAGGCTTGGAATTAATGCAGAAGAGCATTTCGAACTTGTGTGATGAAAATGTTATTTTTAATTGCCAAAATGCATGCCAGGATGACTTTTTTAAATGTATGCTAATTAAAGTAGTTCTTTAATATATTGATCTTAAATATATAAATTTATATTTTTAGCCAAAAACACAAATTTAAAAGTTATGAAGTCTCTAACAAGTGCTATCGACAATTTTTTCTTGAGATAACTTTCCGACCTGGCTCGCCTTTATGATGCTACTTAACGCGGGACGTGCATATCTTTAAAAATTTTTATTTGTCGTTTTTGGGGTCTTGTCGATTATCCAAGTCTAAAAAAAAGATTCACTAAATTTTAAAAAAAGTCACCTAATTTTAAAATATTATAAAATTATTTTTGAGATATTTTTAGAATTCAATTTCTTCTTTCTTAAAAAAATAATCGTTTTTATTTTGCCTAATATTACGTAAATTTCAGTAATTTGAATTCATCGTATCATAGCAGCATTGCATGAAATAAAAAGAAATTCAGCTATGCATTTATTGATAATAAGGTTTAAATGTTCAGAATATACTTATTAAATTATATTAAAAAAGCTTTTCTTGTGTTTAAATACAAAAATTTTTTATTTAAACACCGAATGAATTTTTGAAGTCACTTTTTTTTGGACCGGACACTTTTCGAAACACTATTTTTTTGCCATTTTAGATTTCCGGTAAATTGGTTGGCCATTTATTAGCCGGTTAATAATTGGTTCATATTTATTAAATTTATTATCATTTTTAAAGAATAAGCCAATTGAAAAAAAAAAAATTTTGAAATTCTTTAAGTATCTTTTGTTTTTCTTGTTTACTTCATCAATTTTTTTATTTAAAGAATTTCGAAATTTTTATTAAACTTCAATGGATTTTTTTTTAACTTTAGGTAACTATTGTTTTTCTTGTAAACTTCATTAATTATTTTATTTAAAATAAAAAAAAATTCATGGAAGTTTAATTAAAATTTTTGACATTCAAGTTTTTTAAATATTCTCAAGCTCCTCAATTTTACAGACTTGATTAACTAATTTGATCTACAACAGCTTTTTTATTATCGATTAGTTTGGTTTTATTATCTTATTTTAATAAATTTATAAATTTTAAAGATAAAGATGTGGTTGATAATTCAAAAAACAAATCCAGTTTGGTACCTAGACGCAACTGGTTCTGTAATTAAAAATATTCCGGAACAAAAATCTCCGTTTTTGTTTTCGATCGTTATGCATGATCCTAATACACGGACAATCGTTCCAGTTTATGATTTTATTTCGACTTCACATACTTCACTTAGAGTTACAAAATATTTATTCAGTTTTCAAAAATACATTAATAAAATTGTAAATTCAAAAATGTCTAAATTGGCCTCGGTAATCTTTGTTGATTTTTCGTGGGCTTTGATAAATTCTATTCTTGAAGCTTTTAATAGTTGCTCAATGCGTAATTATTTAGATTGGAGTTACGATATATTAATTTTAAAGAAAAACAAAGAGAACGCTTTTTTAAATTGTTTAATGTCAACAAAAGTCTATTTATGTTCGACTCATTTTTTAAAGTTAATAATTTCTAAAGCAGAAAAAATCAAACCATAAAATGAAATTAAACGCATTTTTATATTTGGTTTTACTTTATTACAGAATTCAACAAGTTTACAGGAATTCGAAAATAACTTAATTGATTTATATCGCATTTTTAATGAACAAATATTTTATATATTTTGATTAATTTAAATCTTAGTTTAAATATTTTTTTGGTTAAGTTTGAAAGTATCTCTACGAGTGATTCCTTGAAAAGACTTGAAAAAAATGTTCGAACAAGAAATTTTAAAAATGATTATATTGATAGATTAATTACTGGATTTGAAACTGATTCAAGTGAAATTGATAAAATTGAATTTGAGGATGTTTTGAATGAAAATGACAGACAAACTTTAAAAAGTTCATCCCAATTCGATTGGTATTTCAAAAATTTTATTAAAAGCATTTCTCTCAAATTTACTGGCCCTACTCATCTTGGAATCTTTAATCCAAACAGATTTTATAACCCAAAATTATTTGCGATAATTGAAAAGTATCTTTATCTTACACCATTATGGTCAGGTTTATTAATTTATGATGGAGCTATAAAGGATTCTGGCAAAATATTGTCTTTATTATGACGAAGACAAGATAAAGCTAGTAAAACCAGTTAAAAGTAAAATCGATTTTGAAGAAGAAAAATGGAGGAAAGATGAGCAAAAACAAAAAAGACAAAAGGGTTTTTATTTTAAAAAAATTAATAATTTTGGAATTGATGAGAAACTAGAAGATATTAAAGGTTCTTTTAAAAATTGAGAAAAAACCTTAAAAAAAAATTTAATCCTTATTTAATCTTTTCTAAAACAGGTTTGGACGAATTAGACGATATTAAGCTAATTGCTTTTGAAAAAAGGTTTCAAATACTAATTTTTGGAGTTGATCGACCGGTTTTTCCGCTAAGATTAACCAAACTTACCGGTCGACCAACTTTAATAATATTTAACCATTTAAAAGATTATTATATTAAAATTTTTCTAGTGAAAGTCAAATGAAAATTATTAAGAATATCTTACCAAAAAATGGCTCAAAATTTAAAAATGGTTTTTATTATTTTTCAATAACTAACACGTGTAGCATTGATTATTTCATTTTGTTATGCCATTTGATATAAAAAAAAAAAGAAGCAATCGCACAACATCTTGGTAAGAACACGGACGACTTTTTTATGAATTTTTTAAAAGAATTGGAGGACATATTAGACAAAAAAATTGGGATTACGCAAGACTAAATTGGTTAAATATAAATAAGTCAATTGAAAAGGTTGAATTTGATAGAGATCATTATTTGTATGATTGTTTCAGTTCTGAATATTATTCATATTTAAATCGTTATTCATGCATTCAATCCTTTTCAACATTTACAAGATGTCCTAATAAGGAATGCATTATAAATAAGAATCAGTTGCAAACTCATTCTGGATTTAGTTTAAAGTAAAATATTCTATAAAATTATTTAAATAAATTAGTTAATAGTCCGTCGGATTATAGACCGATTTCAGTGTCCTCAACCTTTTCAGTAATATTCGAATCTATTTTATTATACAATATGGAATGCTTTAATGATATTCATTCGAATCAATTTGGTTATAGAAAAAATTCTTCTTGCAAACAAGCTCACTTTTTAGTTAATGAAACAATTAACTATTACAGACAAGGTGGATCGAAACTTCACCTTGTAAGCTTAGATGCGACGAAAGCTTTCGATAAACTTTGGCGTGATGGACTCTTCTTTAAATTAATTGGAAAGATACCTAAAGAAATATGGCGAATTCTTTATTTGTATTATAAATGTTCTCAAATAAAAGTAAAAATTAATGGTCAAACGAGTGATAATGTGTTTATATCTGAAGGTGTTAAGCAGGGTGGTATTTTATCCCCCTATCTCTTTAATTTTTTTATTAACGATCTTATAAAAAATTGTACTGAAAAAAATATTGGAGCAAAAATCAATAATATACAAATCCCTATAATAGCCTACTGTGATGATATTATACTAATCGCTCCGTCATTTAGCCATTGTCAAATTCTTTTATCTGAGTGTGAAGATTTTGCAAACAATTGGAAACTAGAGTTTAATGCTACCAAATCAGTCGCAGTCACATTTTTTAAATCGAAAGTAAATTTTGACTCTAAATTTATTTTAAACGGTAAAATAGTACCTAATGTTTGTGGTTTTATATATCTTGGTTTACCAATTGGAAACCAATCTTACATTAATGAGTTTTTGGAGAACAAGTGGAAGTCTGTTGAAAAAGCACTTTACTCGTTGTATGGTTTGGGTTGTAAACCAAAAATGCTCAGCCCATTTCTTGTGTCATTTTTGTTCAAAACTTACTGTCAATCAATCTTTAGATATGTTCTTGACAATGTCCTTATAAGTGAATCAAAGTTAAAGGAATTCGAAATTAGACAAAACTTACTTGTTAAACAGGTTATTGGTATTAAAAAATACTCAAAAATGAAAGAACTAAGGAACGCCATTGGCCTTGATTCTATTAAAGCTCTATATTGCAAGCATAAAATTTTTTTCTTAAGACATCTAATGAAAAATAATGTTTGTACCGAAATATTTAACTATCTAAAAGGCTATTATAGTAAATTTGATCAAACAAATACATCATTTTGCAAACAGATAGATTTTTTAAATAAGAAATTATACATCGATTGTACTTTATACAATTACAAAACCTCATTAGAAATTATTGAACACCATTTTAAGCCAAAGAACCAAGGGTTAATCGACTCGATCAAGTATGTAATTAATATGATTGCAACCTTAATGAATCAAAACTTAGATTTTTTTTATTTATATAATGAGGTTAACTTGCTTTTAAAGCAAAGTTTTGACACAGGAAGTTATAAATAGTCTTATATTTTGTATTTATTTTTGTAGCTTTTTTTTGTACTAATATTTTTTATTTTTATTTTTTTTTATTTTTAAAAAAACTTTTTTCAATTTTTTACTATGATAATATTACTTGCCCATGGGGCTTAGACATTTTTCTAATAATAATAATAATAATAATAATTAATTAAAAAATTTTTATTTCTAATAAAAACGGCGTGTTTTAAGTTTTAAATTCCAATTTGAAAAAAAATTTTATTCTGCAAAATAATCAAAGATTATGATGCTATAGGTCACAATAGACCAAAATGTAGATTTTTTTAAAAGAAAAAAAAAACATCTCGTGTTTTATTGTCGTTTTATCCAACCAAAATAAATTCCATGAATTTTTTCAATTTTAAACCTCTTAATAAAAAAATTTTCTTAATTTTTTTAGAGAGAATAATTTATCGATTTAAATCTTAGTAAAGCAGGAATTTTCGCTTACTGTATTTCATCGATTCAAACAGGCTACTTGTAAATGTAATCTTATTAGAGTCTAAAATAACCATTAGTTACCAAATATGATATTATGTTTAAACATCCCAAAAAAACCCATTTTGTCATACTAAATCTACTTTTATAAAGTTTTTAAAATATCAAAATTTTTGTATTTAATGATCTTGGACTTCATAAGTCATTTTCTTGTTTTTATGAGTAGTTATCTTCTTTGCTGCTTCAAAATTACTCGCACCGTATTTTAATTTTGAAAAAAAAATTTATTAATTACGTATAGGATTTTTACGATGTGTTGACAATTACGGGTAGGTGAGCGAAAGCGATTAAGTTGTCTGAATTCGTTTATCGGGACGGACAGGCTACGACGTTAATTCGTCCTCACTGCATCGTTTCTGGAGAGATTATTTGTACTGGTATGAGTTTTTTAATATATAATCAAAGATTTGATTAGAGTATCATCTGTTGTCAGGATAGTTATGTATGAAACTTTTTCATAAAGGAATTAATAACAAATACGCTGTCAATTTTTATAGGCAAATGTTAATGTCTTCAGATTCTTATGGCATCAATTAAACATAATTTTTTGTTTGGCACCAGTGAAATTAGTCATCAACTTTGCTCAATGTTCATCAATGATAGTGAAAGTTTAGTTGAATTTAGATAAAATTGGTTTAATCAGCAAATTATTATTGATTGAAAACAGGCAAGCTCTTTTATTAAAAATCACATTTTTTCTCGATTTTATCGAAATGTCGTTTTATTTTTAACGACTTGTCGTTATATATTTTTGAAAAACGACTATATTTTTTTATAAGGAATTAATATAACAAATTAATATAATTAAAGAAAAATTTAAAAGCTTAAAGAATATTTTTTAAAGCTTTTTAAAATACTATTTAAACTTTCATATCCTTAAACACTCATATGTGTTTTTTTGAAATGGTTTTATTTTTCTTAAATTATTTTCTGCTTAATATCGAATTTATTTGTCTTTTTAGGTTTATTTTTCATGAGTCTCATTAAATTTTCTCTCAAACATAATACAACGTTTGGGATATTAAATTTAATTCTTTTTTGTTGAAAAAATTGTCAGAAACCGACTTTTAATTCATCAATTATTTTCTATTTGAAACTCAAAAACGTATCTATTTCTGATAAAAATTTACGAAATTTTACCTTTCTTAACGAAATTTTACGAGTAAAAAAGTGTAATTTTTACGTTTTTTTACTTTTTTTTGTTTATTCAATTTTAAAAACTAAAAATTAACCAAAATTACCAAAATTAAGTAAAAACGAGCCTTTTTTGGCCCTTTTCGGTATTACGCAAATTTACGTAAAATTACGTAATATTAGAATAAACCAAATAGATTAAAATTTTTAAATAGTGAAAAAAACTTTCCATTTGGCCCCATTATATTTATAACCCCAAAATATTCGAGAACGAATTGAATCTCTGAGTACTTTAAGCGGCTTAGGACAATGGAGCGAAGCAACACTCCCTTGTTAGTTTTTTTAAATAAAATTGTGCAATATAAGTAATTTTACATGATTTAGAAAAAACATACTGAATCAGACAAATTAGGAAAAACAATTATCGCCATTTAAACAAAATTTGTAATACTAAATATCCCAAAAAAAAATTTTAAGTAAATAAATAAAAAAGTGGTGATTCTAAATTGCTTGAATTCATTATCTTGCACAAAAAAAGACCTATATTTCGAAAATTAAATTGAATTGGCAAGTTAAAATTTTTTGTCAATTTTCTTTTATAACAAAAATTCCTCTGCAAAGCACTTAAAAGGACTTTTGCGTACAAAAAAGCTATTACGTATTGAAGCAAAATTTGCTGCATCTGATTTAAAAGTCTGCAAAAAATTGTGCAATTTAATTGCGTAATAAAATATAGACTTTTTTTGATGGTGTGCAAAATTGCACGAAATTATTTTTATAAAATTTTAGAAATCTAGTAATTTTTTAGCTTTTTTTCTTTTTAATATTTTTTTTCTTCCGAAAAGAACCAAATTTATAAAATTTTTTAAAAATTTCCATAAAAATATTTTGGAGCAAATCTTGCTTCATCTGGTGATTGACAATAGAATACAGTCAGACCTTGATTTTGTCAATGGTCTGCGTAAAACAAAAATCGTTGACTAAAACAAATAATGACAAACTCAAAACAAAAATACATGCTAAACCATTGCTCATCTAACCTAAATAGTAGTAAAATTAACTTGACAAAATTAAATATTGACAAAATCAAGGTTGACAGAATCGAGGTCTGACTGTATTAAATTTTTATTCCGAAAAATTTCATGCAAAAAATGCAATAATTTTAAATACGCAATTAAAATTGCACAATTTTTTGCAGACTTTTAAATCAGATGCAGCAAATTTTGCTTCACTACGTAATAGTTTTTTTTGTACGCAAAAGTCCTTTTATGTGCTTTGCAGAGCAATTTTTGTTCATTAGAAAAATAAGAACAAGAAAATTGACAAAAAATTTTTATGGAATCAAATTTTTTTGGATCATCATGATAATAATATGAATATAATCCTCGTAATGTGAGTTTTATATTTTTTTATATTTATTATTAAAATCCACCTGGAGCTCCAAAAAATTTATTAATTTTATAAGAAATCAAATTAGTATTTAAACTAAATTGCATGTCTCAAAAACTATGGATCCTTAACTCTAGACATCTATAGCTTAATTTATGAAATAAAAATCAAAAAGAAAACAATAAACATCATTGAAATCAGTTATTACATAACTAATAAATGGTTCTTTAATTTCAAGTTTTCAATGTATTTTTTAAAAAGGAGAGCTTTTTAATTAATATACTTTTAAAATCAGAAAAAAAAAACAATAACTTTTTTAATAAAAACAATAGAAATATTTGTTCACTTTATTTTTGTAAAAAAAACTACCAAACATTATTAGAGTATTATTATTTAAAATGTTTACTCTTTTTACCTTTATAAAGCCTGTTTGATTCGATTAAATTTTTCATTATTTTTTTTAACAAAATTTTCACAAATTTATTTAAAAATCAAATTGAAATAAAATGAAGGATAAATATTTTTCAAGTTTGGTTTTGATTTTGTGTTGGCTTATAAAAAATTCTCTTGGATCGTATATGAATAACTGTAATTCTAATTATAAATTAAATTCATTTTAAAATAAATAATGCTTGTTTGTTTTTTAAATTAGATGTTCCTGATGTAAACACGACATTAATTAAAGACCTTAACTTAGAGTACTCTTACAAAGCTAATGAAGTATTTCCAAGTGTTTTTAGGGTCAATTTCAACGAATTTGGAGTAAATTTTAAAGTTGAGTTTAAGAAAATAGAAAATATAAAAGATTCCGATAATATTTATGTAATTGATGAAGAAACTGGAAAGCCTGTTTTATTCACTCTTTTAAATACTGAGGTAAAAAATTAACCATGGTCTGATAGAATTAAAATAAATATTTTTTTTATAAATAGTCATACGAAAAATATGAACAAATTACGGGATCCGGTTGGGCAACATTAATTAAAAACAAAGTTTTCAATGCAACAAATCCATTTAGATTGGTAACTAAAAATTTTAATTTTATTTGAAGAAACAATATTTCTAAGACAACAGTGGAAATTTAATTCTTTTAGATGTATTTAAATATTTAAGTTAAAAGTTAATTTTAATCGTGATTTGAGACCAAAATAATCTTTTTTTATTTTGGATTTTTTTATCCTAAGATCTAAATAACCAAGCCAATAACTTTTGCTTATTTTAAATAGTTGATTCTTGAACGATATAAGTATTTTTTAGTGTTTTTTGAGCCTCAAACCAAAAATAAATTTTAAAAAAGCAGTCTTTTTAAAGAAATAATCTGTTTTTGCCAATTTTATATGGTTTCGCTTTTTCACATAATTTATTAGTTTTATTTACTTAAAAGGTTTTAAACGCAAAATTTTATAAGGAATAATCACCTGATCTCCAAAATTTATTAAACGAAAAAAATTTTTTTTCCTTTTTTGGTGTATGTTGCAAAAATTTTACAAATTGTAGCAATTTAAAATTTTGAAAAAATTTATTCCGTAAAAAAATAGAATTTTTAACGCTGAATTAAATTGAATGAATAGAAATAAATTTCATAACCCTAATGTCAGTCTAAGCATGTTAAAGACTTATGAATGGTAATAAAATATCCCAGGCTCAAATTTTTTTTAAAAAAAAGTTATTAAAGAATCACAAAAAATTTACGAAATTTCGTTTTTAGAGCCAGACTAGTGTTTTGAGTCAACTCGATCATGTCTAGAATAAAAGACTACTTCAATTAGAGGAAAGGCGGATCTTTTCGATATTACTCTAAGAATTGTAGGCAAATGTTTGTTGTAAACAAACAATACGCTCTTTTTTTAAGAAACCACAAAAAACGAAAGCTGGTTTTATTCGATTTTATTACTTTTTTATAATTTTGTAGATTTAAAGTCCATATTAAAAGCTCTGAAAAAACTAATCAATTTTCTGTTTATAGACTAATAAGGAAGCCAAAAAAATTTTTTCATATTTTTATGTAGCAAATTGGTAACATTTTGTAGCAGCAGTCAAAAGCTAAAGGAAAAGTAAAAAATTAAAAAAGTTATATCAAATTGGACGAATTTAAATGAAATTCACAGTCCCAATTTTGCTCTGTGTTTATTTAGTTTCGAATCTGTTTATTTAGCACAATGTGTAAACAGTGTTCTTTTTCTCGTTCACTTTTTTTTGGACTTTATTGTAGATAAAGCTTGTAAAAGATAGGACCTGTTAAAATTTAAAACTTACTATAATTAAAATAAAAAACTGTGATATATTTTTAATAATTTAAAAAATTCTTAAGATCGGAACAATATGTTCGAAAAGCTCTAAGAATTTGTTCTTTGACATTTTTCCAATCAATGAAAATGGTGAACATCATTACAATTCAGCAAATAATTGTCATTTAATTAAAAAAAGATCAACTGATAACGTAAACAAAAACGAAGTGATTGATTATATAATTTCCAACAGTATTTTTTTAATTAATTTTTAAAAGAATTAACACAAGTTAATATTTTTTATAAATAAAGAAACATTAGAAGCACTAAGAAATTCATCAAAGTAAATCATTTTTTAGAAATTCCTTGAAAAAACTAAAAATAAATAATATTTTCTTAAGAGCGAATAAAATGTCTACACGAGTTGGAACAAACGGAGAGCCTCTATATCTTTTTGTTGAGCTTTTAGTCGTAACCGACTCAACTGTTTTTCAATATCATAAAAATTTCATGGGTTCAAGTGATCAAAATTTGATATTTTCACAAATGAGAATTTACTATGCTCATCTAATCAATGGCGTAAATATCAACCATTTTTCAACTTAAACATAATTTTAATCATTTTATAATTTAAGATAAATCAAAGATTTACAAATTCATTAGTTACAGATCCTGATTTGAGACTTTTTATAGTTTTGAAAAATTTTTTATTTTTAACAGTGAGATTTTTTTTTTTTAAATTTTATTTTTGATTTTAAATTTAAATTTAATTTACGATAAAAGAATGCACAGGATTTAACATGGTTAAACATAAACAATGTTGGCGAACCGGGATATCCAACTTATGAGAATAAAGAAGTCGTCCTAACACGCAAAACTCTAAATGCATTTACAACATTTATGAATTCGAAAAATTTTGAATTTACTTATGATCATGCTGTAGCACTTTTTAAGTAAGAAAAGAAAAATTTTAATTTCTTTTATTCAAAGCGAAACTTTGTAAATGTAAGGCAGCAAAAAGTGAGACTTCGAAAATAATTTATAATTCAATAAACCCAAAGGCCCAAATGAAAAAAAAAGAAAAATAATTCAACAAGTATTTTAACTTTCTAAAAATATGTTTTAAAAAGAAACAAATACAAAAAAAGAAGAGTTTCAAACATAATTTTAAAAGGCCCAAGTCTTTCAAATAAACCAAGTTAAAACAAGTATTGTAACTTTCTAAAAATATGTTTTAAAACACATTTTTAAGGATAAAAATTTGTTTATGCTGCTCACCGGACTATCCGGGTCAATAATATTTTATTAAAACTTTCAAAACTGAAAAATAAAATGATTTTACTAAGGGCTTTATTGATCTACTACACTACCCGGGACAAATGAACTGCTTTTAGTGCGTTTTGAAGTAAGAGCTATGCGACACTTACTTGTTTCTTTTTTCTTTTTCGTTTAAGTCTTTTTAGGAAAATTCAAGTCATAACTTAGCTTTCAATGAAAATTAAAGAAAAGTACTGACTTGACTTTGAACAAAAAAACTTTAAGTCAAATTTTTCTAGAATTCAAAGTCGAACTTGAATTTTCTGTAACGACATAATTCTGAAACGAATTTTGTATTTTTCAAAGTTTTAAGGTTATATCACAAAAAAATTAATTATATTTAATTAGCAAAGATTTGTGGTCAGATGATCCTTCACAATCACCATCTTCTCGATCAGGCGTAGCTGGTTTTGCATCGGTTGGACAAATATGTACATCAGACAGATACTCATTGTCTGAAGACTTCGGTGGTTTCTCCAATTCGATAACAATAGCTCATGAAATTGGCCATAATTTGGGAGCAATACACGATGGAGAGGCAGGTTGTTTTGCATCTGATAATTACATAATGACACCAATTTTAAATGCACAACCTCCTCAAACAAATTTTTATAAATTTTCATCCTGCAGTATTAGTCAATTTAAAGCGACATTACTT
>NTPY01000239.1:1620-29879 GCA_002922825.1 Brachionus calyciflorus
TAACTTCAGAGATCGATCCAACAATAACAAAGTAATTATTTAATAAACTAGTTAAAACAATATATTGTCTTTTATATAATAAAGTCACATATTTAAGTAACGAATAAATAAAGTTATTTAATTAGGATTTATTTGTATGATTGTTTAATGAATTTCAAGTCCATTAGTGAAGATGCATTTTAGTTCTCCTGGTTATTTAGGTTTTAAAGCTTCATTATTTTGAAAAAAATTTTTTAGTCTCTGTAGTGGAACAAGTGTAAATCTAAATTAGTGTTGTCAGTCGACTTGGAAAAAATCAAGCCGACTCTAATCTACTATTTTTTTCGGAGTCGACTGTAATCGACTTCCTAAAAAATTCGAGTTGACTAAATGCAAGTAAGACGATAATAATCGACTTTTTTCCGACTTTAGGAACGAGACGTTAGCTTTGTTTATACTAACCTTTTACGTTCCTAGGTTGAACCTTAGAATACGAATCAAAATAAATTAGCGATATTTCTATTATTTTTAATTGGAAATAAATTCTAAAAATTCCTTTAAAATTTGATAGCAATCATTTTGATCTGTAAAAGTGCTCTTTTTTCAACTTTTATTTAATAAAAAAGGAAACAAAAATGATTTGGTGATTATTTGAACCGCATTTTTAAGTAAAATTAAAAAAATCAATGAGAAAAACAATATTCGTAAAAATTCGGATGAGGATTAAATAAACATAAGAAAGGATTAAAAAACATAAATAATGTAAATACCACATAAACTGGAATTCGAATCCAAAAAAAGTAAAGACTCATATAAATGCTTTTTATTGAAAATGTCAAATACACATAAATTTTAATTTGTATAAAGTTAAATACACATAATGATTTTAATTTTAAAATTAGTAAAAAAAAAAATTTTGTTTCAATAAAATATCAAATTCACATAAAATTTTATCTGAAAATCACGTTTTAATTTTATTCTTTCTCATGCCATGGTCCAGCTTTTCTCTTTTTTGATTGACTTTTATTAATAAATTTTTTATATTTTATTCCCGGAAAATTAATCGAATCAATTAAAAAGCAGCTTACTAAATGGAAACATTTTGCTTGATCTAGAAAAAAGCTACAAATACAATATGTACAATCAGCACAGAAACGTTCTTGATTTATTTTTACTTCATATTTGTTTTCACATAAATAGTTTAGACCTTCCTCGTCACTCTCAAGTTTATTGACTAGATCAAGCTTACTCTTAGCTAAATTTTTCAATTTAAAGTCACTTTTGCACATACAACAGGTTCGCCTTTATTCTGAAACTCAAAAACAGGTACAAGATTATATTTTACTCTATTAGTAAAATGCTTTTTAATTTTTCTATTATATGACTCAATAGGAATATTCGTCATTGAATATCCAGCTGGTCTATGAAAAAGCTGCCAGTTACAGAAAGGTGAATTAACCCATTGTTTCATAAAATACTGAACAAAATTTCTTCGTGATTTTTTCTTTTGCCATTTATTGAATATTGATTTTTTTAAATTTTCATAGTTTGATTGAGATTTAGAAGAGTTTATATGAATAATATCACTTGTAACAGTATCGACTAATTCTTTTGGTATTTTATTTGCATTTTTATTTATCTTTTTATTGATTAGATAATTAATTAATTAACCAATTGATTATTTTAAAAAAAACTTACGTTTGCTTTAAAATGATACCAACACATTATTATTTTAGAGCTTTTGAATACATTATTTATACTATTAGCTATAGCACGATCAGTGTCAATACAAATATAGCTAATTGATTTAACTAAATCAATATTTATTTGTTTACAAACTTCAATTAGTGAGTTCCAAAAAAAAGTAAAGTCTTGTTCTTGCTCGTGAGAAGTGACACAATAACAGATAGGATAGAATTTTCGTCTAATGTCTGTACACCCAAATACCATAACAGGAAATCCATATTTCACTATTTTATACATGCAGTCAAAATGAAATGTGCACGCATTAAAAATGTTTGCCAATAATTGTTTACTTGTTATTCCCAAATGGAAATGACTATCATCATAACCTTCATTTATTTCAGCTCCAAAATAAAAAGGCAGGTCAACAGCATATTTAACTATCTCAATATTTGAGAATAATTTAGGTTGAACATATTCTAATAATCTATCAATGCTGTTAACCTCTCCATGCTTTTGACGTCTATATTTCAAATAATTTTGAATTTGAATCAAAGCTGGTTTTCGATGGCCTTCATTATGTGCAAGTAATAGTTCATGGTAAATACTTAATGGTAGAGATATGTTTCTATAAATATATTGTTCGATAATTTTTTTAAATTTTTTGGAAATTCCATGTTTTAATTTAGTCTCAGTTTCTTCAATAGTTGTAATAGAATGAAGATCTGAATTGTCTCGACATAATGTGCAATTATTTGAATTTGTATGTGAAGATGATGCTTTGGGGAACTCTCGAAAAAAATATTCAACTTCAACATCTGAACCAAGATTAGCCAAAAAAATCCAATCGATTTTTTTCCTCATTAAAATAATTTTAAGTTTTTTTTTTCAAAATAAGAACTTGGCTTATGTTTTTTATATAAATTCGACTTTTAAGATAAACTATTCGACTAGAATCGGCTCTTGAGATTTTTAAGACGACTGCCAGAAAGGTTGAGTAGTTGAAAAAAAAGTCGACGTTTTACGACTCGACTCACAACACTACTCTAAAATAAGCGCCACTTTAGCCGTACATCATAAAGTTTCAGTTAGAGTCTCCAAATTATAAAACCAATTTATATTAGAAAGAGATAAACTCGTATTAGATAGTTTAAAATATGGATTTATTTATTCCATAAAAACTGCTAAATCTACTTTAGATTAAAATAAACAGGCATCGACTTTGAAATCGGTATAAAAAATATTTTTAAACATTTTAATAATTTTTGAAAATTTTTGTCAATAAAGAAGGAAATTCACATTTTTTTTAAATGATAAATTGATTTTCAAATAAATAAAAAAAATTTAATGAATGTAATCAAAACCAAAAAATGAAAAAATGATGTAAATCTCAAGTAATTTTAATGAATTAAATTAATTATTATAAAACACTTTTTAAATTATAATAAAAAATTTGAAATTTTTACTTAATTATTTCAAAATTAGTAAAATTATTAATTTGTTCTTATTATTTTTGAAAATAATAAGACCGGACGAATGCTTTCTAAGTTAACTAAAATCGAACTAAACTCTTTAATACTCATTTAAAATATTTCAAATTTTTAAATAGCCAACAGCAAAAAATTTAAAAGGGAAAATCGAATTTTAATCTAAAGATAAAACTTTTGAAAAAAATCAAGCTAGAAATTTAAAATTTCATATTCAAAATTCAAAATTTTTAACAATAAATTTTTTTTCTTTTTTTTTGAAGCCCTAGTTTTTATAATTTAAAAAACTATATTTTTTAATTATGATACGTTATGGTTTGAAATAAGTCGTAACATTCGGTAAATTATTAAGATAGCTCAGTTCGTATAGTCATGGGCGTCTAAGCAGAGAATCCAAAGTATAAATTCAGTGAGAGCCTAAAAAATTCAAATGAGATTCCAAATTATCTGCTGGTGTTATATTGAGTATAACACCTACCTAACCGAGCTTTTGCCATCGAAACTCTACTTTAATTTTATATTATTACTTCTCAAAATTTGGAGGTTAATTCGAATAATTAATTTTTTGAGATAATTTCTGTTCTTTCTAAAAGAATGATAAAATTAAATACTGATATATTCGTGTCATATTTTTCCACGGATTATAAATCCATTCACCTCTTTCAGAAGTTTTAACCTACAGCTCAAATTAAAACTAATTTGTACGCATTTTATTCCTCGAATCTTCTTCGACTCTTCCTCAACTCTTCTTTTCCTTATCCTCTGAAGAAAAAAAATAATAAAGACTAATATTTTATAACGTATTTTTTGAAAACTTTCCTTTCCTGAGAAAGGAGAGGAAAAGAAGAGGAAGATTCGAAGAATAGTCGAGGAAGAGGAAAGGAAGAGTTGAAGAAAAGTCGAAGAAGAGTTGAAGAAGAGTCGAAGAAGAGTTGAAGAAGAGTCGAGGAAGAGTTGAGGAAGAGGAAAGGAAAAGAAACGTACAAGTAAGTTTTAATTTGTACTGTATTTTAAGCAAGGTTCAGCTTTTTACTAAAGTCTTTTATTAAAAACATCAAATATTTTTGGTTGACTTTTCAGGGTAAAACCAAATATTAGGTGAGCTATTTATTTGCTGAAACCGTGATCAAGTAGTAAAAAAATCTTCACATAATCGACTATACTATTTAGCAGTTAATATTATGTTTTATTAACTAATAAATATTTTTTTTCCGAATAGTAAATTTTCCGAAAAATATTTATGGAAAATATCTTCCATAAAATTTAAAAAATTTTAATTTTTTTTCCTAATGTTGTTCTTATCCTAATTGTTTTCGTTAGCTGAGCAAATCATAACTTTTTATTTTCATCCACTTTTTTATTCATGAATAAGTTCATGAGTAATTAAATTTTGCGAAAAATTTCCATTTTTTCATTTACCTTTCATCAAATGAAAGAATTAATTGTTACATTAAAGTCACATAATCAAAATTTATTTAAATAAGTAAATGTCTCATTGTCAAAAAAATATCGAGTCCCATTATTGAAGCAAGTATTTTTCACTTAAATGGTACATTAAAGAGATAGAAATATTGACATTAATGTGACAATTTTTTTTTCATGTAATCTACAACAAAAAATCTTTGACTGGGATGAAGAAAAATAATCTCAAAACGAAACCGTTTATGGTTTAAAAGAAGATTGTAAATTTGTTAAAACATCCTGACTCGATTTTAATCGATTAAATGCATGTGGTTTCAGGGTTTTTGTTTATCTCCTAAAACATTTGGTTTGATTTAAAAAATCATAAGAACAATTATTATTTCGGTGAATTAAACATTGAGAGTTTAAAATTTTAATTTTAGGCTAGCCAAAAATTAAAAAGCAAATTGAAAAAATATTAGATAAATTGGATTTTCGCATGCTATCAACCGAAAATATTTGGAATTTAATTGAAAATTGGTAATTGTTTTAAATTTAATTTTTTTTAAATATTTTTGAATAGATTGTTAGATAGCTGTGAGGATTTTTTATTCAATTGAAAGCTTAAAATATATCAAATAGCTTCTTTTCATCTGACTAGAATATATCCATTTCATGGTTCTGAAAGCCAAATTTATAATTTAAACCAGCTGAGTCATCAATTCAATTCCAGAAGGCTAAAGATAAAATAAAGTTTATTAACTTTATCATTCACAAAAGTATTCGACTGGTTCGAAAACAAAAATTTACGTTATGAAATGTTATTTCGAGAAGTGTTTTTTTAATATTGAGTTCCAGATAAAATTGAAAAATTAAAGAAAAAAGCAGTGTTTACTTTGGAATTTTTGATTGTATAATAAACTAATATGAAATTTCACAAATTTTAATTTTGAAAAATTTTTTAAATGATGAGGTAAATATTCTTCTTTGCTTGCCAATTTAGAAATTCTGAAATATAAATAGGAGAGAATCAAAAATTTAAAGTAAAATGATTGAGACTATATGTTAAGGATACAGGGGTTAATATTTAAAAAATAATTACTTTAGACATTGTGAAGGTAAAATATTAATTTTTAAATATTATTTTAATTTAAGAATAATTATTTTTAAAGAATCGAAGAGCTTTACGAAAATATAAAACCTTGAAATGAACAAGAATGGAAAAAAAAGAAAATAAGAAAATTTTATTAGTAATAACATTCAGTTAGGCTAAAGATTAACTTACCTAGTTTTAATCTCTCGAATATACTTTTTCTTTGCAATTGACCCGAGCCTTGAGTCGGCTTGAGGTTAGTTAAATCGTTGTTACTTGAAACTCTGAAATAACCTTTAAATAAGCTTTATAATAGAGTAAAACAAATTCTTCGGATGCCATGGGTCTCGAAGTTTTACCTTGAACTGTAATTACTAATGTGTAAACAATAACAAGTTAATTTAAAATTTTAATAAACTGAATTTAAAAAAGAAAAAATAAAATATCAAAAAATTCTATTCTTTTTAAAGAAAATAAAAGATTCATTTAATCCTCAAAATAAATAAAATTATTTTCTTATTTATTTATTTTAAAAAATAGCCGCAAGGCCAGCTGCTTGAAGGTTTAGCGCCCTTCTTTCAGCAAAAAGAAAATGTAAAAATAAAAAAAAATTACAAATTGTAAAAAAGAAACTAAATTTTTTTCAGACTTCTTTCAGTTTATCCTTTTTGATAAAAATATAAAAATATAAAAATTACAAGATTAGAAAATAAAAATAAAAGCACAAATTAAGTAAAAACATTCCCCTTGGGGAATAAATAAAAATAAACTCTAAATAAAAACTTAAGTTTTAGCTGAAAATTTACAAGGGATATTTTATTTACAAATTGTTCTGTAATTTTATAAAAATTATTCATAAAAATGTTAAAATTTATGAGTATTTACTAGTTGTTTGATATATATGATAATATAGATTTTTTATTGTTTTCATTGGAGTCAAAGGCTTCAATTATTGATTTAATCTCATTGCTATGTAAGGCTGATTTATTTATAAAATTTATCATTAACTTTTTTAATCTATTTTCTAAAGGTTCTATGTTTGATACGCACTGTAAGATTTTTTTAGATGTTCGTTTGTTCAATTTTTAGATGACACGTATTGCTCTATTTTGTATCACTTGTAAGTCTTTTTTTATTTTATTTGAGGTTATCGCGTAAGGTAGCATGCTATATTGTATAAGGGACAACACTAAAGCCTTATATATTGTTAGGAGGTATTTAGGGTTAATGCAGTATATTTTGGAGCTAAGTATTTTCAGTAAATTAATTTTGGATTCGCATTTTATTTTAATATTCTTAAAATGTTCTTTAAAAGTCAGACCACTATCAAGTGTTATTCCTAAAAGGGTAGGGTATTCGGTTTTTTTAATTTGACTATTATTAATAGTTAAATGTAAATTTGAGCTAAATAAATAAGATGGTCGGTTAAAATTTCTAGCAATACAGGTCACTACATTTGTCCACATTAAGTCTAAGACCTCTATTATCTCCAAACCTTTTAATGATGTTTGTTGCTTTTTGAAGAGTTTTGATTATTTTCTTATGCATTTGGCTATCAGTCGAGTTCATTAAAGTTATTATAGATAGTGTTCCATTTAATCAAACTCTCTTTAGAAGAAAAACTTTTCAAATTTTATTTTGAGTCATTTGTGTTGACATCGGCTGGACGCGATATGAACCAATTCGATGTTAATAGAAAAATAATTTCTGAATTCTTTTTTTAAATAAATTTTTTGCGGATGATTTTCAAGTTTTCAAAGAATTAATTGAAAATTTTTTTTGTGTTTGTTTCAAATCACATGGTTAATAGATTACATAAAGATTAAAAACAAGAGTATTTTGATAAGATTTGTCTTTGTTTTTCATTTATTGTTCAACAGTTTATCGGATAATCAAAACGAGTCATTTGAGTAGATTTTTTTTTAATTTTAAAAAGTGATTTATCTATAAGCAAAAAAATGACTAATTCAGTCATTTAAAATTGTTTATCTTACATATCAAAATTCAGAGTTAACCGGTTTTATATATTTTATGAGCGTTTTTTTAATCTCTCTATATACCAAAAAAACATCTTTTCTTACAAGTAAGATTACTTTTTACATTATTTAACTCTTTTTTGAAAATAAACTCTTAATTGTAGTAACTTACATAAACTACTGAACCGTTTTTGTACGTCCGTGATTTTAAACATAAATTCTAGAAATATTAATTAAACTCTAAAAATCTGAAAAACCAACAAAATTTGAAAAATTAATAAAAAATTTCACAAATTTAATTACTGCTAAATTATTAATTGGAAATAACTTTCAAAAAATCATTAAAAATTTAAATTTTGTAGATTTTTCAGATTTTTTGAGTTTAAGTAATATTTCTGGAATTTATGTTATTTTACTGAAATAACAAAAAATCACTCTGAAAAACATAAACATAAAAGTTGAAAGTTGACGGTCAGTTGACGGATGACGTTACATTTATACAAGATCCACTTTAGTGTCGTTTGGATAGGGCAATTTTACAGTACAAATTTCGTTTCTTTTCCTTTCCTCTTCCTCGACTCTTCTTCGACTCTTCCTCTTCTTTTCCTTTCCTTTCTCAGGAAAGGAAAGGTTTCAAAAAAATATGTTAAAAAATATTAGTTTTTATTAAATAATTTCTTCAGAGGAAGAGGAAAGGAAGAGGAAAGGAAGAGTTGAAGAACAAAATGCGTACAAGTTAGTTTTAATTTGTACTGTACATTAAATTTATCACTTTTGTTTAACTAATATTTATTTATGTTTAAAATACATTTTAATTTTGCTTTTAAATCATAATTAGTCCTATTGTTTAATTTTTTTTTTCTCTGGTTTTAAATAAAGAAAAAAATTGCGTCAAAAAACCTCACCCTTAAAAAAATTAGAACAAATTTTTCAAATAATTCAACAGTATAGAACGAAATAAAGTGGATCAATTTACGAAACAAATTAAACGGAAAAATGAACAATGTTTACACATTGTGCAAACGAATTCAAAGCAGTTTCGAAACAAAAACAACACATAAAAATTTAAAAGCATGTTTTTAGAAAACTTAGTAAAACATTGATACTTATTAGAATATGTTTAGAAACATGTAGTGAAATGTTATGTGTTCTGCTTTGTTTTGTGTCTTTGTTACTATGGTTTCTCACTCTATTAAAATCAATATTTAATTTAATTTTTTAATTTTAATTTAACTTTCACTAAACTGACCATCGCGTTTCAATCCTAATATTTTTAAATTATTGGATTTCTTTCATTATATTTTTAATTCTTCAGCTATAAATACAGTGCTGATCTGCTACAAGGATTTTACGTAAATTTACGTAAAATTACGTAAAATCCTTGTAGCAGATCAGCACTGTAGATGTGATTACTTTTATATTATTCGTCTTATTCGAATAAAATAAAAACTTAAAGTTAGGCATCAACTTATATCAAAAAAAATTCTAAACATTCTTCTAATCGAGTAATTAGGTTAGAAAATTTAGAGCTGGGATATTTTTATCTTTAATCTTTTTGGATTATAAGTATAAATTGGGAAAACGATTTCGAAAGTAAGTGATTCCTTATGAAAAAAAAGATATATAATTATTTTTTACTTATTATTTAATACTAAGAAACTTTTTGAAAAATATAGTCTTAAATTTTTTGTTAAAAAACAAATTCTCAAAAAAGTTAATAATAAACGTAAAATTAACAATGACTAAAAAAGTCCTAAATGACGAGTCCATTTTATCAATATACTCTTCAAAATGATTATAACCAGCATTTTGCATAACCCATATGAGCTTAATTTTATAAAAACTGAGCACATATTCAGGAAAACGTGAAACCAAAATAATAACACAATTAATTACGACCAACAATTTGACTTTAACAAACTTCTTTTCCACTGTATTATTCAACAAATTATTCTTTTTCTTTTCTTTATCGCGAACGAAATTTACCAATTTAATATTGATCACAAAACTAATAATTATAATTGTAAAATTGAAAAAATCCTGAAAGAAAAACATCATGTATCGAGTGAGATTATTTTGAGTATTCTCAACACAATTGTCTACATTACAATAAAATATTTGATTCAAATTTAAAAAACCTCCCATTACGACTATAACAGGTAGCACTATTTTATAAGGACTCTTAGTCGTATAGACCGAGAGAAATAATTGATTACTTGAAATTTGCACATAACGATCAATAACCATCAAAAAATTAGACAATAAAGAACATGTTATTGAAAAATAAGTTATAAAATTAACAATATAAAATTTTATAAAAATAAGAGCTTGGCTTTCCAAGCGAAAATCCAAATCACATGATTTGAGAAAAAATAAAGTGTAAAAATCAACTGAGTATTTGAGAATACCATTTAAAAATAATGTTACCAAACACATAGTCTCAAAAATAATTTTAATTTTCATATATCTGTACATATTCTCTTTGAATTCGGAATCTCTCAAAATAAAAATGCTTAGAATATTTAGAAAAAGCCCTATAAGACTTATTAAAATCATAAATATTATACCTATAAAATTTTGAATACAACCCTTTTGATAATAATGTCGCTTTGGATCACATTTAAAATAATATTGTGATTCTTTTAGGCTAACATTACACTCTTTTAACTTTTTTTTAAAGTCACAGTGTCGTACTCTAGTTTCGAATTTATTAAAACACTCATTTAAACTACTTGTATTCATGTCATAATAAGTTGTATCCTTAGACTTAATATAATTATTTAATTTCCAATTGAGTAAAAACCATAAAATGGTGCATGTACAATTTTGTTTAATTTTAAAATTGAGTATTGGAAAAACTAACTTGGAATGAGGAAAATTAGCAAATGAGCAAAAATTTTTATTATGAAAAAAATAATTCTGCTCATTTAGACTCATGTTTAAAATCAAATAGAATTTATACGGCATTGGATATTTATATTTTTTTAAAAAGCTATAACAATCATAAAAATCTTCAGATATTTTATGATGATTTAAATTTTGTAGCCATACTGTATCGCTTAAATAACTATTCGAGATTAGTATTTTTCTTAAACTTTCCAAACCAATAAAAGTATTTGATTCTATTTTAATTAGATTCGAATCTTTAATACTTATGGTATTAGTATAGTAGAACATATCTGTAGAGATTATATTTTTGTCTAATGAAATTTGACTCTCTCTGATTATTAGATGAAAAATCACGGCATTTTTGCTACTTTTAACCGGGATAAAATCAAGTTTATTCGATTCGGTTAAGTTAAATAAAGACAGTGTACTTAAACTTGTAAAATAAAATATGTAAGGACATATTTTATCGGGGTATTTAATCGTAGAGTCTAATGTAAGACTTGACGTGAACGAATTATAATTCATGTTTTTAATGCGAAATGATTCAAAATAATTAAAATCACATGGTAATTTAAATGAATTGTTTAAATAGAACATAAAATTTGCCTCCGATATAATAATTTCCTTGAATGGATAAAAAAATAAATCTTCACTAAGTATAAATTTAGTGATATTTTTTAAAATAAGAGATTGTTGAGAAAATGTTTTGTAAGCATTAATGTTTGTTTGATAAAAAGAATTACCATCGAAATTAATTTCAATAATGTCTTGGCTCGATGAATTATTAGTTACACCAACATCGTCATCATCCAAGATGCTTGTTGAGTTTACAATGCAAACACAAAGAAAAAACATTTGAAAAAGCATTTTTGTTGTTGTTTGCTAGCTCGAAATTTATTTAATCATATTTCTTTTAATATTTATTGAAAATTATAAAAAGGAAATGATGATATAAAAAACATGCATGTCCTTGTTGTTATTTAATATTTTTTCAAAAATAAAATAATCTCTTATGGGATTCGATTACGATTTAAAATTAAAATATGATATAAATATATTGGAAAAAAATCGATCCTAAGGGGTTAATTTTTTTTTTTAAAGGAAGTTATCAAGTAGAATCTAGATAGATTTATATAAATCAGTATCACGATTTTTTTGTAAATAGTCAAAAGCATTCTGGTGTTATTCATACTTATTTACGTTATTCTCTAAAATTATAAGACAGATTTTTTTAATGATTTTTTTTGAAAAATTTATTTATAAATATTCATTCAAAATGAATGATGATGTTTTGATTAGTAAATAAAAACCTTTCATTCAGACAAAAAACGATTTAGTTTTAAATTAATAAACAAATGTCTAATTTAATTAAATTGAGTCGATAAAATTATAATAGACAAAAATAAATTACGCCTCTTTTCAGAAAAAAATTTTTTTTTTGAAATTAAAGCGAGCAAAAAATGCAAATTAGAAAAATGTTTGAGATAATTTGGCATAGCTAAATGTGATAATTCTTTAAAATAGTTGAGCCAAGATATTTGAGTTTTAATTAAAATATTTACAGTCAAACCTCGGTTAAATCACTATGCACTTATTTCAAGCTTTAATTATATCAACTTATAGTTTCAGAACAAACGACAACTAATACTTTTTAATGTAAAATTTAATCATTTACAGTACAAATTAAAACTAACTTGTACGCATTTTGTTCTTCGACTCTTCCTCAACTCTTCTTCGACTCTTCTTCAACTCTTCCTTTCTTCTTCTTCTGAAGAAAAGAATTAATAAAAACTAATATTTTATAACGTATTTTTTTGAAACCTTTCCTTTCTCAGGAAAGGAAAGGAAAGGAAAAGAAGAGGAAGAGTTGAAGAAGAGTTGAGGAAGAGGGAAGGAAAAGAAGCGTACAAGTTAGTTTTAATTTGTACTGTAAATCAAGTTTTGTTTTATTAATGGTATTTGATAAGACAAATAGCATTTCATTATAGCAAAAAATGATTCAAATATATCATGTTTTTAATTTACATACGTTATTTGTTTTCTAAATTCTAAATATTCTAAATTCTAAACTTGATAATTTAGAATAGAAAAAATACAAAAATGTATTTTTTCATGTCTTATATTCTAAATAAAAATTGACCGTTTATTATTTTATATATATTTTAAAAAAGATTCCGTGTTATATATTTTAAACCAGAATCCTTGAATCAACTAAGCTGATATATTGATATTTTCTTGAAAAATAAATAAATTGTGACAAATTATTTACTCAATTTTTAGTTTTTAAATAAATTTATTTCATCACAGAAGTGATTGCAAGGTAGTTTTACACTATTGAGAACCATAAATGGCATATAAAGTCACGCTAATGTGATATGATAATCTTAAAGTCACTAGGACTCCAAATGACTAAAAAATATATTATGTCATAAAATCGTTTCTTTAGCGCGACTTAATATGACTTTGAGTCTATTAGTTTGAAAAAAAAAGTTAAATTGTGAAAAGCGTGACTACAGATAATTTTTTCAATAGATTTGATGATTTAATTGAAAATGAAAGGGAAGTGGCCTACATTAATTTTCTTATTTTTTCAAAAAGAGACTTGTAGCGGGGAAAAAGTATCTCCTATAAGAAAATTTATTACTTGTTCACGATGAATTGCTTTGCTGTGTCTTCTTATATGGCGTGTTCTACGCTCTATGCTTGCATCTGAGCTGAAATTTAATCAATTCATAAAATTTTTTGATTCCAAATTGTTAACCACTTTGTACATATGAACTAAGTCGCGATCTGAATAAATTTGTAATATAATTAATAAAAAAAATGGCTTTTTTCAAATGGAATTATGCACCAAAAAAATCAAATAAAAAAAAACTTGCCATATTTAAGTATTTTTTAATCAGCGCCTAAACTTCTCACAGTTAAACTTGATAATTTAACTGATGTTTAATAAATGAAAAATCTAAACGCTTGAAAAATGTGAGTCTCTATGGCGCAATCGGCTAGCGCGTTCGGCTGTTAACCGAAAGGTTGGTGGTTCGAATCCACCTAGGGACGAATTTTTTCTTACAAAACCTAAATGACACAAATTAAATTTTTTAAATTTATCTTTCTTTCTGCTTCAATAAATTTTATTAGCAAAATGCTCAATAAATTTCCTCTCTCTTCTTTTTATTTTTATTTAAAAACTCATTTAAAAAAAAACTACTGAAATTTTTAAAATATTTAAAATTTGACAAAAAAAATGAATGACAATAACAAAATATATGGGTAAATAAAATTTAATTTCTTTGAAAAATTTATCATGCAAATAGATGGTTTTATTTTCATAGGACTTTATCCGAATTTCAAAGTTGTGATTTTGAAAATCTAGACCGTTCTGTCATAAAATACAGCGAATATGCCGATTGTGACATTGAGAACTTTCAAAATGTTAATCAATTCATTAAACATTTGCCTTATTTTGACAAGATTAAAAAAAACGCTTTTTATGAATTTGAACAAATTAAGACTAACTTGGCCAAATCAATAATTCTAAATGAGATTAGACCAGGTTTAGTGCATTGGACTAATCGGCTACAAACTTTTATCAACGAATTCGGATTGTTTTTTAACAAAAATGATCATTTAAAATTGATAGAAATTTATTTACAGATTATATCTTGTCCTGATATTGATTTGGTAATTGTAGACATGTGTTTGAGTATACTTGTTGAACTTTTAAAGTAAATAGTCTTAATTTTCTTTATAGGTTTTTTTTTTAGAAAAATTTAAACTTAATCTAAAGTATTTATATTGGTATTATTTTACTTTATTCAAAAATAAAGATATAGAGTAAACTTTTATAAACATGGTATCAAAGAAGCTCATTAAAAGAAATTTACAAAAAATTAAATTTCCAGGTTCAGTGGCGTAGCCAGGGTTTTTTAGCCTGGACTTGAGACCCCCCCCCCATTTAAAAAAATGGGTAAACTTTATGAAATTGAGCGACTAAATTCGTTTTAAATTATTTAAATGATTTTGCTTGGACTTTATCAGATCTAACTAAACAATTTATTAATAAAAAGAATAAGCATAGTTTAGTCATTTGTTTAAAATTATTTATATAAATTAAGAAAAAAAATTTCGTGATAAAATTGTTAAGCCGCCTCTAAATTTGGACAGTCATCGTTACCAAACATTTTTAAATAGTGAATTACTGAAAATAGCATGAGATACGGATACGGCGTTTAAGATTGATTATTTTTTATTAATAAATGTTTTATTATCTAGAAAGTATAATCTATTGACTCGCGATGATTTGAAAATAGAATGGAGACCCTTATACTATTTATTTCTTCGTATAAATAAAATAGACGAAAAATCGCCTACTTTTTCTCCAGAGTAAGTAAAATTAATTTCAACTTTTTAACAGACACTATTTCTTGTTTTCTAATTTTCAATTTATTTTAAAAAAGAAATATTGAACAAATATCATTCATGAATTTTGTAAGTTTCGCTAGATTCTACTTTGACGAAAACTCAGTAAGTGAAATGCTTGAAGAATGGCGTCCACTCATGTGTCCATTTGATATGTCTATGAATTATGCATTCGATAGATTTAGTTTATTTTTACCAAGTGTTTTATTAGATCAAGGTAGAAACTTAGATTTATGGTTAAAAGAATTCTTGGATTTATGGATTAATTTTAGTGGAAAAGTCTATTGGGAATCAGTAAGCTAAATTTAAAAAAAATAAATAATTTTTTAAAATTTTTTCTTATTTTTCTTAATTATATAAAGAATATGCTGAATTTGTTATCAAGAGTAGCCAAAGATTCGATTGGTCAATTTGATTGGACACCTTATATTCCGTATATATTTAGTAAATTGTTAAGAGGTATTGGCCTAACGCTAGATAACGAAATAAGTCTAAACATAGATGATAATACACCCAAAGAAGCCATAAATTTAATTAATAATTTTTCGCAAACATTTGCTTATAGTGAAATTGATATAGACTCAATAGGTTTATGGATTGTTTCTATGATTCGAACAGGCTCTAATAGAAATTTATGTATGGAACATATTAAACAATTGTTTCACATTTTAAGATCGTATTTTTATCCTTCAAACGATGGAAATTTGGTAAGTATCTTACACTATCTTTTCTTTAAATTTTTAATCCAAAATCAAAGTTAGACTTGACTATGTTAAAGTGAAATTTTTTGCGAATTGATAAAATTATTTACTGTATTAGGTCAAAATCAAGTCTGGAGACTGTCAAGTTCATTTCTATTTATTCATTTCAATTCGTTAAATAAGATTTATCTTTTTCGTGTTGATTCATAATCTTATGAGTTTATAATGACTTGAAAAAAATAAGTTTTCGGTTCAAAATAGTTTCATGAGTTACTGTTTCATGGTTTGTTTGCTTTAGCAAAAAATTTACTTTATTTTATTTTGAGAAAAATTTTATTGCGTAAAATGATTTCATAAACAATCGTGAATTGAAACGAGTAAATAGAAATAAACAATTCTAAATTTTATTTTGAAAATAATTTTTCTACAAAGTTGACGACGTGTTCGAACATTTTCCAACAGTGTTCTGTTTTTGCTCTAACAACAAAATTTACAATTCACAATTAATTATGGATACAAAAAAAAAAGTTTAATTTACTGATATAGCTCTTTGCTTACTAATTGAACAAAAATTTTGATTAACTTTTGTTTGTTTATGTCGATCTTTACCATTTTTCGTCATTTGAGTTAATCTCGACGTTTTCATTTTGGATATTTACTTTGATATTAGCATTTACTATCGATTATGTATTTACATTTATTTCGTTCGTTGTATTGTTTGAATTCAATCTAAGTTGGGGTGGGCTCGATTGAATTGTTTTTTAGGTTGCTTAAAAGTGGTATCATTTCAGCGACTAGTCTGTATATGATGCAAATTTCTGCTATTTTTAAGGTGCGCCTAAGGTTATTGTCTTAATAAGTTAAAGCGCTTAGAATCAAGATTTAAAAAAAAATAAAGAATACTATATAACTTCTTTTAATGAAAAAATTGTTTTTTTTTTAAAGTACAGTAACTGCGCAGTTATATCACGCCATATTTAAATCACAATTTATTTCACAAAAAAATGCCGGAACGGACTTCTTCTGATCTAACTCTATGTAAATTTTATTTCCTTATATCAAAAAACATATCACAATATTTGAAAAAATCGCAGATTTTTAAAAGTACAATTAGTGATAATAAAATTAGTGCAAATGAATGATTTTTATATCATTTGATAAAAAACTCAAGATAGGTGAAAAAAATAAATAAATAATAGGTCAAACTAATGTCTATATTTTATTATCAAAATCATTATCGTCAGTATATGACCTTTGAATTAAATAAATTAGAGAAAAAAACAAAATTATGAAAGAATTGCACAAAAACTCAAAATTTAATTGGTTTTGGATTTTTTTAAAAAAATAATTCAATAAATTGAATAAGGGAATTACGTTAGTACAGTGGTTGTAATAAAAGTGTAACGTCAACCGTAACCAAAGCGTAACCGTAACCGTAACCGTAACCTTAGTGTAACCAAAGCGTAACCGTAACCTTAGTGTAACCAAAGCGTAACCGTAACCGTAACCCAAGTGTAACCGTAACCGTAACCCAAGTGTAACCGTAACCGTAACCGTAAGTTTCGTAAAATTTAAAAAAAAAAGACTAATTTCAATCAATTTTATGAGCTAGCGTACCAGCATACGGTAAAAAAACTGACCAACATATTAGACTCAGATTAGTAAATTCAACTATTTGGGATAAAAAATTTTTAAAAAAACTTGTAAATAAAAAATTCAGAAATTTAACTTTTTTTTAGGAAATTTAAAAATTTTTAAAGAAATTAAAAAATTTATATGATTAAATTTTTAAAAAGAAACAGAAATTTTATTATTATTACAAAATTCCTAAAAAAAGTTAAATTTCTGAATTTTTTATTTTCAAGTTTTTTTAAAAATTTTTTATCCCAAATAGTTGAATTTACTAATCTGAGTCTAATATGTTGGTCAGTTTTTTTACCGTATGCTGGTACGCTAGCTCATAAAATTGATTGAAATTAGTATTTTTTTTTTAAATTTTACGAAACTTACGGTTACGGTTACGGTTACACTTGGGTTACGGTTACACTTGGGTTACGGTTACGCTTTGGTTACGGTTGAGGTTACACTTTTATTACAACCACTGTAATTTTAATATTTGTGAAATAAAACTTTTTTTAATTGAAGATTTTTAAGAGTTAATAGATAAGATTTTGATATAATGTTTGAGTTTATTTAAATCACAATTTCTTTATATCACATTTTTTTATCGGAACCGATGGGTTGATATAAACGTATTCCAAATCTATATACATATATATAGTTCTAGACAGCTTTCTGAATAATTATTCAAATATAAAACGACTTAACCCTTTGAGTCCCAGGGTTGAACCACGATAGTTACGAATAAACCAAACATGTTTTCTAGTAAATTCTGGGGCGTAGATGATGAATCTGAAGCCGAAATGGCAAGTTTCGAATGAAATTAGCCTTTAAATTTAGGCCATTTTCGAGATCTCATGAAAGAGTCCACAAACCAAACAAGATTTTGTCAAAATCGTAATCTACGCATCAAAATTACTCAGATTCGTTCGAAGCTTTGTAATATTTTTTGGTGCTTTACCTCCAAAAATACGTTTTTTTGCCTTTTTTAGAAGTTTTAATAGCCTAAGGGTATGATTATTGCCAAAATTCAAATCATAATCAGATTAGCCATTATTTTTGTCGTAGAATTCAAAAATGAAGTCGGTTTTTTCTAAAAATAATTTTTTGACCTTGTTTTTGTAGCTAGAATATTGATATGCTTTTATGGAGCATTAGAACAAGGACGGTAGATGTGGCGGTAAATTAAGTATTATTTTCGAATTCTAGGTCCAAAATTAACCTTTGAACCGGAGTTTGAGATTTCACTAATATTTAATAATTAAGAATATTTAATAGTTTAAAAAATACCAAAAAACGTGTTTTTTCCCCTAAAATCCAAGTAAAAGAGTTATACAATGAGATAAAACTAAAATTTTGTATTAATTTTTTCTGATAAATTTAGCTAAAAAGGGTAGGAGGCAGAAAAAAAAACATACTTTTCCTAAAATAATAAATAATTTTTTAAAATTTCAGCAGTTACTTTTAAAATAATGTTTTTTCTTGTTTTAAAAGTGACTTTTTTTGGCGAAAAAATTTTTTATTCTTTCTGAACGTCTTTTTGATGATTATGTTCCACTTTCAGAGTCAGATAGCTTGATTGAAAGTGTTTATGAGTCACATTTTCCAAAATAAAAACTAATTTTATTTTCGAAGAATCGAAGAAAAAAATGCATACAAGCTAATTTTAATATGTACTGTATAATTTTTTTTCCAGAATGCAGAGATTTTGCAGACTCTCTTATAAGCTGCAACTTATGAAGTTGCACATAGTTGCATATTTTTTTGATTGCAGAGACTTTTTTTAAATTTTTTATTCAAGTTTTATTATTTTTGTACTGTTTTTTGTACCAAAATTCACAATGCCTCGATCAATTTTATTAATTCTAAATAAGAGATATAATAATAAGTCTTTATACTTTTCTATGTATTCTTAAATAAAAATTTAAATGTAAAATATCATTTTAAAATTTATAAAAATGAATCATAAATAGATCCCTGAGGTCCATACAAAAATTAATTTTTGAAATTTTCAAAACTTTTTTTTTCAAAAGGGTAATTTTTTCTCATTGCTGCAACGAATTCCAGAAGCCTTAATCGAAAGAATTCGCTTGTAAGTTATTACAAAACAATATTTACAAATCCTTAATAAAAAAATTTAATTATTATTTTTAATATTATAACAAAAAGTGAAAAATTAGATAAATATGAATGGTTGAGAAAAGATCGTCAACCAGAAAGCTTTATACAAGACTCGGATATCGAACAATTAGTTGTATGTATGAGAGACATTGTCTTAAAAGCCTTATTTAGCAAAACACTATTTAACGATGCTATAAAAACATATCAGTATCTTTGTTTCTTGAGACCTGATCTAATGCTTCCTGTTTTAATCGATCAAGTCTATTCGAGTTTTGAATCAAATGTCGAACCACATCGCTACACACCGCTTCTTGCTTGTTTAGTATCAGTACCAAGAGAACTTGTCACATTCGATGAAAAAATCCAAAATCAAAAACATATCTTAAATTTACTTATCTCTGTTCTACCCGGTATTGACTTAAATGACTTGAATAAACTTATTTTAACATTTCAATTCTTAACTAATATCCTTAGCCATATAATTGTGCTTGACTGTTCGCCAGCTATAGAACTAAGAAATGATTTGAGTGATTATGAAAAAGAAATATGTCAAATGACATCGAATTTCGATGATTTTGTACATACTCTATTTGATAAGTTATTCAATTTTGTCGATCATTTAAATAATGATAATACTAGTGAAGTGTGCGATACAGTTAGTCAAGCCAATTATTATTCGAGAATAAATTCGACGTTGTCTAATGAGAATGTAACACAAGTTCATTGTGTGGAGATGTTTAAAGTGCTAATAAGCCAATCGTCTAAGCAAATATTAAAGTTAATAACAGACAAGTGCTTTAAGTTTATTAATGGACGAGCTTTTAATGCTAAATCTGGTGACATTTTAGCTTACTTAATTGGCTATTTAGTTGTCTCTGGTTATGCTAGACAAGCTTTTGAGTTGTATTTCAATTATGTTTATGATAATTTAATGGGATTTAAAAAATTAAAAAATTGTAAGTACTTTTTTTTCTTTTTAGTTTTCTTATTTTTTATTGTAAAATACAGTGCTGGCAAAGTTTTTTAACAGTCGGCCATAGGCTAATTAGGATTGAATCACTTAAATTTCTTACTTAATTTTTCACTAAAATTTCTTTATTTTCCTAATCAATCTGATTGTTTCTTAAACTTCTGAATTATTCCAATATTCCTAAATTTTTAGGAAGATTTTAGATACTTAAGTAAAAAACAGATAAACTCTAAAATCGTATACCACATGATAATAGAATTTTTGGATATCAACTTAAAAGCTTTTATCTTATAAATCTCGGAAAAATTTCCTCTTGGAAGAGCATTTCTTAAGAATTTTCTCTGTTCTGAAGTCTCTTGAGACGTCTTAAACAACTCTTAAACAAGTTTTAAGCAAAAAAACATCCTCTTAAGTAATTCTTAAGACGATATTGTTCAATAGAATACTCTTAAGCAGTAACGGAAAATTTTTGAAAAACGTCTCAAGCCAAAAATTCGTCTTAAACAACTCTTAAGCATTGCTTTTTGACTGTTTAAAATCCCTTAAGACTCTCTTAAACAGACTGTCAACTTATTTCAGAAATGTTCTGTACTTAAATTCAGCATAACTCAGTCATTTCTCAGCCAAATTTTTTCAAATTTTTATTAAAATGCTCAAAATTAATTGAAAAATTTGAAAGTTTCGGTTGTACCGTAATGCCTTGGAACAATTGCATGCATTAGAAATCAAAATTTTAAGAATAAATACGCAAAAAAAGCTATTTCTAAGCGATTGGCGAAACGAAAAAAAATTCAAAAGATAGTTACGGTAGTGCCTCGTTATATCCACCATGGTCTTATGAGTATTGTAAAATAAATCCTATAGATTTCTGTAGGATTATTTATTTTACAATACTCATAAGACCATGGTGGATATAACGAGGCACTACGGTATATACTGTTGATTAGGTTTTCTATTTGAATATGTGGTGAAAAATTAAAAATTCTTTTATTTTGGGGCGCATTAATTGTAAAAACTTTAGGCTTTAATCCAATGCGCTCCAGTACAAGGTATTACGGTAAGTATCTGGAAACTATGAAAAATTTTAAAAACCTAAGTATTCCCAATTTAGATCTCAAGCACCCCTTTGGTCGCCGAAAGATCGACCGGGAAAAAAAAAATTATAGATTTTTTTTTAATTCAATTTAAGATAATCTTGCAAATAGGTTTTTATCATAAAAAGACTATGCTGGAATTCGGAAGAGCTCAAGTTCAGACGTAAACCTCCTTGCTACGCCACTGAGTTCTTCCTGGCTACAAAAAATGTGGCCAGTTTATCACATAACATGAAAGACCCAAATAAAATGAGATTGGCAAATTATGAAATGACTTCAAGATTTAATTTTTTTTTAACTCTGACAATTTATAAAATCACATGTCAAATTTTAAATTCTAAATTTTTGATTTTTTGTCTATGTTAGTAAGCAATTATCAGTAGAAATTATATTTTTGTTTTTTTTTTAAGTCAATTCTTTATTACAAAATGAACGAGTTGATCCAACTATTCTGTGGAATCTACATTTATTCTCATTTGTAAGTATAATGCTAATTATTTTTAGATGATTAAAAATTTTAATTGAGTCCCATTTAATTTTTCTTTATAAGCTCGCAAAAGCAAACGGTCCCATTTTAGTTCAAAACATAGACAGAATCAAAGAAATTCTACAAGCCTATCGCTTAACGACAAATAAAGAATGCATATCACACATGACAACATGTTACAATAATTTGATAACATCATTAACCAAAATAACACCTAAAGAAACTTGTTCAATCGGATACAACATCATTTTCGATGATAGCAATAATTTTTTTTCGAAACATCTTCCTATTAGAGACTGGGGTCTTTACATAGATCCAAAAAGTCTTAATATCGAATACCATATTCCGAATGTACAAGAAATATCAACAGCTTTGGAAATAACAAACTCAGTTTTGACCGAATCAATGACATTTTTACGCAAATCAATTCTAGGCTTAAACTCAAAAAAAGAAGACTCGAATTCAAATAAATTTTCAAAAGAGGATAATTATAGAGAGCTTAATTACATTTATCACGTTGTAAATGGTGCTTCTTGTCTTTTAAAAAGACCAAATACTCAAAAATATGTAACTGAACAGTAAGTCCAGTAAATTTTTTCATTTCAATTTATTCACAATTTTGATTTTTTTTTAAATTCAAGTATTGATTCAGTGGTTAATATTGGCTTGAAAGAAGAAGTTAACAAGGGATTAGGTTTTGAAGCTGATAATATTAAGGACGAGAGTCATGAGTATTTTAGTCTATGCGAATCGGATCGTAATATATTGTTAAATATGAGGAAAGATTTGATTGAATTTTGTATTAAATTAATTGAGAAATTGGTTGACGATAAGTCCAATGATACAATCATGCTCATTTTACTTTCAAGAGTAAGTAATTTATTTTACACTTATCTTATAAGATTCTTAAAAAATTTTCATCAGGCGATTAACACTAAAATATTAAATTTTTTTTCCAAAAAAATTCATGCAAAAAATACAATAATTTTAAATACGAAATTAAAATTGCATAATTTTTTTCATAATTTGAAACCCAGGTGCAGAAATTTTGCTTCACTACGTTAAAACATTTTTTGTTGGCAAAAGTATTTCTTACTACTACTACTCAATTAGAAGAGTAAAAAAATAATTAGAACTACTCTTATTTTTGAGTAAATATGGTTTTAAAAAAAATTGTGGTAAAAGTCACGATTTAAATTAACTATTTATTCACAAAATTGATCAATTCTAAGCACTTGATTTTTTAATTTTTACTTGTTTGAGCAGTAGTGTGGAAACATATAAACGCCTTTCAACTTAACTTTGATGAATAAGAATGAAATCTTCTCTATCGATGCAGTCAAAGTTAAAACTAACCTTTACGATTGTTTTCCTTTCATCAAATCTTCATTTCCTTATAAGCATTGGAATCTTGTTAAGAACATGAATCATCCGATCTTGGATAAGATCTTTTTTGCGTTTCTTTATTTTTTTTTTAAAGTTAAATTTTCATTTTATGATCTTGTGTAAAATTTTACTAAATTTTTTAGATATACATCAGAGTTTTTTAAAGATCTTTGATTTTCTTAAAAACCTTCTTGAGACAAAAGTATTTTTAAGAAAAGTCTTTAAGTACTTTTTACATGAATTAGGATCAAAAAAAGTAAAAAAAAATTTTTTTTATATTAAAATTAGAAAAAACAGCCAATTAATAAAACTTTGCCAAACATCTTTTCTTTGGTCTTTTCACAGGCAAAATAAAAATCCTTAAAATATTTCTCAATTTGTTTAGCTATTTCTTTCTCTTCTTTTCAAAAATCCAAAAAAATATTTTTTGTTGTTTTTTATAAACATTTAGGGAACTATAAAAGAACTCTTCGACTTGTAAAAAATTAACTATCTTCTTAAGATTTCATTGAAATATATGGATCTTATTCAAGTTCTTTTCAGAATTTAAACCTGGGTAGTTAAAATTTTCTTCAGAGAAAGGATCGATGAAGAATTGAGGAACAAAGTTAGTTTTAATTTTTTCTGTACGTCTTAATATTTTTATCTGCAATTTCAGACTGGAGAATACAAAATTAGAAAAATAATTTTTTTAATAATTTTTTTTAAAGATTCTCTCTACATCATGCTCTATATTTGGCATGCTACCAAACGAATTCGAAAAATCATGGAAAAATCATTTTATCAACAAATCAACAATACAAAATAAATTAATATTTAAAAAATATCCTCGCGAAGAGCTTATTCGTCGTGTAATGCTTCAATACGAATTTCGTTGCTTCCATTTACACTTAAGCCTAAACGATTTAGACTTCAAAGTAATAAATATACTAACCAATTTGAGCATAAATTCTTTCTATCAAATTGTACGTGACGAAGCTCGCAATCAATTATTCGAATTAATAGGTCAATATCAATACTCAAGTCTAACAATTCTCCCCAATATTATTAGATTTCTTAACAAAACAGACAAAAAAATAACCATAGAACAATTAGAGGGTTGTCTTCTTTTACTCAAAGGTAATAATTTACAAAATTCAATGTTAATTAAACAAAATTGGTTTATCCTCGGTAAATTATGGCCAAGTTTGTTCAAATGTAAATACTTTGAACATGATATGATTCAAAAATTACTAGACAAAATTTATTTTAGTGCTAATTTAAGTTTTAATTCGTTCAATAATCAAATTAAATTAAGCGATCGAACTATAAGTTTGGCTTATGAATTATCAGCATTGGAAATTTATGCATCAGATGAGCTTAGACTTAAATTATTCAATCAAAAATGCTCATTTGAAAATTCTATAATTTCTAAATTAATCGAGGACTTGATCAATATTGCAAGTGACAATTCGCTTAGTTCAAAAAGTCAAGAAATTAGTCTTTTTTCTCTAATATTTCTTTTGGATTCATGTAAAAAAAATCCGAAATTATTAACACCCGAATTAACTGAATTATTTACAAAGTCTCTTATAAATGAGAATAGAAATTTTAGACGAATTTCTATCGATGCTTTATGCGTACTACTTAAAATGACTAAGTATAAGAAAATTATAACTGAATATAAAGTTGAAGAATTATTAAAAGAACCATTAGTCAATTGTTACACTCCAGGTTATCGCATGGACAACGAGTGTCATTTGTATGATTACAATTTTAACGATTGGGAAAATGCTAAGTATTTAGATAAGTCCTATTGGGGCTATTATTCATGGCCAGCTAAAATACAAGTCCCATCGAATCAAAGGCTAATACATTCAGAAGAAATGAGTGGTGAATATTCAGAAGCCTTAAAGCCAATTTTGAAATATTTTAAAAATAAAAATTTTATTCAAAAATTTATAAAATTAAATCAATTGGAAAGTGAAAAATTCGATAAGAAAAAATTTTATTTTTTTAAAGCATTGTTTAGAAATTTTGGTACATGCGATATTTTTGTAGATCTCTATGAAAATTTGACGTATCTTATTAGTGATACTAAGACGATTGAAAGTAGTCATAAATTAGCTGCCGAAATTATAAGCGGTTTAATTAGAGGCTCTAAATATTATGCTCTAGATGAGCTTAAGAAATTATGGAATAAACTAAACGAATTGTTCGATTTGATTGTTGAAAAAATTACATCGGATACATTGGAAATTTGGACGGACTGTTTTTCGAATTCGTTCGAAGATCAAGATCCTAGACGAATGACATTTTATTTGAATTATTTAAAAGATGGTCTAAATAGGGTTCTAAATGAATTGTCTTGTTTAGACACTAGGACAAAACCGTCATTTAAATTAACTAATTTCTTGCAGTTGTTGACTAGTTTGAGTCAATTCGAATGGAAAATACCAAATTTTTGGAATGATATTATTCAAAGATTGACTGATTTTATGGGACATACGAATAAATTAGTGAGAGAAATTATTTATTCGTAAGTAACTTTATTTAATTGGTTTAAAACTTAAAATCTTAAAGGCTAATGCATCAAAATTTTTTAAAGATTTTGAGAAGATTTAAAACAAAAAATTAATAAGGATGTTCGAAAAAGTTGCTTGGTCATCATTTATCTTAGCAAACATTAAAATGCAGTTGATTCATAAAAAAAAACTTTCAGATTATTTCAAAGTTTTCAAAACGCAATTCGAATAAAAAAATTATAATAGAAAAAAAAAGTTGCCATATTTAAAATGATTTTAAATAAATCAATAAAAAATAAATTAAGTTATCAAAGGTCAATTGTAAACGTTTGAAAAAATTATATCAAAAACTATTAATCAGATGGAAAAAAATAGATGAATATTATTTTGACTATTATTGTCTTTCGTACAATAAAAAAATTCACAAATAAATAAACTCCTATAATTTTTTTATATAGAAGATTTTTCAAGTATGGGCAAATTTTCTTCATTTGTTTACAAGCCTCTCTAATTTTTATTCAATTCTGAAATAAATTTGCTTCATTAAAAGGATTTGAAAATATTGTATAAATTTTAAAATATTGAAAATTTTTTTACCTACGTTAAGAAAATTCTTAGTTCTTAGAAATCTTAGATCTTAGAAGTTTTCTAAGAAAAAAAAAATTTAAGATTCTTAGATGTTTAACTTCTAAGAACATCTAAGAACAACTAAGAATTCTTTAATATTTTTTATGATTGACCGTAATCAATTCACTTTTGAAAATATTCCCCTTGTTTTATGAACTCTGAATATATTTCTCACAAAAAAATTCCTTATTGAAATAATTCCCCTCAAAAAAAAAACTTTATGTAAAAAAATCTTTTAATGAATTTAGTCTTCAATATTTCTAGAATTAAATCCTATATTGATATTTCTTCATTAAGAACTTTCTTCATTAAGTTTTAGCCCTTGTTCTCTTTTAAGTGATTTTTGTTCGACCTTATCATAGTTCTTGATATATAGTTTAGCAGAAGATTTGGAAGCTGAATTCTTTTCTGAACAAAAATCTTGAGGACCATTTCCACAAAACACGATTTTTGAAATTAGGCCAGAATGAGTATATTTTTTTTATTGGGCAAGCGCACCTTCAGAATTTATCCCAAAATCACTTTTTACAAGAGTTAATTGAAAGAATTTAGAAATTCCTTAAATCAAATGATTAAATTATAAAGAATTAATTTTCTGAGAGAGTATTGTCTTTATTTTTAAATAATTTTTTCAGAGAGTAAGTAAATTGTAAGTTACTAAAATAAACTGAGGTCTTTAATCAAGAAAGGAATAAAATCAAAATAAACAGAAAGGGAATTAAATGCAAAGAGGTATAAAATAACTTTTTGTAAAAGGGAATTTTTTCAAAGGATATTTTTTAAGGGGAATTGTTTCAAAAAGGATTTAATTTCAATTTACCATTTTTTATACTTATAAAATAAAATTATTAGAGCCAATCAGTATCATCTTATTTTACTTATACTTTCTTAACGTTCGACTGTCTTATAACTAGAACGATTTATTACTTCAATTTTGGCGCAAAATTTAGAAAAATATTGTCCTTTTTACCTATTATTCAAACTTCTAAACTAAAATTATGTACCAAATAACCTGATTACCCAAAAGAGATTTCATTTAAAAATGAATATGGACTTTTCGAGCTTCCGTTACGAACAAATCCATATATTTTAGGGAAATTATCATCATTATTATCGGTATTAAGATTAGGAAAATTTTTAAAAGAAAAGCTTTAAAATCTGCCATTGCAACTAAAAAATTGAAGTAATAAATCATTCTAGTTTTAAGACAGTCGAACGTTAAGAAAGTATAAGTAAAATAAGATGATACTGATTGGCTCTAATAATTTTTTTTATAAGTATAAAAAGAAGGAATACTTTTGTCATTTGAAAAAATATTTAAAAATTCTTAGTTGTTCTTAGATGTTTTTAGAAGTTAAACATCTAAGAATCTTAAATTTTTTTTTCTTAGAAAACTTCTAAGATCTAAGATTTCTAAGAACTAAGAATTTTCTTAACGTAGGTAATTTTTTTAAATTATTTTTTCGAATTTATTTTTTAGAAATTTCTTTTACAAAATAAATTTTCGTTTTAATTTTCAAATCTTTTAAGATTGAAGCTATATTTTTAGAAATTTTTAATTTTTTTCGAAAAAAATTTAAAATTTTTTCGATTGAATTTATTTCGAACATAAAAATTTTCAACAAATATTTGTTAAAAAAAGGTTTAATAAAGGAGTATGTCGGATAACAATGCAAATTTACCCCCCAAAATTCTAATGGAAAATGAAAAAATTTTTTATTTAGGATATTAATATTTTTAATTAAATTTCCCCAAAAAGTTATTTAGCTGGTGGTTATTGAAAAAAATTTTTTTTAGACTTTTTAAAATACTCTTATTTTTA
>NTPY01000239.1:30700-49750 GCA_002922825.1 Brachionus calyciflorus
ACCTATATTTTTGGGTGTAGCAAAAGTGTTACACTTTGTAGCAATTAACAGAATAATTTTATCACTTACCGTTCAAAATTTTTTGAATTTGCATGAATTGAAATGACGAATTGAAAGGAGAATGTCGTAAAAAGCTCATTTCTGGCCCCTAGAATTTTAATTTTGTTAGAAATTTTTCTATAGCATTTTTTGAAGATTATGAAACGCTGATTATTTTTATATAAGCCTCCCGGCACAAAAGTTATGCCAAAGAGGTCTTATTTTAGGATAAAAAACTAAAATTCCGATTCTTTTAGCTTAGAAGTATAACAATATGTAAGTCTCTAATATGTTTTAAAATTACAAAAAAACTTTTTTGAATATTGGAAATTAATTTAGTTTGAAAAAAAAATTAAAATAGGCCTTATTTTATTAAAGAACAGTATCGAGTTGAATGGCTATTTTGAGCAACAGTTATGAAAATTTTGTTAGAAATTTTTCTATAGCATTTTTTGAAGATTAAGAAACGCTGATTATTTTTATATAAGCCTCCCGGCACAAAAGTTATGCCAAAGAGGTCTTATTTTAGGATAAAAAACTAAAATTGAAAAACCAAACAAAATCGTTTTATTCGAAGAATGTTTTATTTTTCAAAAAATTTCTGTTTAGAAAGCCTTTCTTTTTATGTTATATTTTTGTCCAGACCAAACATGAATGAAAAATCCGTAGCTGGTTACATGGAACGCAAGTTAATTTTACTTAATGCATTATAAAGATATAAAAATTACCTTATATCGTATAGCTATACAATTTTACATACTTCTAAATATTACTCGGAATCACATTTGGCACGTTTCTTAAAACTTTTTTTTATTTAGCATTATTTAGTATAACCCCGCTCACGTCTAACGTAAACCAAAATATAAATTATTTGATAAAGCTTTTTTGAATATAAACTTAGTAAATGAAAACAAAACTTAACAAGTGATCGACCCATAAGCAAAATTTTATTTTATAAAAAAGTTTTTAACATATATAATAAAAATTCAATACTGTCATAAATGCATAAAACTTCTTCAACTCTTCTTTTCCTCTTAATCGACTCCTTCTCTGAAAAAAACAATCAATAAAATTTTATAGCGTATTTTTTTGAAACTCTTGTTTTCTGAGAAAAGAAATGTTGAGGAAGAATTGAATAAGAGTCGAGGAAGAGGAAAGGAAAACAATCGTACAAGTTAGTTTTAATTTGTCCTGTAATTTATATTGATAGGAAATAAGTAAAAACTCAAATTCTTTTAGTCTCGTTAATCGCAAGCTTTTGAAAATAATTTTTATATAACTATCCCAGAGTAGTTAATTAAGCTTTATTTACAGATAGCATTTAAAAAGTTCAAATCCTTATCTAAATAGAAAAGCCAGTCACAGTTTGTACAGTCTGGAAATAAAAATTCTTTATTATATTATATGTAGTATTTTCAAAAAATAAAAAGAAAAAACAACTCTCATTTTATGAAGATTTCTATCAAAGCATATAGTACAATAATTCAAGTTTGTGTTCGCCCAAAAAATTCCATCTCAAATTCAGAGCTTAAATTGATAAAAAAATCCAACCAATATTTTTTCACTTTCTTTGAATCGATAATTTTTTATGACAACTGAAAGCTATCAAAAAAATTTAGACTACAATTTTAAATTATCTGCAACTCGACTATCATAACAAAGCGATATGCATGTTATTTATGATTTCGTCTTATATAAATACATTTTATGGCTAGATTTCATAGATAATCTCTTTTTGGTTTGACTAACTAGCTTAGATGCATAAGGTAATTCGAATTTGTGTGACAAATAAATAAAGATTTGAAATCTAGCTTTTTTTATTACTGTAAGTTCTTGCCTATAACTCTAATGGAGACCAATTGGATTTTCTAATAACTTTCGATTAGAGTTATAGGCACGAGTTTACGGTATTTAAAGAATTAAAAGCAGTTTAAACCCTTTTATCAATCTGATCGTCGATCTATGGTTACAGGAAAAAACTAAACGCCTAGTAATAAAATAAGAATAATCAATTTTTACAATTTTAAAAAAATTTATGTTTTTTGAAGGTTTTTTTAAACATATCTCCTGAAAAATATTGCAATATTTGAGTCTGATAATATTACAATTAAAAAAAAATTCATAATATTTTTTTCAAAAAATAGACAAAATTCTGAACAAAATGTCAAATTTTCAAGTCTCTAGCTCAAAGGTAACATATATTTGTCTTAATTTAATTTTCAGTTAAGCATTCTTCGGCACCCTTTAGTTGTAAATTTTTTAAACCAAAGTATTTAAAAACATAAACTAGAAATAAAATGCTAAAATTTGATGTATGAAAATATAAAATTTTTTGTTTAAATAACGATTAAATACGGGGGCCGAATTTCTATTGTTATCCGACATAGTCCTTGACCTGTACAGAGCCGTCTATCCTCGATTTTGTGATCTTCGATTTTGTGATCTTCGATTCTGTGACAAATAAAATTAAGATTCAATTTTAGTCCTTCTTTGTTTGATTTTGTAACAATTCGATTTTGTGACGTAAAAATTGCCTCCCCCAGAGCTGTCAAAAAATCGAGAACAGACTGTAGCTTGTTTTTTTCTTTAAATTTCTGAATTTGGTCTTCAAAAAAGCCTAAAATTTCAGGCAATATAGCCGGTTTGGGGAATGATGATTTTTAATTTTGGTACTTTCCTGTAATAACTTTTCATGCTTAACAATGTGGTGTGGTTTGTTTGGAATTTTGAAATTACTAAATTAACCCTGAAGATTTATCATGCTTTCGCCTTTATTTGAAAAAAAATTTTTTTTGAAGTTATAGATATTATCTCTAAACCACATTCAATAAACTTTTTCCCACAAACAAATTCTAAACACAAAGAGATTTTTTAAGAAAAAAATAGAGTTAATTTTTTACCCACAATGACCACACAACCTGTTACTCACAAATGTATCACTGTTAGCCACAATAATGAAACTTATAAACACAAATGGCTGCTCACCACAATTTTTTTTTTGTACTTGGAAGATATTATAGTCCCAAAAATAAAGAAAATCGGAAAATACAATTTTTATTGAAATGTTTTTTAAATAATATTCCAGTTCTAGCTGATTTTGATCAGCCTATAATGTCGTTTTTATAAATAAATAACAATTTTCTTTTGAAATTTCCCCTTTAAAAATATTTTCGAATTTAAAAAATTTTTGAAAAATTCAATTGAATTCTTTTTTATTTAGATGTGCAGTACTGTCAACTTCAAACGAAGTCACTTATGGAAAAAATTTTAAAGATGCATCATACAAAAATAATCTTTTAACAAAGAACTATAAATCTAGAACTAAAAATCTATCAACATTTATCGATATAGTCGAAACTAAACTAAATAAATGTGTCGAATTATACGAACATATTCACGATGAATCATTATCAGCTGAATACCGCAAAGAGCTACAGCGTTCAAAGATCGACGAGCTAATATCAAACTCCAATTTTGTTCAAACAATTTTAAATTGGTTTATTCTTTATTTGACCAAATGTCTTGAGCCATTTAGCTTAGAAACACTACGTCTTTTTCCTTTAGTAAGTAATATAAATTGAATAAATCAATTATTGATCGAATTTTTGAATTCGAACAAAAAATAACTAATAAAAATTTAAAGCTGTATTTAATCTCTTTTCTTTAGTTAAGTAAACTTGACAAAATCACAAGTGATGAAACTTCAAAAAGCAAATTAGTTGCTCTTAGAATGTATTTACCAATATGGAGTATGGATCAAAATTGTATTCAGCCCTTAATTGAAATTATAAAACAAGTTTCAGAAAGTAAATACTGGCGTTCCAAACAAGCTAGTCTACAAATGATGAGAAACTTTCCTTTATACAATATTTTTATATTCAATGAAACAGATAAAATTGAATTGAAGGAAATTCTGTTGAATTTAATTTGTGATGAGAATTTAAATGTGAGACTTAGTGCTTGTGTTACTTTAACATATTTATTACATTCTAATTTTTTTTCAATTGACAATAATTTGATTGTAAGATTTTTCTAAATTTTAGTAAAAGGAAAACAATTATGAAAATTATTTTATTAATCCAAAAGGAACATTTCAAGAGTTTAAGTCAAATTGAATTGAATAAAATAAAAGATGAAAATGAAAAAACAGTTTTGAATCAATTAAGCGTGGCCAAACGTCATGGTGGAGTTTTAGGTTTATGTTCAATAGTGAACGCATCACCACATGAAATTCCCATTTATTTGCCTCAAATAATTACTTATCTAGCTGATTTTACAGATGACCCAGAGCCTATTAAAGTAGGAAAGAATTTTTTTTAGTTTAATTATTTTTTAATTTTATATTTTGAAAGGATTCTGTTAAAAAATGTTTGAATGATTTCAAACGTACACATTTTGATAATTGGAACGAGCATAAACAAGCATTTAGCGACGAACAATTAAGTGTATTGTCTGACATTACAATAGCATCTAGTTATTATGCTTAAAAATATTTTCTATTTAATTGTTTTTTTAATTTTTGAATTAGTTTTAGATAAAAATTACTTTTCTCTACAATAATCTTTTATTAAAATTTGAATTCTATGGAAATTCAAAAATAAAAGATATAAGTTATATCATTTAGCTGATATTCTATATTGCCGTAAAATCTGGAAAGACTAAAGAACCGCATTAAAAATTTATTTGGAAGAATCAGATTTGTTAGTATTAATCAAATAATATTTTTTAAATGCAGCTAAAAAATATTATTTGATTAATAAGTTTTCTGCATGCATGAAAAAAAATCATTTAAAATATTTAAAATTTTTAATCTTTACTAATTTTTCATGTTAGGAATGTAACTGATAGTTTAATGCGTCTCAGTTCAACTTAACATGTCGTTATCGGCTTAGCTTATTTTGGCAAATTGAAGTAATTAAAAAATTGCCAAAATTCTAAGAGAAAAAATAAATATCATAAATTCAATTTGTGAATTTCGGTACAAAAAAACAGTACAATAATAATCAAACTTAAATAAAAAATTAAAAAACATCTCTGCAATGAAAAAAACATGCAACTTAGTCGAACTTCATAAGTCGCAGCTTAAAAGAGAGTCTGCAAAAATTCTGCAAAAAAAAAATAACCCGAACAATTATTTTTGAAAATCGATTTTTTAATTTACAAGTTAGCAAAAGGATATTGTTAAAAATAACAAAGAAATATATACATTATTATTTGTGCAAAACACGTTACATGAATGGTTTGTAAGGTCTAGATTTTCGAAAAACCACCAAAAAGTGGTCAAAACATATGTTTTTTTTTTCGGAAGTTTACGTAAAATTCGCTTTTTGGGAATATTCCTGTTTATCGTAAAAAAGTTTGTGGTAAGGACTGTAATTTTACGACTTTTCATTTTGGCAATTTTACGGTACAATTTACGGCAAGTTCACTGGGATTCCCGTTATTTCACAGGAATTCACGGATTTTCGGATTGTAACAGACTTTACGTGAATTATTTTATTCACTATGATAAAAAAACTAATTTAATTTTTTACTCTTTTATTTTTACCCCTACTTGCTCCCCCCACTAGGTAGAAAGTTTCGCCATACCTATTTTAAATTCCTGGATCCGACACTGAGGACAAGAAGTTGTGCTTTTCTCAACCAAGTTGAAAGTAACGAAGAGCCTTATTTATCTATTCAAAATCTGAATCTTGAATTAGTTTTAGAAATTATCAGATTAAGTCCATCTTGGAATCATATTTTTGAGAAGGCTTTTGCTGTTTTCATTTATATGATGCTTAAACTATCTGGGTTTATTAGAAAAAACATAAGTGAAATTTTGTCAAAAACTGGAAGTTTGTCGGAAGAAACAACCCATAATTATAAATCTAAGTTTATAAATGGAGACGAACATTTTTGATTGTGTTCCTTCACTGAAGGACGAATTAAAAGAATTTACAATCAATACAGTTTCTGAAAGTTTCCACTCAAATTGCTTGAAAACTTTACCAAAGAAAATCTAAGAATCAAAAACAAAACCCTAAATTTCCTGTTTGAATTATCTTAGTATTACAAAAAAAACCATCTGAACATTTATAGAAGTATTTTCTTAATCAATTATTTCCATACCGCACCATTTAAATTTTTTTTTTAAAATTCATTCTCTAAACCCATACAACTACTCAGAATTTTCATTTTTTTCATGACTTTTTAATCAAATCAAAGAATTGATTAATTTTAAATTGGAGATTATTTTTAAGTCAATTATACCCCGGTGCTGCCAATATTTCTAAAGTTTTTAAAATGCTTCCCAACATCTACAAATCAATAATTCCAATAAATTAAAAAATCTGGTTAGTTTGCCATTATTTTTAGATTTTTAGCAACAGCCTAGTTTGTGATCGAAAGAAAATTCTTATTTCCTTCAATTATGATAAATACTTTGATAGATTATATTAGTTTTTTTCCTCTTAAAAATGTTCCTTTAAAATTTCTCCCCTTTAAAAAAATTCTCTTTTAAAATTTTTCCCTTTTATAATTTATTAAAATTAAAAAATTAAAAAATTTATGTTTTTCTGGCTCCTTTTTTCCCGATTTCAAAAAGAGACTTTTTCTCTTCAGGTGGAAAAGTATCTTAACCATTTACTGTATTTAATAAAGTCTTTGAAACATAAAAATTTACTACTATGGAAATAACAGCATAAGAAAAGCGAAAATTATCAGATTTTTAAAGTATTTTAAAGTTTATTGGATACTCGTGACAAGAAAACTTACAGTTAACAAACCAATAGATATGGTTGAGCACTGTAGTAATTCGATGCGGCGCTTTTGGTAGGTATTTGATAGTATTAAAGGCCAAAACAAATGCGACTATACCAAAGAACTTTTTTAATTGGCTTATATAATTTTTCCCTTTTTAATTGTAAAAATTTAAGAGGGAAAAATTTACAGAGGGAAAAATAAAAAAGGGAAATAATTTTAAAAATTACAGAGGGAAAAATTTACGAAGAGAAAAAAAAATAAGGGAAAAATTTTCAAGGGAAAATTTTGGTATTACTGTATCCTGTAAACCTTTTTTTTGACATGTATTCGAGAATACTTAAATAAGTATTCGCGAATACATCAATAAGTATTCTCGGATACAAAATGTATTCGAGAATACTTATTGATGTATTCTTTTCGAGAAAGAATACTTAATTTTTAAAAAATGTATCCGAGAATACTTATTAATGTATTCTTTTCGAGAGATAATACTTAATTTTTAAAAATATGTATTCGCGAATACTTCTGATGTATTCGAGAATACTTTTGGTGTATTCGCGAATACTTCTGGTGTATTATGATCTTTTTTAAGTGTATATTTTTTGTTTTTAATAATGAAGTACTCATGATTGGACCAATTTTAAGGATTTTTATAAGAAAAGAAAAATTTAAATTTATGATTTTTTATTAGTTTATTGAACAAATATATAAAAACAAGTAAGCGTCGCAAAGCTCCTATTTCAAAGCGCCCTATTTTATTTGTATGAATTCTACTTTTACGTCTAGTTCAGAATTTAAATTTTTCAAATATCGATTTAGTTTATTAAAATTATTTTTATCAATTCTAATAAAAATTGAGCATTTTTGGTTGATTTTAGATCAAAAATAAATTTTTTAGGAAATTGATTGAAAAATAAAAAAAAAACTGATTTATTATTAAAATGTTTCTGAATATGTTTTAAACAAATATTTTAAATAGTTTATTTATTAATTTTTTGTTGAGTTTTTCCAAGTCTTGGGCGCTAAGTGAAACTTTTAACTTTATTTTGTTTTAATTAAATGTTTCTGAATATGTTTTAAACAAATATTTTAAATAGTTTATTGCTTGAACTTGCTCTCGCTTCTTTTCTAAAAGTTCTCAAATAAGTTTTTATTTTTCCATGATTTTGACTCTTTATTGCTTTCACTTTTTGAATGTCTTCAATTTTTTGACACACAAGCGAAAACCCACGGTCCTTGCACACGATCGCCATAATTTTTTGATCTAAATGATTTTTTTGATCCTTTATCTGAACTTAACAAACGACCTCTATTTGATTTTCGTTTGCCCTGAAATAACGATTCATCTATTTGAATTCGATATCCAGGACCACCCATTTCTGGGGCGTCCAACATTGAATCATACAAAATATTCCGTATTTTTTTGTACCAGTTAATGATAGTCTTCTCTGCTAAATTGCACTGGTTAAAAGTATAATTAACCGGTTGTTTAAATGACCAATACCAATAAATCTCAAGAACTTTATGGATTGATAAGTTAGAGGTTGACTGTAAAGAAAATACTTCATTTCTAGCAGAAAAATATTGTCTACATCCTAAGCTTTGACAACGAAAAATTAGACGATTTTTTAAGAATTCTAATTCGAAATTTTTCGGTTTTTGTTGACATTCTACTCTTGAACATACGTAATTTTGTTCTTTCGTTAAAATGTTCTTTAAAAACTCAATTAAAACTTTTTTCCCACTCAAAAACTCATAAAAATCTTTATTATTTTGAGGAACAATCATTTTTTTTCAACCTTATTGTTTCAATAAATTAAAGTGAAAAATTCTCAATTTAAATAAAGTCTTTGGTCGAATAAAACAAACTTTTTAATTAACAAGTATCTAATAATTATCGAAGATATGTCATAAAGGTAATTGTTTGTCAACTTCTCAAAAAAAAGCTATTTAACGGATATAATAACTCTTTGAATTATAAATTTTGATCTTTTACTGATTAAATTTAATTGATTAATGAAAGTCTTCTTTAGCATAGATATTTGTATTTATAAATTGATATAAAATAGTTGAATAAATTGATTTTAAACCAGTTAAAAATTAATTTTGCTAAAAATTAGAAAAAAATTCTTATTCAATCGAAAATGACAAACATTGTTAAAGTATTTCATGATATTCCTCGTGTAAAATCGCTGTATGATAGTCTCGAGATCAAATTAAAGCGTCATGAAAACAACTACTTTGTTGGCAAAAGCCTTGATTCAATTGATCAAAGTTTATGTGTTCTAGTTAGACCGATTGCTGAAGTCACTTCATCAAATCTTTCAGCAACAGTAAGTGTAGATATTCAGTCGAAAATACGAAAAATTCATTGGGTTTTGAACTGTAAAGAGAATTTTGCTGAAAATGTCAAAAGAAAATACTCTGAAAAACAGTACACAAGTTTTTTTGATATTTATAATGATTGTAAGATTATTTATCAAGAACACTGTCCAAATTACTGAAAGGCAAAAGCGACTGTTTCAAGTGAAAATGGTCGCAGAGTCCATAAAAAAAAAACAAAAGAAAACGAAGTTGGAGAGAATCAAATCGGTGATGCTAATGAAAATCAAGCAGCAATTAATTCAGGCATCGAACAACAGGCTTTAGAGCAGATAACTAGCTCAATCAAAACTAATGTAAACAAGCTGATCGATATTCAAAAACTGTCAAACGAGGAGCTAAAAATAAAAGTACAAAACCATGAACGTTTCGCCGAGTTGTCTAGCATTGATTTATTAAATAATCCGACTCGAAAAGAGACTCGTGTAGCATTTCTAACTGTAGCTACAATTTTAGATTTAATAAACAAAAAAGAATAACTATTTTTCTCTTTATTTTTCCATTTTAAAACAAAAAATTGTATTTTTTTTTATTTTTATATATTTGTTCAAAAAACTAATAAAAAATCATAAATTTAAATTTTTCTTTTCTTATAAAAATCCTTAAAATTGGTCCAATCATGAGTACTTCATTATTAAAAACAAAAAATAAACACTTAAAAAAGATCATAATACATCAGAAGTATTCGCGAATACATATTTTTAAAAATTAAGTATTATCTCTCGGAAAGAATACATTAATAAGTATTCTCGGATACATTTTTTTAAAATTAAGTATTCTTTCTCGAAAAGAATACATCAATAAGTATTCTCGAATACATTTTGTATCCGAGAATACTTATTGATGTATTCGCGAATACTTATTTAAGTATTCTCGAATACATGTCAAAAAAAAGGTTTACAGGATACAGTAATACCAAAATTTTAAGAAGGAAATTTTTAAAAGGGAAAAATCATTAATGACCCAGACAATGTTTAACTTAGAAAAACAAAATAACAACTTTGATCGTTAGGAAGAATACCAATCGATTGGAAATATTCAATAGCTTCTAATTCTTTAGAATCAATTTCAATTTTATTCAGCGAAGTAAAATTTTTGCTCAAAAAAATTAAATACGCAATTACTTGCACGCTGAATTTTTAAAGAGTCAATCTTTTTTTAAAAACATTAAAAAATATTATTTGAAAGCTTTTGATAATATACTAAAATTTTACTTTGCTTTTTATTAATTAATTTTTTTAAGAGAAAATTAAAAATAATGACATAATAAAAGAAAATATTATTAATTATTCATAAATCTTCTTTTCCAAAACTTTTGGTGAGTTGAATTTTTGTAAAAAAGTATAGTTCACTTTTAAATTGAATAACTTTTTTTGTTACATTTGGATGATACAAATTATGAATCACTTGTAACAGCTTGCTGAATTGATTTTTAAAATTTCCTTAAAAAGTTGTTCAATTTTTTAACTAGATTTATGTACTAAAATTACATATTTAAGCAGTAAAAAATGTGAAACTACCTACAAAAGTTACTACAAAACTTTTTAAAATCCGTTCTGCAAACTGTAACATGTGATACATAATTTTAATTATCCAAATATAACATATCCAATTATACTCTGACATATTTATGCAGAATGCACAGTTAAAAAATAATTTTGTAGAATTAAAATTTAGATGATACAAATTTTGTATCAGATGTTACAAATTAACAAGACTAATTTTTAACGTTTAGAAAAAAAGTTATTCAATTTTTTTAAAAGTGAACTATTCACATTCACCAACTTTTGAGTAGATCTCAAAACAGAACAACCAAATTTGTTCATTTTTTTTAGTCTTATTCATTTAAAAAGATTTAATAAATAAAAATTTTTAAATTAGATGATCTTATTGCGAGGAACGAGCAACGTAACGAGCTTATACCCAGATGTATACATACAAAAATCTGAGGACTGAACGTTTTTTGGAATGAAACTTTGAAACCCATCAATCTTATTGGATGAATTCTTAAGTAAATTTATTGGATATCGGCTAATATTTATATATCTATTAATTAACAATTAAAAAAACTGTCAATTAAATATATAAAACTTTTTATCTATTTTTAAGAATTTCACGCTTTTTTATTAATTACTTCAAAACCTAATAACTCCTATAAGTAATTTAAAATATTAAGTCAAACTTTTTTATTTAGTTGTTCAATTAAGTCGCTTTAGTACCTGGTAGGCATTTAAAAAGTATCATTTAATGAACATGAATAAAAAATTGTCGAAGTTTCAATTTTTTCTTTTTTCGTAAGAATTTCTTTTAAATTTTCTTTTTCTTATTATTTTTTTTTTGGAGACATAAGAATAGTAAAAACCATACCAAGTATGATCAAGAATTAAAAGTTCAATAAGAAAAAAAATTTGGATTTTATTATCTTATAATTAATAGAGTTGTTTGATTATTTGTCAACGATTTTATAATCGTACCTTTTCCGTACGATAGACTTACTAAATTTAAAAAAAGTATAAATTTAATACCTAGGTTAAATGAAGAAAAACGATTAAATGAATTAATACCCAGTCAAACTTATTTCTCTGCGACATGCATGTAATAGCCTTGAAAAGACGCCTGCGAAATGTCTGTCGAGGTTCCTATTTCAGACCTGTGACATGTCTGTCAAAAGGGAATTTAGCAGACATGTGGCATGTATGAAATTTCAGGATCTTGCATACATGTCACATGTATTTTTCAAAAATAATACGATATGAATTTCATGTTATATTAAATATTAATACTACTTAAAAAAGCCAAAATACCACCAAGTTTACCAAGAATTACCAGAAAAGCCCAAATTCCACCAAGTTTGCCAAGAAATTCCAAAAAAGCTAAAGCACCAACCAGAAAAGCCAAAGTACCATCAAGTTCTTTCACTCACATATTCTTATGTTTTATGTCCAAAAATCTACTTACCTTTTCTTACTTACTTTTTTCTTAAAATTTCATAATTAGTTTGTAGTAATTTTAATTAAAACGTTTTAAACTTTAATTATAATTATTTTTTAAAATAAAAAATAAATTGAAAATAATGAAAAATTTCCAAAATTTATAGTAAGATTTGTATTTAATTTAGGGAGGAGTTATTTTTCAAAGGTCAAATGTGTATTTTTTTGAAAATTTTTTTAAAAAAACATATTACATACATAATACAGACAATTTTATCTGTCACATACTGATAATTACATGTTCCATGTATGTGGCAGATAAATTAATTTGACAGATAAATTAATTAAAAAATAGCTTTATAAAGTTATATGACTCTACGCCATTAAAGACAAATATGATGATATAACTGTGAATCCACTGTATTACCAAACTAAAGAATTTATTTTATTTATAATTTTTTCGTAATTTTAATCTAATTTTTAATCAATATAAGACAAAGTACTAATAGATTTTCATTAAAACAAAAACATTAATTTCATTTTTAAGAAAACCACATAAACACTCAAAACTAAAGACTAGTTATTCGCATATAAAGCGCTGCTTCCTGTATCTTAATTATATTCTAAAAATAAACAAGAAATGCTTAACTTGATGATAATAAAGCATCAAAATATCTAAACGATTTAGAAATTCGTAAGAGTTAACTTTAAAGGCCTAAATTTAAAGATTTTAAAATGACTGGTATTGCTATGGAACGTTTGATTTAGCAACTTCTATGTTCAAACAATTTTACACTTTCCATGTCGAAAAAAAAGGTATTAAATTACCTTTGCTAAGCCCTCTTATCTAGCAAAAAATTACCTTGTCTCAAAATGGTAAATAATTTGATTTTTTCCACTAAAATTCGTAAATTGTGAAATGCAAAATTTATGGTGATTTTTTTCATGTTTGGCAGATTTCTTGCATCGAGTTCAAACAAATAATTCTAGAAAATTGTGTTTTTTTTTTCAAGAATCACGAAAAGCATTTAGATTAGTTTAAGCTTCCCAGTCAATTGAAAAAAATAAACTTCACTGTAATGGGAACCGAAACATTAATATTACAATCTTACAATAAAGGAACGGTCAATTGAAATACCGACTTGAAAAAAATTTAAAGATGTGAAAAAAAAAAAACCACCCCCTTTTTTTATTTTTTTTTGACCGAATAAAGCTGTTTATTTATTTATTAAATTTGCATTCTGATTGGCCAAATCAGATTTCAGTTAAAAATTAGAGATTTTAAAATGTAACATGCATAAATTAAAGTGCAAGAAATTCAAAACCAAAGTGCTATCTGAATTTCATATTTTCGACTCAAAATTCGTAATCTACGTCCTAAAAAAACCCAGAAAAAAATTTTTTTTAGGGGGAGTAAAAAAAAAAAATTTTACACCCAGGGGTCCAAAAAAAACTGATCCTTTATAGAGTTGTTGCTCTTTAAGACACAAAAACTCAAAAATGGGACTAAAATATATGATAATGGTGCGACATACGGTCAAGTTCTGAAAACATATTTTTCTGGAAAATCAAAAGAAAACGTAGCGGAGTACCTAAAAATATCAAATTCTTTATTATAGAATTTTATAAGTTAAAAATTGAAAATTTAAATAAAAAAAATCCTAATCTAAAAAAATTATTACAAATCATATGATTTGAAGTCAATTTTCAAGAAAAAATAAAGCAATAAACAAAAAAACTAAAACCATAGATTTGTACAGAATTTTTTCTAGTTTAAAAAAAAAAAAAAAGTGGGGTCATAGGTGATCTCACGGAGGAGATACAATTTAACCGAAAAAAACGAAATACAATTTAACCGAAATAGCTACGTTTTCTTTTGATTTTCCAGAAAAATATGTTTTCAGAACTTGACCGTATGTCGCACCATTATCATATATTTTAGTCCCATTTTTGAGTTTTTGTATCTTAAAGAGCAACAACTCTATAAAGGATCAGTTTTTTTGGACCCCTGGGTGTAAAATTTTTTTTTTTTACTCCCCTAAAAAAAATCTTTTTTCTGGGTTTTTTTAGGACGTAGATTACGAATTTTGAGTCGAAAATATGAAATTCAGATAGCACTTTGGTTTTGAATTTCTTGCACTTTTTAAATTTTATTTAATGTTTCAGTGTTTTGAAATTGACTGGGTTTAGATATTATTCCTATTGATGAAGGCTTTGAATATCTTAAAAATCAGCTTTGTCATTTAACGTATGTTTGAATCTACTATATTGGATGAAAGGATCGTAAAGCTAGGTCTCAAATAAAATTATGGAATTCAACTGAGAGAGTTAAGCTTAATTTAGCAAGAACTAACAATAATGTAACAATAGTCTTGGCATGCGCGTATTAAACAAGATGCTCGAAGAAATCTTACAGTAACGAAATGTGTAGAGCAATTTCGTTTCGATCAGAGTAATATGAAGTGATATGTTGCTGTATTTTAATGAAAAAAAGTTGAGAAGAGTAAAAGGAACAAAAATTACAAATACAGATTTTAGATTATAAATTAGAATATTCTCTTAAAAGTTTTTCAAATATGTTGATAATCATATTTGAAATTCAACTTTTGATATTTTATGAGGAGATAAAATAAAAATGTATAATAGGTAAAATTTTATACATGAAAAAAATTAAAATTTTTTACAAAAACTCGAAAAATAGTAACAAATTCTATTATTTTAATCCTGAGCCAAATCTAAACTATTTAAAAATTTATTAAGCAGAAATTCCTTAGCTTCAGTTGAAGTCATTTTAATACCATTTTTCACATCTGTCGAAAAATCAATGTCTGATTTGTTTATATTGAAACGACACCATGTACAAAAATTTTTATCCGATGAAAATAACTTGATATATTTCTTTTGATTCTCGTAGGCTTTACGTGCTTTTTTAAGAGTTTCATAAATAGGTAGTGTCATTAGTCTCTTGTCTAAATCTCTATTTATAAAAATATAATTATTTTTTGCTATTTTCCAATAGGATTCGTATAAAATAACGCCCATTTTAACATCAAATCTCATTATTTTACTATTACCCATATATATGGCCCATTTAGCTGTAGAATTTTGACTCTCCATATCCGACTCGTCTTTTACGTATTCAATTAAGTCTCCTTCTATTAAAATACTTAAACATGATTGATTGCGCTCAATGCGTCTCAAAGTTTTATGACTCAATTTTTTATTGTCTATTTCATAAATTAAATTTTCTAAGGTCATGTCGAATTCAGGGTCTAAGGCGTCTTGTTTTAAAGTATTTTCTTCTTCTTCCAAAGTCTTATCTAATTCTTCTTCACTAGTGTCAATTTCGTCGATATCATCCGAATCAACAATTTCAGCTTCATAAGCCGAGTCACTTTTGTAAACATGTTTTGGCTCGAATACACTTTCAACGGCATAGATCAAACGTTGTTTATTAGACGAGGCTTTTCTAGGTAGTGTATTGTACATTATTTGATTGTGAACTTGTGGATAATAAGTTCGAAAATTTGTATACGAGGAATAGGAATTCATGCCGACTTGTTGAGGTTTAACATATTGTTGATATGTTTGATACATGTTTGGGCTTTTATTTATTTAAAAAATTTATTATTACAACAACACAATAAAAAAATTCCAAGAATTTAGACAAAAAAAATCTAAATTAAAAAAAAAAAGTGGTCCTTTTTTTTGTATGTAAAATATTTCAATTATTTTGAGTGTTGTTTGTCAAGGTATATTTTCCAAACAAATAATAAAAAAAGAGTGTCGAAATAGAAAAATAAATAAAAGGTTCTGGAAACAAAAAAAATATTGTAATGCTTGATAGCGTTTCCTTTTCGTTACTCTTTTTTTTTTATTGTATTTATTTCGTTTTTAACTTCTTTTAAAAACCTGGATTTATTTTAAATTAATAATTTAATTGTTTAAAAAATTTAATTTTCTCTCTTAATTACTCAATGAAAATCTCTAGGTCTTTGAAGGAGCAATTATTTAAAAATTAAAAAAATTTTTCTTTTTTGTTTTGCTGTTTATTGCGATTGAAAATCTAGTTTTTTCTATCTTCAAAACAAACAAGAAGAACAACGAAAAGATTATTATTATCTTGTAAATTTTTATTACATTTTGTGATCTAATTTTTTTTTGTTAAATCTAGTATAACCTAGATATTTAACAACCATTCTTAGGTCAGTTCTAATCAACTTAAAATTGTATCAAGTTGATCTAAATTGTCTATGATAGACATGTTTAATACAGAAAACTGAGTTTTACAGATTGTAATTGAAACCCTTAAAACATATGTCACTGACACTTTAGCTCGATTAGATGTTGTTTTGGTTCGACAAAATTTTGAAATTTGAAAAAACTGGTCAGTACTGAAAACAACGGAACCAAGTAACCCTGATCACTTAAAATTGTTTTGAGAATCAAATAAATTTTTTTTTTACAAAAATGCAAAAAGTTCTAACTTTTTTTGGGAATGGAATAATTTATTCTGTAAATTGGTCAAGAATGTATTCATTTTCGGCAATTGATGTGCAAAATGCATGCCATTTAAAAGGATCAGAAAATTTTTGTGCAATTTTAGCAGAAAATTAGCAGAGACTCAATAAACAATGAACAAACGTTGTACATTCTTGTACAATTTATTCCATTCCCAAAATAAATTATAGAGTTTTGCATTTTTGTAACAAAATTCACACTGCCGAAAAATACAAAATTAACATAAACATAAAGCCTGACGTAATATACCGTCTTATAGCGAGTTCCTGAGATTTATTTCTATTCACTCGTCAAAAAGAAAAATATTTTTTTCCGATTGAACTTTTTTTAAGAACTAATCTGAACCTAGGTTTAGCTTATATGGGCTTATTTTAAAGAGTGTACAAATCTTTCACCCAAGAATTTTTATTTCAAGTCAAAATAAACTAAACATTATCAATTTTCTGATCATGAATCAAGACGAAAACAATAAAAAACATCATTATTTAATGTAACGAAAAAGTTTTTTTCTGATAGCAATTTAAAGCAAAAGTAGAAAAATAAAAAAAATTTAATCGAATTGAATGAATTGAAATGAGTGAATAGAAATGAACTTGACAGCCATTCAGATAGCGTAATCTGGGTCAGGATACTGTCAAGTTTTAAAATAAATCAGCGCCATTGCAATTTTTTAAATTTATTACTAGATAATTTTACTTTATCTTAATATTTGTACCATTTTTACTTGCGAATTACCACAGGACTCAATGTCAGAATTTGAGTAAATTTATGATATGGAAAATTTTTAAATTTTTACTAAACCTCACTACCCGAGGAAAATAAAACAGGAAAAAAACACTGTTAAAACGCCGTCTAATCGTTGTTTTTTGTCTGTTTCTTTGGTGTTTTTGTATCGTTTTTAGGGTATCGAACGTGAGCGTTTTATGTACGCAGAAGTTCAAGAATTCTAGAAGGCTAATTATTATTATTATCTAGCCTTAATTAGCTATTCATCAACTTATTTTACTAGAAATTTAATTAAAATTACTTTTTTTTTCTAACCAGTATTATTCGTTTTAAATTTACTTTTTGATTCCTTATTTTCTTTTTCATGATAAAATTCTTAATTTCAAACTAATAATTCTTTACTTTTAAAAAGAAAATTCCTTAAAAAAGGTAACTAGTTGATATAACAGAAATCAAAAGGCAGCTCTTACTGGAATTAATTATTTGCCATAAAATGAAATAATATTTGGATTTATATAGAATTTGATTGATGACTGCCAAAATCCCACAGTTTTAAGTATTAAAGAAAAGTTTTTTGATTAGAGTATCATCCATATCGTTAAAAATTAAAAAAATGGATCCATTCAATATTCGGAATTAGATTAACTATTGAATTGTTGAAAATTTATTGGCCTTAAATAGTAGAAGCAAAAATTTTTTTGATTAAGTAAAATTAGTTAATAAATAAGTAATTTTAGTTAATGAAATAGTAGTAGCCATTTTAGAAGTGTTTTTTTTTTTTTTGGAAAAATAAACACCATCGATTGATTGTGTTATCATGTAGTAACAAAAAAATTAGAACTTTTAAAATTTGAAATATTCCAGCGCAAACGAAAAATCTAAAAGTGAGTTAGTTTTAGAAGGTTTGGGATATGAAAGTTCTCAGAGTAAAATTACAAACATGCTGAACCCGAGACTTTTATAAAAATTAAACTTTTACAATAGAAAATTTAATTTCGAAAAACTTTTGGATATTTTCGAATTGTTTGTGTTTTTCCCGAAAAAAATTTTGGTTGCCTTCGATTTTTTTTTCGTTAAATATTCGCTCTAACAGAAACTCTCCGAAAAAAAAGTACAGAAAGCGAAATGTGAATTTTTTTATCGAAATTTCTAAATTCGAACGAATCCCAAACCTAATTTTTTACCTAATTTTAGACATTTTACTCGATTGATTGTGTTTTCAATTCGCTCAATTCAAAACATGAATATGAAATTATTTCAATCTAAAACTACAGTCCTATTAAATCTTGTTCATAAATTTAACAATAAAATTTCTGAACAATTTCTCATATTTTTTTAAAATTGTAATGCTGCAAATTTCTATTAAACAATATTTTTGGGGCTTCTGCAACCGAACCGACCACACGTTTCGAGCTTCTTAGCTCTCATCAGACCGACATACGATCTCACTCAGCAACGGCTTCACATTAATCTAGACTACTTTTTCTCTCGAATTAATACGTATCTGTACTCATTACTTTTTACTGGAGTACGGGTACAAATTAACGCCTTTAATTCATAAAAAAAAACAGTAAATATTTTAAATCTCATTTCACATAACAAAAGAAAAAAAGTAATCAAAAATCCGAAAACTCATAACTTTATTAAATTATTATTTTTAAAAAAAATGAAAAAAACAAATCATCAAAACTTTTTTTTTAAATAAATC
>NTPY01000239.1:52706-63824 GCA_002922825.1 Brachionus calyciflorus
TAGGTTGGGTAAGTTGGTTCACCTATTATGTGAATACTGATTACATAACGTAATAGACACAATTTTTCTATCAATAAATTCTGTAAAAAAAAAACAGTGAATTTAAGTTATTCATGAATCTAACTTAATTTCGAATACTAAAATTGCTTAATTTTTTCTTTTATTTTACGGAAAATTTTTAACTCATTTTTTCCTTTTTAAATATTTTCTTATTTCCTCAAATAAAAGTTCACTCAAGACACAAGGTGACAAGTTGTGGTCGTCTATAAAGCCAAAATAAATTTTTCAATCAATATCTGGTAAGATTAAGTGAACAAGTCTTTCAAACATGTTCTAAAGTTACCTAATCATAAACTTTAGTTGTTTTTGATAAATCATGACTATTCGTATAAAAATATTCGGAAAACATTTGTGATATAGAATACACCTTGCTTTAAAATTGTTGTTTTGAATCTTTTTTTATAAAGCGAAAAATTCGCCTTGCAAAAAATCGTATTTCTTAATAAAACCTTTTAGCATTTGAATTTATCAAAAGAAGGTCTCTCGCTTTTTTTTTTATTTTTTAAAAAAGCAAAACTACCTCTATCACTTTGTAAAAGCTTAGAAAATAAATTAGATAATTTTATTTATTTTATAAAACTTGGTTGAAGATTTAAATGAGGTTAACTTAATAAAGAAAAAAATTATTTTCTTTTTTTTTTTTTGTTATTTTTGAGCTTAATTCAAAATTATTTAAAATTATACCAATACTTTAACAATGGAAGTTTTTTTTTTATTTAGAGGTTAATTTTAAGTAATTTTTATTTTCTCGCAAAAATTTAAAACCTGAAAATTTTGTAACAACAACAACAACATCAAAAAATTCTTAATCTACGATTAATTTAAAGAATTTTAAATCTTAAAAATTCAATGATTCATTTGAAAGACATTTTTTTAAAGCAAATTCGTATTGAGACATTTTATATTAAAAATCCTTGTAGGAAATTTTTCCGAGTCTAATTTATTACTCTTTTTCTTGTTAAATGAAAAAAAGAAAATTTTATTAGTTCCATTTGTTTAAAAACTAGAATAGTAACTAAAGATTAATTCCTATTGTAAATATTATTTGTTATTCTTTAAAGACCTTACTTCCATTTTACTTTTTAAGAAAATTTTTGAAAAATATGATTTTGAATTTTATTAATAAATTGAATAAATTCATTTTACCTTGTCATATTTACAAATACTTAAATTTAACATTTATGTTAAGATATCAACAAAATTAAAACAACAATAAAGAGAGAAGCTTTGGGACAACAAAAAACATAAGGTTTGAATGATTCTGCTTAGAATTTAGGCAATTTATAAGAATCTCAAGAGTAATAGAAAATTTGTTAATTTATTTTAAAAATATAATTGAAATTTTGAAATGTTTCTATCTATTATTAATTTTATAATAAAAATGTATTGAAATTTTACGGAATCATACATTTTATATTAAAAAATATAACCAATCTATCGCAAAAAATGAACCTAAATGATAACATTCAACTCTTAGAATACAAACTTAATCAAGATTTAATAGCTGTTAAAAAAGTTTAAAATAAAACAATCTAAAAACTTATTAAAGGTACTAAACTGCAAATCCAAACGCTAAACAAAAACCAATCAGAAAAATGCTAGTACCAGTTATAATCGAAACTTCATAAAAAAATCGAACAACCTTAGTCAAAATCAGCTAAAAAAATTTAACTGTTGTAATCGAGTTTTCAAATCAAAAAGTAATTTCAAACAAGAAATAAAAGAAGTTAATATACCATTACCAGAAAATTATTGAAAGCATTCAATAAAATACAATTTTAATTGTGTATTTAATTTACAACTTGTTGTCAAAATTAATAAAAAAATAAGAAAAACAAATTTGAAAGACGTTAGGGCTCGCCAAAAATAATAAATAATCAATAGAGTTCTTTCAGTGAGCTTGCTTTACATCCTTTATCTAACATCAAAAAATTATTAGCTTATCTAAAATCAAAACCAAAGCTGATATGGCAACTATTTTTTTCTATTAAACTTTTTATACTAAAATTACGTTTTGAAAAATTGCAATTTTACTTTGTAAAGTATTGCAAAAAAATTAACATCGCATTTTGAAAATTAAAAAAAATCTTACCTTCTGATAACAGATTCTGGCACTATAAAATTGAAAAAAGTATTTTATGTTAAAACCTTGTTTATAAGCGCACCCCCAGACCCCTCGTTTTTCAAAAGAACAGACATCAGAAAAATTTTAATTTTGTGATAATATTATAGACCACACTAAACTCTACCAGATATGTCATGATAATAAATTAAATTAATTTGTTTAGAGTACGATTTTTCCTTTCAAAGAGGCGTTTTTTAGTCGCTTATAAGCAAGGTTTTACGGTAGTTGCTTTATTTTTATTTTTTGATTTTTAATTTTAACAATTTTTTTTAGTAATCATCGTAAATTAACTATTTGTAATTTTCGTCGTGGATGAAATCCATCCTTCAGCTTCTTAATTCTAAAAATTAAACTAGTTGTTTTTATTTTACTATTGACAATTTTTAAAATCTATTACGTGACTACCTTATTATGGTGTAATTCTGACCATATCTCTTAACAAAGCAAGATGTATTGAGAAACTCAAACTTATCTTTGAAAAATTTTAAAAACCAAACAACAAAAAAAGGAACCACTAACAGAAATTAATTTTTTTAACTCGACTAAATTTTCATTGTTAATGTTTACTGTACTCTTTTTTTTTGATTACTTGTGTTTTTTTTTAAATAGATAACCAAGCTATCAGATATTTTTAAAAAAATTTCATGGTTTCATATTTAAATGAAGCGTTTACTTTTACAAAAAATCGGCTTTGAGTAAGCATTACTAATTAAAAAAGATAACAAAATAAAAATTTTTTTATCTTTTTTTTTTCTTATTTTGTTGGCTAGTATTCGTCGATAAAAAAAAAAAACAAAAAAAAAAAAAAGCTTGATTTTTAATTTATCTCTTTTTTAAGGGTAAACTAAAAACTTGTCGAAATATATTCAAATTTATAATTTTTTAAATTGAATAATGGTTAAAAAATTATAAATCTTAAACTTCCTTCAAATTGGTTTTTACATATATATATTTTTTTGTTGTTGACTGTGTAATTAAATTTAATAAAAAATAAAACTTTTTTTTTTGGTTTGTTAATTCAATCATGCTTTGAAATTGGCTTAGAAACAAACAAGTTGTGTAAAAAAAAATAAAATAGTTTGGTTAAATCCCAAGATAGGTTTTTATTTTTCTTGATTCAAATAATCAATTAACTTAGCCCATAAACACCTAAAAACAAAAAAATTAGGGAGATATAAGTTTCTATAATCTTATATTAACAAACCTAACCAAACTAAGATTTAGGTTAAATTGAGATTAAAGAAAAAATTAAATTAAATTTAGTTCTTTCCTCGGTAAGAATTTAGTTTATTACCAAGTTTGAATATTTTAAGGATAAATTGACAAGTTTTCAACAACAAAGTTATACATTTTTTGACTTTAAAATGTTTTTGAAAACTTGGCAATAAGTTGCCTTAATTAATTTTCGTCGAATAAAATTTCAAATAAAACAATATAGTTTATTATGAGGAGAGAGATAGCTCAGTGGGCGTCCAACCAGAAGGTTGAAAGTTCATATCTTGTCGAAAAAATACAAACGAGTTCCCAAATTACTTGCATAATTCAGCTTGTGACCGTCGAAACGCTTCTTTAATTTTATATTTACTTCTCCAAATTTGGACGTTAATAAAAAACCTTAAAAAACTTATGTTTTTTTTATGGATCTTAATTATTTTATCAAAAACTAATTTCATATAAGGTACATAACTTGTTGAGCTACAAAAAGACATATTAGTTTGATATCTTGATAGACTTTTTTATGTGATTAAACGGTTATTTTTCCTCTCTTATAAATTAAAACTCCAGTTTTTTAAATCATTCATTTTGTCATATTTTGATTACTGTATGTCGTTTGCCATTTATTTTCCTAAAAAAAACGATTCAGAAATTGACCAATTTTTATAATTTTTGTTTATACAAGTTATTGAATATTCGATTCAAAGTAGTTGAATCTAATAATTTGATCATTTAAACAACTTGTTAAATCAATATAATATTGATTGTTTTCAACATAGAGTAATCATTAGACTTTCTCGTTTTGTTTATAAAATAGTAAATTATAATACGTCTAAAATCAACATTTTACAATTTGCGAAATAAAAATGAATATTGGGTACCTTTCAAGGGTAAATTCAATGATTACATTGAGAAAACATTCGACTTCTTTTACTCGAAATTTATAAATAAATTCTTAATTTATGATTTAAATTTAAGATTCGGTTTATTTGTTCAAAGAATTTAAAATATTATTTTTTATCTAGGAAATCGAGCAATGTTTTTTTAAAGAAATTTTTAACAAGTCTTCCTAAGAAGTTTTGTTTTTGTTATTTATTTTTATGTGCTAAATCGTATGCTTGCTTGAAAATAATTATTTTGGTACAACATTTTAAATCACATGATTTCTTTTACAACAAAAAAAAAACACTTTTTAACGAGATGAAATAAGTGCTGTTTTTAGCTTTTTAAAATATTCCAAAATTGTGGTTTTAATTTTTTCCTCAACGCTCTCTTTTAAAATTTTTTTCTTGTTGTTTTAAAAGACCTCGATTAGTTTTGTATCAGACCGAATTGACAAGACTAATCTTACAAACGAAATAAAGAACATGTTTTAAAAAAATTTAAACTTTAATTACCTTCGATTTGAATTTGAAAAATTTTGATCTATTCGAATAATTATTTCTAATTTTTGACAATTATTATTAAATTTGACTTGATTTTATTTTTTATGAATTGAAATACCAGAAAAATATGCTTGAAATGATTGTTTTTCCAAACAACTAATTGAAACTTAAATAAATTTTTTTTTTTTGAAAAGAAAAAAATTTTCTTTCTAAATAATAACAACAAAAAAAAATAAAGAATTTCCACCTTGATTTATTAAATTATGTTTGAATAAAAAAAAAAAAGAGCGTCGTTACATTACGTAAGGAAAAACTAACACTAAATAACAACAAGTCTACAACAAATAACAAAAAGAAGAAATTTAAAACCTGATTAAAAATTAAACAATTAAAAAAATGGCGTTTCTGACAACAAAAATTTTAAAAAGTTATCTCCTTATTGTTAAAGGTTTAGGGTTCATTTAAAATTAATTTTAATCTTTAAGGCCATTAACACGTTGTTTAATAAAATAGTCCGTAATAACTTAAACTAGACCTTCTTTGTTCATTTTAGTTATCTATAATATCCCTAGATTATTTTTAAGTGTTGTAAAAATAATATAGAAAATATAAATTTAGGTTATGTGATTAAAATAAATAATTTCATGAATTTAATATTATAGACTTGAGTGTGTGTGTGAGTGTGTATATATTGCTTCGATTGTTACAAATCAGTTAGTATTTTTGTATATAGAGATATTTATGTTTATAAATCTTTTTCGAAATATAACTGTGTGTTTAGAAAAATTGTCTTTAAAACACACGCAAACGCATAAAAAAAAATAAAGAAATTTTTTTTCATAAAGATAGATATACTTTATTAAAAAGCTTAATATTTTTTTTCTATCATTAATTCAAAATTATTATTTTATTATTAAATTGTTTTCTTAAATTAATTATTTTTTTATGTAAGCAGCCATTTTTGCTAAAGTGTGTATGCCGATTGAAACTGTAGATTTAAGAAAGCAAATATAACTTAACATTTATTTATTTTTTTATCCAAAAGGTAATCAGAAATATAAAAATGCACTATTGTACATTAATTTCAAGTCAAAATTGACTGGCTCACGTATCAAAACGAGATCTCTAATAATTGATGAGGCATCGGGTCTCCTTATACAGTATGTCTCAAAAATTTAGAACATTTCTGTTTTTTATTTTAATTGTCTAATTTTTAAACTTTTTCCTGCTGTTCATTTTTTCAAAGAAGAAATCAAATTGTTACAGATTTCTTTCGACCTATGTCTCATCTTTCAAATTATCCAAAATTTTTAGTCTTTTTGGGGAGTTTTTAGGTAATCTTAGCTAAATAGGTAAATTGTCTTATTTTTTGACAAGCTTGGTCTCAAATCAAAGATAATTAAGTTATTCATAAAATTCGGGTAAAAATTTTTTTGTAGCATCAGATTAATTTTTTCTATCAAGTTTAAAAAAATTTGATGAACAACTTAATTATCTTAGATTTGAGACCAAGCTTGCCAAAAAATAAGACAATTTACCTATCACTACACCTTATTTAGCTAAGATTACCGAAAAATTCTCAAAAAAGACAATAATGCTCTGAAAAAAAAACACAGACCTAAAACGGCTAAAGATTTGGATGATTTGAAAGATGTAATTTCAGGGAGACAGAGGTCGAAAGATATCTGTAACAATTTGATTTCTTCAAACAATTTGATTTTCTTTGAAAAAATGAACGACAGGAATAAATTTCAAAATTAGACAATTAAAATAAAAACATTTGACAAGCCGAGTCACATGAAAAATTAGGATTTAATTTTTGTTTTACCAAACTAAAATTGAAACCTCTTGTTTCGATATGTTTTTGAAAATATTTTTTTTTGTTTAATTCAATGATTCTAAAATAAGGTTGTAATTTATGTCTTGGCCTTCACAAATGGAAACGGACAACCGGGCAGCGATTCGTAGATTACTTAAACCTTAACAAGGGCTGTTTATTTTAAAATTCCTTAAATCCTGACTTTAATTTAGTCATATTTTACTGAAAAAAAATTCCGGTTTTATCAATAAGACCCTTAATTTTTAGAAAAGCGCTCAAATTGACCCCTCCGTTCTTATCGGTTTATAAATAAATATATATTAAATAATATATATTTATATTATTTGCGAGGAACGCAGTCGTGACGAGCTAACTAACCACACAAGACCGAACGGTTTTGGACTGAATCAATTCTATTGGACGGGAAAGCCAATGAATTTATTGGATAAATTTGAATCAATTCGCGAAATAAAAAAATATAATTGGACATAATCGAATTGAATGAAAAAAAATAAAAAACAATCAATTAGCAAAAAAAATTTTATTTCTTTCTTTTTTTAATAAAAAGTAATTATTAGTTATTAAAGAAGGGATTGTTAGAAAATATCACATTTTTCAAATCAAGATTTCCATAAAAATTATTGAAACAGGACTTTATTATTTCAGGAATTTTATTGAATTTATTAAAATATGATTTCATTGTTACAAGACTTTTTAGAAAAAAAAATTAATTTAAAATTTTAAATTCTAATTAAAGTTTTTCCAATATTCAAATATAAATAAAATTGTATAATAATTGAAAAATTTACTAAATAAATAAAATAGCGTAAAAATTTCTATTTTAGTCGATGTTAATTGATCGCTATATTGCACTAGGTGATGGATCGATTTCGATTTAGAAAACCGCGCTCGATTTACCGCGATTTGCTTAAATTAAATAACTGGGTTTAATTTGATGAACAAGTAAAGTTAATTTTTAAAATCCAATTTTTAAGCTTGGTTATTCATAATTATGAATGGGATGATTATATATGTTTTATAATTTACTCATGATTAAGTATTTGATCACTAGACTTATTAATGGGAAATCTTTGCATTTAAAATTTTTTTTTCTCCCGTATCCGCTTGCCTAGGACTCAAAGAAAAATAGAGTCAAGTTCCTTACTATTAGAACAAATCCTATCGATATTTTTTGAATTTTTTTTAAAAAATAATTGACTCTTAAGTTTTTTTCAGTACCTTTTCCATTTAAGTTTGGCACTCTGAAGTTTATTACCATTATACTATTTTACTATTGTCTTATTAGTCTAGAAATACAATTTTGACACAATTTTTTTTCAGCAGTTGTACAAGTTTATGTTTACAGCGTACAAAAAATAAAAATTATTGGTTTCTCATTTTTACCGCCAACAAGACTAATTTAAAATTTGAATATTATTTAGACGTTTTTAAATAAATTTAAATATATATTTTATTTTTCTATTATATCTTATTTTCGGAAGCTAATTTGTACACTTTGTACAACGGTTTATTTAGTTATTTGATAAAATAAAATGAATAGTAAAAATTTTTACCATTTAAATTTTAATAATATTTTCAAACAAACAAAAATAATTTCGACTATCTTTATTAAATTTTATCAAAAAAAGATAATAGTAAAAGATAAATCAGCAATGGAATTGGCTAATTTCATCCTTTTTTATATTATGAAGTAATATTTGAATAAGAAATGAATACTATGAAGGAATAAAGAGCGAACCGAGGTTAGCTTAATGATTTTCTCATCAATAGATATTTTTTTGACATATCTTAAAATAGAAAATTATTTTTATTACAAAAAAATATATATTAGGTTAATTAAAACAAAAAACGATTATTTTTTAACACAAAACATACAACCCAGTGAAAAAATGAACCTATTTTTTAGTTTTTAAATTCAAAAATTAGTCGATTCATTCAAAATGGATTCTAAGGGATAAAATTGTTCTGTAATTGCGACAAAGTTTGCTAAATCTGCAAAAATTTCAGGACTATTCAAAATTAGCTCATTTCCAGTATTTCAAAGTATTAGCAACATTTTGAAGCTATTTACAGAATAGTTTTATAACTTACCATTCAAAAGTTTGAATGAATCAAAATGCCGAATCGAAATTTACTGGACATATCTCTAAAGTGCAAGAAAATAATTTTTTCCGCGTAAAAATTTTACATTTTTTTAAAAATTTATTTCTGCAAAATATATTAAGAATTAAAACTGATCATTTTTAGTAATATTTAATTATAAAAAAAAAGTTTTTACTCATTTTTCAATTTCTTACTTGCTCAAATAATTAAAATACGCAATTACTAATCGATAGGATAAAGCTAGGAAAAAAAGAACGACAGTTTTGAATTCCTCGCAAAATTGTACACATAAACAAAGATTCTCAAAAATATTTTTTTTATGATTGATCCTTCGAAAATCTCGTAAAAGTTCAAATTTTATTTTTTCAAATTTTAACGGAATTTAATTAGTTTTTTGAATAAATTCATAGTACGATTGGTTGTCCACGCTCAAATCAATTTTGTACAACTTGTACAAGCGAAATAGAAAAAGAAAAGATAGTTGAATGAATAGTAAAAAATTTTACCCAAATTTTTTTTTTTTAAATATTTTAAATTTAAAAAAAAAAACTAAACCAAAACAAAAATCATGTCCAATAAAATAAAAGTAAAGAAAAAAATCGAATTCCTTATTTCAATTAATTTGATTTTAAAGGGAAGCTTATAAAAATGTATTCCAGATTCGTTTTATATCTTTAGCGAGGAATTCAAAGCTGTCGTTCTTTTTTTCCCAGCTTTATCCTATCGATTAGTAAAACTATGGTAAAGTAAAATAGTAAAAAACTTCAGAGTGCCTTTAACTTAACATTAAATAAGAATAAAAAATAGATAAACATAAAAAATTGATAAATTATTATTAAAATTTTGAGTTTGTGACTGGATTATATAAAAACTATATAGTTTATAAATAGTTTATTAAATAAGTACTTTAGTTATTGTTGGATCGATCTGAAGTTACAAAGAATAGAATCCCTATTTATACTATTAAGTACGTGCTCATAAATGTGCACTTAGGCAATAGATGTTAAGATAGAAAGCTCTAGAATGCATTGTCAGCATCTCGAAGATTCTAGCTTCTGAGATACCTGTCAAACATATGCTATTAATTTCTTATCCTATGGCATCAACTACATAGCTGATACATAAGTGATAATGGATGGGTAACATTTCCCCCCCTTATTACTTTTTTTATCGTCTCCTGAAATATTTTCTTATTTTTTATAACACGTAGCTTCTTTTCTTTTTATTAACATCTTATAGCATCAGAAAAAATTCTTTATTTGATCGGTTAAACATATTCCAAATGAGTAATTCGGATTTTTAAAGGTAACCTTTTTATTATTTTTAACCGCTATCTGCGTTTCCTTATAATTATAATGTCTATCGACTCTAATACATCCAATCGGAAGTATAAGAAAAGTCAGAAATATCGTTAAAATATTTACTAAGTTAGCAATATTAAAATTTGTTTTCTCTGTGCTACTATAATTTTTTTCAGCACCTTTTAAAAGCCTTGACAAGTAAGAAACAACATACTCGTTACCATTATCATCTATCTGAGCTAAAATCGCTCCCATAGCGTAACCTGAAGCATCAGTATGCAAGATAAACTTCCTCTTATAATCAGGTTGTCGTAGTACAGGTTCAGATATGAGGATTTCTTTAAGCTTACCAAAAGCTTTATCATGCTCTAATCCCCAATTAAACTTTACGTCTTTCTTTAATAAATTGTAAAGAGGATGTGCAATGGATGCATAATTCTTTATAAAAACTCTGTAATAATTTGTTGCACCCAAAAATTCTTGTACCTGTTTAACATTTTTGGGTGGTTTCTTATCAACAATAGCTCTCACTTTTGCAGGATCCATTTCAATGGATGATCCTGATACAATAAAACTTTTACCTTTTTAGCAAACCAGTGGCATTTAGTAGGTTTAAGCTTAAGTCCATTTTTCCTTAAAGCTTCGGCAAATAACCTAATGTGCTCTTTATGTTCCTCCAAAGATTTTGAATGTATGATTATGTCATCAAGATAAACTTCGCAGTAGGATTTATTTCCAAATTTCCTATACATCATTCTGCTAAACTGTGCCGGAGCGTTTTTTAAACCAAACGGTAGACGTTTGAACTGGTAATGACAATCAGGTGTTGAAAAGCTGTTTTTTCTTTGGATTTGGAATCCATTTCTACTTGCCAGTAACCTGAAATTAAATCAAAAGTTGAAAAATAAGTTGAACCATTGAGTCTTGCCAGTATACATCAACTCGTGGTAATGGCCGAGTGGTGTAAGTCGAGTCCTTTGGAGCGAAAGGTCTAAGGTACAATTCTCACATAGTGATGAAAATTTCTAACATCGTAAGATGTTAAATGCAAAATTATAAAAAAAAAAGACTAATCGTAATCGACTTTCA
>NTPY01000239.1:63996-74664 GCA_002922825.1 Brachionus calyciflorus
AAAAAAAAAAAAAAAAACTCGTGGTAATGGCCAAGTTTCAGTAATAGTTTTTTGATTAAGCTTCCTATAATCAACACAAATCCGTCTTTTTTCGGAATTAAGACTACCAGAGCAGACCATGGTGAAGTTGAAACTTCAATAATATCATTTTCCAGCATTGTCTGAATTTCTTTTCTGACCAATTCTCCTTCTATTATTGAAATTCTATAAGATCTCAAGAAAATCGGTACGTCATCCGTTGTTCTAATAACATGCTTATCTACCTTGCTCTTTTCTAAATCTTTGATATCTTTTGCAAATTTATCCTAAATGCTATCAAGTGCCTCTTTAAAGTGACGATAATCGTCGCCCTTCAATTCCTCAACTGGTTTTATTTCAATTTTACTTAATCCTGATTCTAGGGGCCAGTCTTCTTCTGCCATATCAAAGTCTTCTGGTGTATCGATCGGGAAAACTTCATCCGATAAGATCTCGGTGACAACTTTATTACAATTTTCCATCTCTAGTGTGTCAAGCAACACAATTTCACTAGGAAATTTTAGACTTTTAATACTTGGGTGTAAGCTTGCACCAGTACGCATAAACCAATCTAACCCGAGAAGACATTCATTGTCTTCATGGTCTATTACTAAGAATTCTAGGTCGCAAACATGACCTTCAATGTCCACTTTAAGACTATCTGTTTTTCCATCAACTTTGGATATACTTTTGTTTGCTGTTTTTATCTTGATTCTTGAATCGTTTAGATTTAGACCATCCTTCTTTACGAACTTGCTACTAATAATTGAAGTAGTACATCCACTATCCAAATCAAATTTTATCGAGTGTCCATTGACAAATCCCGAAACACAAAGTAAATCACTGGAATTACATGTATAAAGGTATTCCATTTTATATTTATCTAAATCACCATTTTTAAACTCTTACACGAAATTTACTCTTTTCGTCCATTTTTTATCATATTTACCTTTAACTTTACACTGAGCTTTTTTATTACCAGGTTTTATACATCTAAAACAAACCAGACCTTTATCTCGAACTTTCTTTTAGTTTTTAACTTTATTCACGTTACCATGTACGCTTTTGTATCTTGGTAAATTCCAATTCTTCGGATTTCAAGTGCCTTTGTACATCAGCAGGCTTGAGCGTGGCCGTTAAATAAGACTTGGATCTTTCCCATGAAATAGATTCACCATTTTTTCGCAAATTCCTCAACGTTTGCAAAGCCATACCTCTCAATAATTTTGTTACGCCATCCAACAAATTATCATGGCTAATACCTTGGAACCTAGCCTCAGCTTCTACTAGGTATATCCATTCATCTACCTTATCTCTTTCATTCCCGTAGAGTTTAGGTATATCGTCGACTTTTAATCTTGTGATCCGAGTTTCCCTAAGTCTGGATCCATTATTTCCCCTTATACTATTCTCATTACTCTGTATATCGTCATGAACTTTTCCCGAAGACATAGGCCTATTTTGTGGGGGACTTCTGATTGCTTCCACTGCAATTTTCGACTGTTCCAATTCTTCTTTTATTTTTAATTCCTTAGCCTTCCTAAGATTGACTAAGTATTCTCGTTTGCGGAATAACAATTCAATAAGGATTTTTTTCCCTTCTTTTTGGATGCCACGAAGCCAGTCTAGTTGCTCTGCTTCTGAACAACTCTTCATTTCATCATCCTCCATGATGTGAAACAAATTCTTCAAGGAACTGTTTTGAGTCATCACTGTTTGCACCAAATTCTGTATGGTGAGTTGTTCCATAAATTCTTTTGAAATAGGTACCACTACGAACATCATTTTTCAATTTTTGTTTCTTTTTATCGCTGATACCAATTGTGACTGGTTTATATAAAGAATATATAGTTTATAAAAAGTTTATTAAATAAGTACTTTAGTTATTGTTGGATCGATCTGAAGTTACAAAGAATAGAATCCCTATTTATACTTTTTAGAAGTTTAGATGTTAAGAAAGAAAGCGCTAGATTCTAGCTTCTGAGATACGTGTCAAACATATGCTATTAATTTCTTATCCTATGGCATCAACTACATAGCTGATACATAAGTGATAATCGGTGGGTTACAAGTTTATAATAAAATTTCTAATTTATTTTTTAATTATTATTATTTAACTCTAAAAGAAAAGTTACTGAAATAATTAAACAGACAAATTGCAATAAAATTATTAAATTTTTTAAAGTATGCTTTCAATGGGATGTAATAATGAAGCAATTTGTCTTCCTTTTAAGAGGAAATGGTAATAGATGTAGTTTAGCATTAATTTATCAAAATTTAAGCCTTTCTAATATTTTTTAATTCTAAACTGGCTAATAAAAGGGAATTTTCTAGCTAGCGAAACAATACTATGAGCCAGTTGAACCATCAGTGATTCCTTTTTTAATGATTGATAAATTTTAATTTTTTTTCTACTTTTGTTTGAGTTAACTTGTCCGGGTTATTTTCAAATCGCCAAAAATCGTTTTTTTCCTTATAATGTTAATTAATAAATTAATTAAAATAGTAAGACGAATTTTTCTTTTTTTTTTTTTACTGAAAAAATAGTTGCTCCTGTCCTTTAAATTTATCTCAATAAGACAAAAAATAAATTTGAAATCTCTCGAATGTATCTATTTGGGGCTGAAAAGAATTTGATTCGACAAAAACACCTCAAACATAAACTCGAAACAATTATCTCATTTTTAGCAAGTTTAATACTCATAAACAAATCTTGAATCTCATCGTGCGAATTTAAATTTATTTCGAAAGTATAAAAATGTATTTTTTGATTCTGAAAACAAAATGAAAATACCCAATCATTAATCAAAAAAAATTATTACCTCAAAAATTGTTACCAAATTTACAACAAGACCACACCGTAAAAACTTGTTTATAAGCGACTAAAAATCGCCTCTTTGAAAGGCAAAATCATACTCAAGAAAAATTAATTTAATATCCACTTATGACATTCTAGATAGAGTTTAGTGAAGTCTTTTAAAATATAACAAAATTACAATTTTTGTGACTTCAAATGTCTAAAAAAAGGGGAATTTAGACGGGCTTTACGGTCTTAAGAAAGGTTTTACGGTTTTTGACGTGGTTTAATTTAATTTTAATACAGAACACAGACCGTCTTCTGACAACTTTATCCAGAAAAATGTGATTAAAGTATATAATGATTAAAATGAAACTAATGCTAATTTTCTTGGAAATGTTTAAAATAATTACTTTTCTAATTTTTTATTTAAAGTTTCCGTTAATTTTAAATCCCTGTGTATTGAAGTTTGGATCTACCTAGTACCCACGATGAAAAAACTGTTACCCAATGTAACAAAACTGTTATCCACATCCATAAAATTTTAAAAAGTCAAAGTAACATTGTAAAATTAAATTTTTTCTTTTCAAAGTTTAGTGGTTACTTGACTTTCAATTAAATACACAAGTAAAGAAAAGTAATGACTTGACTTTGAAAAGAAAAAATTTATTATTAAAAAAGAATCTAAGTAAAGTGTTTAATTTACTTTTAAGTCAAAACTTGACTAAAAAAACTAAAACCAAGTCATGTCGCGACCAGAATCAAAAAAAGAGGTCGATGAAAATGTCCCCGTAAAGATAAGGAGAAGTATATGGTATTTATAATTTTTAAAAATTGAAAAATAACTTTAAATAACAAAATAACGGTCATTCTAAAAGGATGCCAAAATAATTACAATATTAACAAAATAACGTCCCGTTACTCGCATATCAAAAGCTTTGCTTCTCTATCTTATATATATATATTTATATTACAGGTAATTTGGTTTCCTCTAGAATATAATAGATTTAATTACGACTTGAAAAATTATTTGGTTAATTCATGGAATAATTTGAACAGTTGTTTAAATATTAAATTTAATAAAAACTTACAACTTTCACATTTTGTTCAGAGTTTTGTCTATTTTTCGAAAAAAATATTATCGGAATTTTTTTTTTAATTTAAATATTTTCAGGCTATGTAGGTTTTCACACTATGTATTCAGATATGTCACTTGCTAAAAGTTATTGTAATTCAAATTCAATTTTGTGCGCTGGTGGTGGCTTGGCTGATTCAAATATTTTAGGGTTAGTTGCATGTGGTAATTGTTTTCAAATATTGACAAATACAACTGTAGTTAACTAATAAACATTCTGTTTTTTGACTTTTAGTCTTTTTTTCTGATTTTTGACTAAAAAAAGTTTTGAAATAATTAAAAATCTAGAAAAATCCTTATGTTTTAGTTAGAAAATAACCAATTTAAATTTCTAATATATTAAAGCAATCTTTAAGAACAACGGAAGAAAGCATGCCAATTTCAAATCTTCTGTCTTCAAAAAAACCGAATTTTTATTTTTTCATTTTTCACAGAACTTTCATTGATAAAATTGCTACGATTTTTTATTTTAAAATAAGAACGGATTTTAAGCTTTGTTAAAATAAAACAATAATATTTTGGATTTTTATCTTAAGATTCTCAAAACAAAATTTCAAATTTTTTTATAATAATATAAGATCTGCTTGTCTTTTCGAAAACTGTTTGGTTTAAACCGAACAATGTCGATGAATAGGGATCATCGTTTTTTTACACTATTATTGCTCTTTTTCTAACAAAGATGTGTGAAAAAGAGGTAAAGATTAAAAAAATAGTGTAAAAAAGCAACTAATTATAGTAAACCAATCGAATTTATTCTGTATTAATTATTATAATAAGCGATAAATTTATATTAAAAAAATTTCAAATTATGCAAATAAAATTGGTCTTTTAAATATTTCAAACTTTCAAATACGGCATTTTCTTACTTAAAGTTGCTTTCTAATACTAGTTTTTTTTCTTGAAGAACATATGAAAATCCTGTAATTTTTAATATTTAAATACCTACCATTCAATTTAATTTATGTTATGATTCCTAAAATCATATTATTCATAAAATTTTTTTAAAATTTTTCCTCGTTTGAAACACGAACCTGAAAATTAGTCAATTCTTACATTAAAAAAATCTAGCGAAGATGAGCGATTTTTTTCTTTTACTTTTAAGAATTTTGGTGTGAATAATCCATTTTTAATCATTTTTCCTTAAAATTAAGACTTTTTAAGTTAAGTGATTTAAATTTCAGTAATTCAAGATTCAAAAATTTTTATCTTAGTATGATTGAAATTTTAACTCAGAGTTTTACAGTTAAAGCTCAAAATTAATTGAATTTTTTATTTGCATGCAAGATTGAATATAAAAAAATTGCAAAAATGTTAAAATAAACGACTAATAATTATTTTAATACTGAATTTTAAATTAACTAACAATTTAAAATATAAAAGCACCGATAATAATTATATTGAGGAGGAGTTATATAAGGTGTGAAAAATAGTGTAAAAAAACTACGTTGCCGATGAATAATCCTAATAAGGAGAATTAGATTGTTCATCTACACTGCTTTTATATTTCTTACGCTCAGATGGTCAAAAAATTAAATGAAAATAAAAAAGTTTTTACAAATTTTCAAATGTAAATAAAAACGCTTGAAATCTGTTATATCGCCATTTATCAAATTTATGATTTTCTTGCTATTATCGCTTTCAATTTTAAGAAGAATTCTTGTTTTGCTAAATTACTGACCCCGAAAGCTTCTAATAGGATTCTAAATCTTCATTGTCCTAAAATTTATAAAATTTCTATCTTTTTTTGTTTTTAATAAAATCTAATTTGGTTCCGTTTTTAAAAGTGCTATTTTTAGTGCTTTATATTTTATTAAAAAATTATATTTAAAAATAAACAACTAAATCCAAATAGATGAAACATTTTTAAATTGTATAATTTATTTACAATTATTCAAGCGTTTGTAAAGGATTTAAAAAAGAATGAGTCTTAGAGAGCAAGTCTATAAGGAGTGTTAGGGGGAATTTATTAATGATTTTTTTTGACTTAAATTTTTATTCACTGTAAATTTATGAGGTGTAATTTTTTAAACATTTATGCGTAAAATCGCAAAAAAATTAGACGCTTTCATTTGTACAATATTAAGCTATATGATTGGTTGTTATTTTTGTTTATACACATAAACGTGTATTTTTTTACACATAAATGTGTTTAATTTGAGTTCAAATTTTTTAGACATCAAATATTTACATTGTTATCTTCATTGTAAATATTTGATGTGTAAAAATTTTGAAATCAATATACAAAATCAGAAAAAAAGACTAAAAAGTCAAAAAACAGAATGTTTATTAGTTAACTAGTGGTCTGTGCATAAGTTTTATTTTTGCTATTATTTTAAAAATTAATTTTCTTAAAAAATAAATAAGTTTGAACAAAAATTGACCTTAAAATAAGATTCTACGTATTTGATTCACCCAAAAACCATATTGTTGAAAATTTGGAAAAATTTTTTAGGGGGTTGTAAAGAGGTACCAAATTTTCGAGAAATTTTCAGGCTTTTTGCTTAAAATTTAAAAGAAAAGCATATAAGTGTAGGGGTCGTACCAGAATATTTTTTGATGTTGAATTCAAATTTAAAATAAAAAAATGGGTGTATAATGCTAAATTTAGAGATACCACAGGGTGCATTACTTTAAAAAGTAATTTTTTGCGACTTTCAGATTTTAAGAAAATAAAAAAACCAAAAGCTAACTACCATTAGAAAGAGCTTAAGAAGACGAATTATTTGAGATATTAACCAGCTCTATTGAAGTCTTATTTTTCGAATTACGACAAGGTGTGTGTTTTAGAAAAATATTATGGGTGTGCCTTTTTCGGGTATCCGTATTTGTAAAGAATTCTCCATATACTATCTTCTATCAAATTAATTAATTTAAAAAAAAGACCATCTCTCCACATTTTATCAAAGGTTTTAGTTGCATCTAGACTCGCAATATAAAATTTAGTTTTACCCACTCTGTAATAATTAAGAGTCTCGTTTACTACGAAATATGCATGTTTGCATGATGTTTTTATCCAAATTGGTTTGGATGAATTTTATTTATAAAATTCATTTTTAATAATAAAAGAGATTCGAAAAGGATACTAAACCGAGATAAGCCTGAAGTCCGATGGAACACACGTTTTACCTTTTTTAGGAATTGGTGTTACCATTTATACATTAAAATTCTCGGGTGATAACCTATTTTTATAGCAGTATTAAAAAAACATGTCAGTATAAAAGTTAATTCCTTACCAATTCCATAAATAAAAAATTCATTAGATACGAAGTCATTCACAGAAGACTTTCCAAAAGAAAGACCCGATATAACATTCTTCAAGTCATTTTCATTAAAGGTTTCATCATAAATTTTTTCTTGCAAATTCTTCATCAAAAAATCTTGAGGATCTGTTTGCAGAAAATCGGTTTTATTTTTTTCAAACTAGCAAAAAATGGGTTTATGGTAGCTTTTATTAATTACAATGTCTAAAATATTAGCGTCTTTAATACATTGCGAAAAATCTTCTTTAATTAGAAAAAAATCTATGGCTGATTTATATTCTTCATTTTCGCAAGTATGGTAACTTTTAGATAAAAATTTATCAAATCAGTTAGAAAGTTCTTTTCTTAGAATGAAATCTCTTACGAGTTTATCGTAGGGATTATTTCTTCTGAGGTCACTATTCCAGTCTCCTATTATGACTGTCTCTACAGGAGAATCATCTAAAACTGCCTCATTAGCTTCTAAATTACTTTTAATATTTGCAAGACGATCGAGTGTTTGATTGTAAAAAGGTAGCAGAGAACTATGAAAACTACAGTGTTGCCATAATTATCATTAATTTTTAATATTGAAAAGTCTGGGTGAGTAAAATCAAAAGATTCTACATAAATGTTTTTATTTATTAGCCAGCATTTACCACCAAATGGTTAGCCATTTTTATTTTTATCGAAATTAATATCCATGTCGGACTGAAAAAAACAATTGTATTTACTTATATATCTTTCATTAGTTACATTTTGCTCATTTGTGTTAAGCCAATGTTCACATATAAAAATTATGTCTATTTAAATTTATCCGTAATTTTTGATTATTTAGTATTTTTGAATTTCAACATCAGAAAATAAGAAATTTTTTCACTAAGTAGCCCCCAAGAATTGAAGAAAAGCTCATTCTTTTTAATTAAAAATAGAAATCATTCACTGAAACAAATAAAAAGCGCCTTATCAATTTTTTTAATCCAAAAAAGTGACTTACCTTCTAAAAAGTCAATTAAAAGTTTAACTCCTCATTCGCTTAATTTAAATTAATCTTTTTCTCAGTATTTTATATAAACTTCTTTTTTAAAAATAAATTATTTTTATGATTAAATTGAGTGTGTTTCTAATTTAATTTAATCTTGTATAAATGTAACGTCAACCGTCAACCGTCACCGTCAACTTTAACTGCAACCAACCGTCACAGTAACCGTCAACCTACCGTCACCGTGAAGCGTAAGCTTTCAACTTTTCTGTTTATCTTTTTCAGATTGATTTTTTGATCATAAAAAACGTCGTTTATTTAAAACTTTTGTTTTTTGATCATCAAATGGTCTAATTATCGACGCTTATGGACCTTTTCCTGCAAAAAAGAATGATGCAAAGATCATTTTTTACGGTTTTGAACAAAATCAGGGTCAATATGAATTATTTTTAAGGGAAGACTTACTTTTTGTTGATAAAGGCTTTAGAGAATCGTACTTAAAGCAACGATAGAGTACTTAAAGCAAAAAAACTTAAAAGTTTTGGTGTCGGAATTTTCGGAAAAAACAAAAAAAAGCTTAAATCAAGGATGATTATAAAATGCCGATGGGTAATTGAAGCGATTAATGGTCCTTTAAATGAATCGTTTCGTGCTTTTGGACACGTAAAAAACAAAATGCTTAAACATATCATGGTCGACTTTAGAAAATGTTACGCAATAATAAATTAATTTTTCCTAAAATTTCAGATAAAGATAATAGGGAGATAATAGCAAAAAATATGAAATCACCATTAGGCATTCCAAATAAAATGGAAATGATTTTTGATTGTGAAGAATATTCGAATTTATCAGTATTCATAGACATTGATAAAGTTTGAATAATATAACACTGAAAACATACCAATCAAAACAATGCTATAGCTATTTAGCAGAACATTTTAATATAGAATCAAAACTAAAATTAACAATTAGCAAGAAAACCAGCTTAAAGTTAGGGAATTCTCTAGTTTTGTTTGCGAAAATTCAATCTAGACACTCAAATAGGACAAATTATATAGTTTATGTAAGTTATAATGGAGAAAAAAGTAAAAATGAGACCGAATTAATTAGTGCTTGTTATTGTTCTTGTAAGAATGGTGCTAGAACAGTGGGTTATTGTTCACACATAGCTGCAATTTATTATTTAGGTTGTATCCGATATCTTGAAAAATTATAAAATCCAGCTGGATTTTTAACTGGATATTTCAAAAAAATTTATTTTGACGAATCGACTGATGACTATACAGATTTAAAAAGTCAAAAAAAAAAAGTGAAAAAGAGATTATTTTTAAAAACAAACTATACAGAAATTTCAGGCTCTATATTAAAATAACATGTATTAAAATAAATGTGTCATAATAACTGTAACAAAATAACAAAAAAATCTAAATAGCATATTCAATTAAAATTATTCAAATTAGCCAAGTCATAAAAGCAAGTTCAAAATAGCTCATAGAAAAAAATTATTTCTAAAAAGCTAATTAATTAAAATCATGGAAAATTTTGTTTCTAATTTTGACAATTTATCACTTAATGAAAAACCTCATGAAATTAAGGCATCAATTACGATGTCTCAAAAAAAAAAAAACCGCAACTATATCACTTAGGTTTTTTTTATAAACGTACTAATCCTAATAGTCTTAGTTCTAAAATTACATGGCGATGTAGATTAATTAATTGTAAAGGGACTGTTTTTTTCATTTACAGATAAAATTGGAGACGATCAAGTCGATTTTTATGTCACTTGTCAAGATCACATTGATATTCCTGATGTAACACGTTACGCTAAAATTGAACATAGAAGGTTTATTAAAGAGCGAGCTGCAAATTCAGACGATAAGCCTCGAAAGATTTTAAATCTAGCTGAACGACCACAATGTTTAGCCTATTTGCCAATCGAAGATGTAGTCAGTGGTTTTGAAGAATTGAAAGAATCACACAAAACAATCTTAATGGATCAAAGACTAGCTGATTTTTATGATTATGTTGAGCAGACTTATGTTGTCAAATATGGGATCACAAGAGGACGTTACAACAAGAAAATAAATACGCTTAAGGATGCGATGTTTAACATAAGCTTGTGGAATGTAAATGACAGAGTGACTAAGGATTTACCAAAAACTAACAATTATTGTGAATCATGGCACAATTCATTCACAGGCATTTTAAATACTCATCCCTTAATCTATGAGTTAATTGACAAATTGAGAAATGAGCAGAATAGAACCGAAAAAAATTAATTAAAATTAATTAAAAAATCAATAAAGTATTATATTAAAGCTATTTATTTTAATGTTTGTTATTTTGATTCATTACCGAAATTTCAATAATGTTATTTTTTAACTTTTATTTCCCTTATATACTTGTATTATATTTTATTATTTAAGAAAGAAAAAAAAACCTTTATTTTAAATTGATTATTTATATTATTTAAATTTATTTCTATTTTATTTGCCAA
>NTPY01000239.1:89132-103132 GCA_002922825.1 Brachionus calyciflorus
AAAATAAAAAAAAAACTTATTAAAACTGTTTTTACGAGAATAATTTGTGCGATTAATCAGTAGGATGCCAATTTTTTTTTCGGCCTTCGATGGAATAGTTTTAATCAAAAGATCCTCTTCAATTTAAGGCACAAATTATTCTATTTTATTTAAATTTTACAATATTGTTTTTTAATTTGTTTTTATTCCAAAATATTTGTAATTAACACTGTAAATTACAGAATAATTAAATTTAATAAAAAGAACTTTTTTTTTATAAAATAATGTTTTCTAAAAGGCTTTTATTTAATTTTTTACAAATGGTACACATCGAAGAGCTAAAACAATCGAGATCTGTTATAACTAACTCACTTCCGAGCTGCAAAAAACCTTCCGTTTTAAGTGAACTTCGTTATATACGAAAAGAAATTAACTATTTTTAAAAAAAATTTTGGAACAATAATACAAATTTCGAAAATTAGAGTTGAGAAATTATAAACGAGGAAAAGTTAATTTCATTTGAATTTTCAAGCCAGTTTCAAGTAAAATAATGCTTAACTGATGATCTCTTCATTTATTAATAAAACTGTTTTTTTCTTGTTGAAAAAAATTTCGTAATTAAAGCATTTAAAATTTCTTCCCAGGCAACTCAGTTTTAAAGAAAAATCAATGTTCATCAGATGATCTTAGATTTTAATTCAAAAAATTGATTTAAAAATGATCAATTTAAAAAACAATTTGTTTTTTTTAAAAATTATAATTTTCAACGAGTTTTCCTTATTTTATAATTATTCGTTTTACTTATTGAATATTTCTAATTAATTAAACCAATAAAATTAAAGGTTATTTGTTAAATGACATTTAACTAGTTCTTATTTTTTTAATTTCTAAAATCAAGTATAATTAACAGTAATAAATTCATTTTTTTTCAAAAGTCATAATTTTAAATATATAAAATTATTATCAAATATTTTTTGAGCTGAATCGGCTCCCTAAAAAGTTTTTTTAGTTGATTCATGCAATTTCGATCAAAGATATATAATAGGCCTAAGCAAAGAAACAGTAAACAATTATGCGGTTTACTAATATCATGCGGGCTCCTCCTAGATTACACCTGTGAGATATGAATATGAAAAATGTTTTTTAAAATTCTATTCTGTTTTGTCCTTAGCTTTTAAAATTATTTGATCACATACAAAATATATTTTTTAAAGAAAAAATGAAGGAAATCACCTATTTATAATCGAAGATCGTCGATGAATGATTGGCTATTCCTTCGAATAATCATCGATGATTTTCTTAAATTTTTCTTCGATAATTTCTATTTAAGGGTTATTTTAACTCACGTTAAAAGAGCAATTTCTCTTTTTTTAGAAATAAATTAAACAATCATAAATAAAAAAAGATAAACGATATTGATCTAAAAAGATTAATTGAAGTTACTATTTCTTCTATGAAAGATAAAGATTTAAATGGAGGAAAGTGTCAATATATCCCTTTATTGGATATTTTCAATACCTAATATCAGTTTTCTTATGTCGACGAGTACAGTCAAGTTCGTTTATAACGAAGATTCGTTTTTAGTGAACAGAACTTTTATTCTAGGATTGAAGCAGAATTCGACAAAACTTTCTTGGTAAAAGGCTAAATAATAAAAAATCTTCCTAAGAATTCGTTTTTTTCATTTCAAGCCAAATACTTGAACTTGATTTATTTTTTTTTACATTTCAAGTCAGAGTCCAAATGACAATTTATAACACTATTTTTATTAAAAAGAAAAAAAGAACTCATATATATTCAAATACTAAAATTATTTTAAATATGTAAGAAACTTTTTCGATAATTATTAAATCTGGAATTTAACAAGGTTGTGCACTATCAATGATGTTATACATTATTGCTATTGAGGAATTGATGTTAAGGATTTAGCAAAACAATAAGGATATGCTGATGATATAGTAGGGTTTCTAAATGATAAACTATCTATTGAACTTTTCTTTCAAGAATTTGATAAATGGGGTGAGATATCAGGAGCAAGCATTAACAGAGAAAAAACTGTTATAGTAAATGTGAATAATCCTAGCCAATTTGAAGACTTCAAAGTTTTAGGAGTTTTGTTTAAATAGTAAAATTAAGCAAGAAATTTTCTTACCATTTTTAAGTATGTTAGAAAGAATAAATATTTTCAAAACATTCTTATTAAGTAAACTTTGGTTGATAGCTAACTTTATAGTTATTAGTGAGGTAAAAATAAAAGATATGAAATCTATTTTATTTAGATTTATTAGGAATAGTAAAATAGAACTTATCAAAAGAGAAACACTCGTTCAATCATATGAAAATGAAGGAATAAATAAGTTTCATCTTTAATCAAGGTTGAAAAACAGTGTCACTTCAGACTTACATTTATATAAGAAAGAACAATCAAAGAGATTATTTTCAATTAATTATTAAGTGGCTTAAATTTCTTTTAAGAGGCTAAGGACTAAAAAACTTTAACTTGTTACCTTATGGTGGTGAAACAGGGCTCCCTGATGCATATGAACTTATGATTGAATGTAAAAGTGAATTTAAAAACTATGAAAAAAATTTCTGTAAATTATACAAGTAAAAAATCATATGAATTATTCAGGAAATTCTATCAAATAAAATCTAAGAGAGAGGACGAATACAAAAATATAAATTTGGCAGAAATTTATAATAAAATAATTTAAATAAATTATCTTTTTTTTTTTTTTGTTTTTACAAAAAAAATGTTTGAAAATATTACTCAAAAATTAAAAAATAAAAATATTTATAATAAGCTAGATTTAATCCTTTATTTAACCCGAGAGAAATAAAACAGACAAAAAACACTGTTTAAACGCCGTTTAAACGTGAGCGTTTAATCGCGAAAAAAACGGCGAAAACAGGGGTAAAAACACTTATAAAAAATGAAAAATTGTAATAATTTTTAAGAATAAAAAATTCAAACAAAGACAATTTTTTTTGCATGTTTAATTAAGAAAAAGTGAAAATTTATAATTTTAATAAAAATAAAATAAAATTAAAACTGTAGGAAGCATTGAAATTAAAAATGTTTTTAAGGCGTTTTTTCGGCGTTTTTTTTTTGTAGTGGTGTTTTTTAGGCGTTTTCGGTGAGTTTTAGCGAGATTATTTTCAGATTTCAAGGTGTTATTTAGACGTTTTTTAAGTCAAGTTTTTTTTTGTAGTGGTGTTTTTTAGGCGTTTTCGGTGAGTTTTAGCGAGATTATTTTCAGATTTCAAGGTGTTATTTAGACGTTTTTTAAGTCAAGTTTTTTTTAAGTGGTGTTTTTTAGGCGTTTTTTGTTGGATAAGTTAGTTTTTTCAAAGTCAAATTAAAATTAATTTTTTAAGATTTATTTAATATTAATAAAAAACAATTCTAATCATGCTCAAATTTCCCCACTACTTCAGTTGTAATGACTGATTTTTTAGTTTTAATTAAAATACATTTTGAAATAATTTGTTCTAAACTTATTAAAGTAAAATTATCTGTTTCTTCTATTTCACAATAGAATTCTTTTATCTTTTCGTAAATTAAAGCATTTTTATGATCAAATTTGAAATTCAAATTTCTAAAATTAATTTTTTTTTGTTTAAAATTTTTAATTTTTACATAGATTTTTGAATTTGCTAGGTAAAATTTTACGATTTTTCCATATTCCTTCTGATTTGTATTTTTGTCGTAAAAAGAAACCGTAGAATTTTGTGTTTTTTCATTGTCGATTAAAAAAGACTTGAACACTTTTAGTTTGTAAAAAACAGTAAGTAAAATTTTATTTTCTATTGATTAATAAAAAATTACTTTGATTATTTTTTTTTAAAGAAAAACTCGTCATAATTGTTTTGCTTTGGAATTCTGCCATATTTTTGATTGATAAATCATTTTCATCGTTCAAGTCAATATTCCGAAATTTATTAAACTCGAATAACGTTTTAGGTAAGAGGTTTTTTTTTGCTATTGAATTAACGAAATTACATAAGGACTTATTTTTGATTTTACTCATTTTCTCATACTGATTAAAAAAAAAGTCAGTCTCTAATTGAAGTTTTTTTACTATTTGGCCTACAAATCCATTCGTTCCATGGAATAAATCCCTGAATATTTTAAACATTCCTTCAAATGCAAAGGAAGAAACCTTATTTATAGGTCCAAATTTAAAAGCTTGGATAGGTAAATGAATATGAGCATGCAAGTTGTAGGTCATATGTTGTACACCATAAAGCTCCTCATATTCAAAAATAAAATTCTCAATTAATTTCTGAGATAAAATAAAATCATCTTCATTTAGTTTCTCTTGGCATAATAATCGCAAAAATATTATATACTTCAAAGCATTATTGAAATATTTTTCAGGCAAAAAATCTATTAGGCCAATTGAAGTATAAAATATAAAATTTTTAAATTCAATAGCTTTATATAGGTTTCTAAATTCTAGTGATCTTTGTGATCTAGAAAATTCATTAGGAAACTTTATTAAACGGAGATAATTGTTAATTTCTTTCATTTTAATTCCTAAAAAAAAAAAGTAGAATAATTTTTTTAGATTAAAAATAATTATAAGTACCCAAATAAAAATCATTTGAAGAATAAGTTGAATTAAACCATAAGTTAATTAATTTTTTCACTCCTCCTTCCAGGCATAGGTGCATATAATCAAGCAAACATGAATCAGGTAACATTATCCATTTACTAAGATATGATGAAGATTTTATTCCGTATAACATTTCTTTCTTTTGTTTTACTTCTTTAACTTGCTCAAGATACAAACTATTCTTTCGCAGAGGAAAAACTTTTGCGCAATAAACTCTTTTATTTCCCCCTCTTCCTTGTCCAATATTTTTGCCAGGGTGCAAACAGTGAAAACATCCAAATTCACCATTAAATTGAATAATATTTAAGACTTTAGCGCGAGCTGGCGCATCCGCAATTAAACAATAAATTCGTATATTATAATCTTTCGAGTTTATTTTAAGTAAATTTTCTTTATTTAAATATAAGCTAAGATTTTTAAGATAGCTTCGAAATAATATATTAAAGTTTGGTACTTTCCCGACGAAAAATAATAATGGGATGATGTTCCTATAATTTGATCTCACTAATTCAGGCAGTTCTGCGATTTGGCAAAGAATCGCATACATCCTATTGTTGTTTGTCGACTTAGAAAAAGAAACTTCGTCAACAAATAAAATTAGTGAAATATAATTTTTTTCATTTCCATAAAATGGCATGTTCGAAACATCGCTAATTTTATAATCATTTAATTCTCCTTAAAGGAATCATAGTAGTTAATAATTTTTTTATCTTTTCTATATCAAATTTAATTTTCTATATTTACTTTTATAATTTTCTATCACAAGTTGATTCTCAATTACAACATTTCTTAAGTGTTTTAGGAAATCCAGTTGAAAGATCTTAGCAGGCTTTTCAAAGTTTTTTTTAAGTTTTTTGCCAATATTTTTGCATAAATCACTTTCGCAAAGTGGTTTGTCTGAAATTTTATGACAAATGTTGCATACACTAAACTCATTTTTGGGAGGTATCTTTGTTTTTTTAATAATCGAATAATAACTAGTAGGTATTTTGTTTTCTCGAGGAAGAATTGATTTAATAAACTTAAGGAGGATAGTCATACTTTTGTTTGAAACTTTCATTTCTCGACAACACAATAAAAAAGAAAAAACAAAATCATTTGATTTGATTTCACTTCCGGGATAAATTTCTTCGTCTAGTTCAAAATCTTCATCATCGCTTTCTGTCTCGGACTCATCTTCAGAAAAATAATTTTCTGAATGTTCGTTTTCGCTTTCACTATTTTCTTCATTTTCACAATTTCCATAAAATTCAAAGTCAGAAGTATTTGATAATTTTTCATCATAATCGGATTCATAATCGTTTAAACCTTTTTAAATTAATTTAGTAAATTGTTATAAAATAAATAAATTAATAAGCAGAAAATTTATACTTTCGTTTAGGTCATCAAGATTTACAAAAGGTTCTTCAATATCAATTAAATCGTCTGTTTCAGATTTAAGCTTTTTCTTTTGTCTATAATTACGGTTGTATATCTTATTTTTCTCACGACGTATAAGTTCTTTTTGATGAATTTTTTTTTCGTAATTAGTCAAATTAGGTTTAGCTATTTTTTTGTCATCAAAATAAATATCAGAATCGCTGGAATTATCATCAATCATTTCATAAAAAATTTAATTTTTTCAGTTTTAGATAAAATGGTTTTTAATTTATTTCTGAATTAATTTTAGTTTCAAATTATGTTTTTACAATTATTTATCAAAATTAAATTAACATTTAATTTTAGAATGAATAGTCAAAAAAAAACACGGACAAGAAAGCGACCAAATGATTCTCCTCAGCAAAAAGCTGTTCAAGAAAATACCCAAATTAGCCATTCGGAGTCATTCAGTCAGCCCTTAATTAAAAGTCCTCGATTACAAAGAAAATCGAAAAGCATTGCAAAAGAGAATAGTAATTTAAATTTTTTTTTTTGTTTAACTCAAATAATAATTTCCTTTAGTTCTAGGGTCTTATTTGGACGATCTTTGTGAAGTAAATATTTAAAATTAACAAAATATTTTCAAAATTATATATTTTTTTTAAGGAGATGAATTCGTTTCAGTCGACCAAAGAAACTGTTGCCGAAAACGATCTTAACGTTAGTCAACCAGCTTCATCTTCAATAATCGAAACCCAAACAAAACCGAAGAAACAACCTAAATCAAAACAGAAAAAAAGGGTTTTAATTATTGAAGAATCAGAATCCGATTCTGAACAAAATAAAGATTCATCAAATAACATTCAAAATGTCGCCTCGAATAATTCCATTATAGCAAATATTAAGGAGACTCAGTCAAAGTCTACTCAAACAACTCCTTTAAAAGGAGATAAAACCGAAGAACCCAATGAAAAATTTACATTAAAATTTATAGGACAAGTAAGAAATTATCTACATAAATTTACTAAATAAATTTTCTTTGATTTTTTTTATAGACATTGATGAAAGTTTTTAAGCACCAAAAAAAAATGGGACGATCAGTGAAAACAATCGAAATGAATACCAATATCAATGCAGAAACTAATCAGGAAAATCGAGTGGTAATTTTACCTAAAAATTCTTAAAATAATTAATAATATTTTTTTAATTATTTTAAGTTTAATAATTTTTTTTTTTTAAGATGTACAAAGATATTGATCTTGCATGCGTGCCTGGAAATGATCCAACAAAGTATGCAAGAAATGTCGCGAAAATAATATTTACAACAAAACAACTAATAACTTGCCTTCTTCCAACGGATCCAATCATACGGTTAGACGAAGATGAAAACAACGAACCATCTGAAGAGGAAAGTGAGGACGAAATAATTTTCGACAGTAAAAAAAATTTTTTTCTTAAGCGAAAGGTGAAGCTCTTAGCAGGTAATTTTAATTTAATAAGTTATTTAATTATAATAATCAATTTATTTTTTATAGATGGTTTGAAGGTAAGCCAAGGCCTAAACGAAAGGCAACTAGTTAAAGTGTGGACAGAAATTAGATCCAGTGTTCATGCTTTGGGAAGACAACTAAAAGCAAAATATCAAAAAGAAAAACTTGAAAAAACATCAACGAATTCTAAAGGAACAAAGACAAAAGGGGGAAATGAGGAAGATAAACAAGAAGAAGAAGAAGATACAGAAGAAAACACAGAAGACGAAGAAGAAGAAGAAGAAGCAGAAGAGGAAGAAGAAGAAAATGACGAAGATGAAGAGAATGAAGAAAAAGAAGAATAGGAAAATTCAACTTTATATAAATAAAACATAAAAATAAAAACAAATAATAGGAAATTAAGTAAAAAATCTTTATTTAAAATTATTTTATTGAAAACGGTGTTAAAATGCTGTTTTTTTAGTGTTTTCTGATTGTTTTTATTATGTTTTTCTATGCGTTTTAGTACCGTTTTTGAGGGGTCGAAAGTGAGCGTTTAAACGCGAAAAAAACGCTTAAAAACAGTGGTAAAAACAAATCCAAATTTTCATAAAAACGCCTTTTTTTGACAAAAATCGCCATAAAAACGGTCGTTTTTCAGCAGTAAAAATCATTGAAAAAACGGGAAAAAAACAATTCTGTTTATTTTGCGTTTTTTCTGCAAAAAAACAGAGAAAAAAATGTTTTTTTTTTTAAAAAACGACAAAAAAACGAAATGCTATTGATAAATTAAAATGTTTTTTTGGCGTTTAAACGCTCACGTTCGTCCCCTCAAAAACGGTACTAAAACGCATAGAAAAACGCTCAAAAAACAGTGTTTAAACGGCGTTTAAACACTGTTTTTTGTCTGTTTTTTTTCTCTCGGGAAACCTGGATGAAAAGGATGTCAAGACTGTTTCTGTTTTAAAAATGTCCATACGGTCATTAAAAAACTTAATAAAGAAAGAAACAAAAAAAAAAGTGATAAAGTGATTACTTTAAAAATATAAGGGTCTTATAAATCTGAAAATCAATGATATTCTAATTTCAATATCAATAAACTGAATATCAATTATTCAATAAACCTTTTTTGATAACGAAATTACAATATCAGGTAAAAAATCTGAATATCATAAATAATTAATTATCCAATTAAATGCTAATTTATCTTGGCTCTTTTTTTTTATTTATTTTTAGAAAAAAAAGTTAACAATTTTCCAAAAAAAAATAAAAAAAAAATTGTTAAAAATGATCGTTGATGAAATAACTGAATTTATAAATTGAAAAAATATGTGAACAGTTTTAAAATAATGAGGACGAATCTTATCGTTTTTTAAGTGATCTAGGAACTGAACAGCGAAATATTATACATGAAATGTGTGCTAAAAATTGTTTATAAAATCTAACAAAAAGAAAAAGATACAAATTTTTATTAATATCTAATAAACCTATAGAGAAAGCTAAAAATGAGCTTGAGCAAAAGCTGTCCTTATATGGATATAAATACTCATGTAGCTGAAGTAATAAGCCAAAAACTGACCCCTAAATAAAAGGGAAGAAAAAAGAAAAATTAAGTTTTTTATTTTTTTTATTAGTTATTTTATTAATTGGTTAGAACAAAATAAAATAGACAAATAATTACTTATAATTAAATAAAAATCTTTTTTTTGGAAAATAATAATTGATTTTTGGTATTGAAATTACAATATCAATTAAAAAGTTTCAATATCAGGTTAATTGAATTCAGTTTATTGAAATTGAAATTAGAATATCATTCATATTCAGCTTTATAAGAACCAATCATACTATAGAGAAATTATATTTTATTATTTAAAAAAGAAAAAATAAACTTTATTTTAAATTGATTATTTAAATTTGTTTTTACAGTCTACCCTCGAATTTATCAACCGTGATCTTGTCAATTTTTTATTTTGTCAGCAAAATATTAGTAGAGTTTAAGACAAATTTGTAAACACTTCTCATGTTAATTTAGCTTGATTTTGTCTGTACAAAAAAAGTGTTTTCTATTTTTATTACAATAATTTTATGATTTAGCAAAAAAATTTGAATAAACGATCAATTAATTTTTTTTTTTATCTAAACTTATTTCAAAGATTGTAAGAGTCAAAAAAAGTTCATTCAAAAAACATAATCGAAATTGTAATTGTAATTTTCTATATTATTTTCAATTAGTAGTTAAGCATTTCAAATTTGTCAACACATACTGACAATATCAAATTTCTGATTCTGTATATATTTGTTTTTGTCAACAATTTAGATTTTACGCTGAGAAAATCGAGGGCAGACTGTATTTTATTTGGCAATAAACTTGCCCACGGGCCAAAAAAAAAAAAATTTTTAATTTAAACCAAAATTTTTGTGTTACTCAATAAATAATTGATATTGAATTTAAAAATTAATTAATTTAAAATGTTTTTGGAGATGTAAAAAATTCATCTTTTGAAATACCTTTAAAAAAAATCGAAAAAAAAATAAAAACAAAGTAATTATTTTGGTAAAAATTGCAGTGATAATGACAACCTTGTTTATCGAAACGTCAGACTGGCTAAATAATTTTTTTGTATCAAAATGAGAACCTTGTTTTTATTTATTTGTTGTTTTAAAATTATTTTTTTTAAAGATATTTATGGTCTTGTAGAAAATATTCTAGTCGAAAATTTTACAGTGGAAAATCAACAATTGATTTTTATCGAGTGGAAAATTTTACACTTTGACAATTTTACAGAGTCTTTTATAAATGGTGGCGTCCCAAATCTAAAAAATAATTCTTAAAATTCAATATCCTAATTCTTAACAGTTCAAAAAAAACTTTCTAAAAAATAATTCCTATAAATAATCTTTTAAATCTCTTAGACAATCTAAGTCATATTTTTGGATTAAACTCAATTTTTGATATAAGTTATTTAGAAGTAATTTTTTAATTAGCGAATAATCATAATTTATCTGAATGATTGAAAATCTTTTTTGGAAATTAAATTATAAGTGGATGATAATCCACTGCAAAATTTTTCACTGTTTAAATTTATACTTTCGCATTTTTTCTACTGTATTTTTTTCTAAATGTAAAATTTTCTATTGTATAATTTTCCACTGGATTTTTTTCAACTGTAAAATTTCCTGCTCAATCGATATTTATAAACAGGTTTTTTTTTAATTACGTACAACAAAATTTCAATAAAAAGATCTTTTTGTACTTAATCGAGATTTTATATAATTTATAAGCTAAATTAATAGGGTGATGTCGAGAATGTTAACAATGGTTTAATATTTTGTGAACATTTTAATCATCTCGAGTTTGTGAACTTTTTGCTTTTAAAGTTCATCAAAAAAATTTCTTTACGACTAAAATTTAATCAAGAAATTAATAAAAATAAAATCTGTGGTCTTAAAAAAGATGAATAAATCTATTCATAAGGTTATTCTTAAAATCAAGTACAATTCTAAAACAAATGAAAGCTAAAGCTTTTACTTTACTTAAGAGTCTTCAATTTTAAATTGAACAAAGTAGAAATAAAAACTTTTGGTTTTAATTAGCTTGATTTTAAAAAATCAAAAATTATTAGATTTGAATTTAAATTTTATCGAATCATTATGTTTATCTAAGGGTTTTAAATAGGTTTAGTAATCGAATTAAAATTTGGAATTCGATAAGCAAAATTTTATGCGATAGAAAAATTTCTTAAATTTTTTTTCCAAATTAATTTAAATTTCAAAAAAAAAAACCGCTCTATTCGGTTCATAAAATCCATTTTTAAAAATTAAAAATTTGGGCTTGTTAATATTTTATTTTCTCATACTTCAAACTTATTAAATTAAAAATTTTTTTTTTACTTAAGTACCTTTCCAATTCTGAAAAAATGCAATATTTCAGTTCGTGACTCTTTTAAGTGTGTTTGAATTGTTTTTAAATCAACTGGGATTTCACGGTTCTGAGAAATTTTGATAAGATGTCTTAAAAAATCAAATTCAAAAATTTTTTTTTTACTTTGAAAGATGAAAATTTTCGGCTAAAATCTTAATTATTGTTTACCAAGTTTTTCTATCACATAAAATTTTGCTTGTCGTTTTAGAAATTTTAATTTGATTAGCAATCAAATAAAAGATTAAAAAATTATTTAAAAAATAAAAGATTAAAAAATTATTTTTAAAATTCGATATTAATAAAAGTTTGTTTTCTGAATTGATAAATTTAAAAGAATTAAAATTTATTTGTATTTTAATTGGTATTAATTTTATACTTTTGAAGAAATGTCAGTTAAAATAAAAAGAAATAAATTTTGATTAAATTTTGACAAATAAAAGCTTTTTGTATAAGGTATTATAATTTAGATCTGTTAAAGTTCCAAGTCTAAAACCTCCTATATTTCGATTTAAATGCCATGAAAGTCTAAATGGATCAGATTGATTATAAGTATCTGCTGAGCTTTGCGTTATTATTATGGAAAGCGAAAATCCAAAACTTTTACCAGGTGTCATATACCAATAAACAGATCCCACAAGTTTTGGTGAATTTACAGTTGTATTTGTCAATATTTGAAAACAATTATCACATGTAACTAACCCTAAAAAATTTGAATCAGCCAAGCCACCACCAGCGCACAAAATTGAATTTGAATTACAATAAAATTTATCATACACTTTTTGAAAGCCATTGTTTATCAGATTTAAAATTGAATAATTTCTTGTCAAATTGGGAAAGGAATCTTTTCAAAACAAAAATTTAAAAATAAAGTTAAAAAGTTTTTTTTAAAGAGTTTACTAGACGAGGCAGTTGTAGTCTTTGTTGTTGTTGTAAAATCACTATAAATCTTATCCATTTTATTTTTAAACCAAAAAGTACCATTTTCTAAATCCCCGTTAAATGAGAAAGCCACATACAAAAAGCAATTGTTTGACTTGTATTGCAAGTATTCACATATGGTGTGACGTGAACAAAGTTTAAAACAATCTAAACGTTTCTGAACTTGTATTATTTGATTCAAAATTGTAGAACATGAAAAATATTTTTTGAGAGTTTCACTATTCATTTTGATAAAGAAATCGCCTTTTTAGAATATTAATTTGAATTATTTTATTTGGAAATTATTCTTAAAAGTGATACTTAAAATCATAAAGCCATTTGCTGTAAATACAAACAAAATAAGAAATATCAAATAAAAATATCAGGTACTGATTTTACAGTGAAATTAAATAGTTTCTAAATAAAAAGCAATTAATAAGGGTGGTTCTAAAATGAAACCTGGTAATCACTTTAATTAAGGTCAAAGAAAAATAGACCGGAATCTCAAGAATAACATTTTTTAAAAAGGATCAAAACTTTGAAGATACTTTAGATGAATATTGTCGCCAAACTAAGCATTCCTTAAGTTAAATTTATTTGAAAATTTTTATTTTTTTTCGATTTTTTGGATCAAAAATATTTTTAGAAATCAATTTATGTTTTATTCACATTTTCTATGTTTTTTTCTAAATCATTCTCAGTCTTTCTAATTATTTTTCCCATTTTTATAACTTTAAAATGCATTAAATATTTAATAAATGATGTCAATAAAAATTTGTTGAATAAAAGCCAAAATTTTTGTGTTTCTCAATAAATAATTAATATTGAATTTAAAAATTAATCTAAAATGTTTGTGTAGATGTAAAAATTTTTATTTTTTTAAATATCTAGAAATAAAAAATTGAAAAAAAATATAAATAAAAAAAAGGTAATTTTTTTGGTAAAAATTTTTTCCATGCAGTCACATACAAATTTTACATCCAATCGATAAACAATAGAAATTTGTTATTATTATAACTTTTGTTTCAAAGATCAATTTTTTTTTTTAAATAAAAAATTATTTCTTTTTTTAACATTATTTTTTTCTTCATAATGAAAACCTCGTCTATCGAAACGTCAGGATGATTTAATAAAATTTTTTTATCAATTTTATTTGTTGTTTTAAAATTTTTTTTTGGCAAGTTGAAGTTTATGCGCATGCTCTTATGCTTAAAATTAATTTTCGATAAAAAAAATTAATTTAGAACTAATTTAAAAAATAAAATTAGCATTAGATGCTAAATTATCTCGAAATTAAATAATATAAAAAAAAAAATTTTCATTGATCCTTTATTGGGTTTTGATTTTTTTATAATTATAATAATTATAATAATAATAAGGCTATGGATAAAGGACGACTATAAGCCAACCTCTAACGGAGTGCAAGGATTAGTTGCATTATAGTAGCCTGTAAAATCCGTTTTATTAGTTTTAAAATAATTGTCAAGTTTGTTTTTAAAACCATTTATAGTTTCTTGTTCAACCACTTCTCTTGGTAAAATATTCCAAAAATTTGCTATTCGGTTTGTAAAAAAGTTGGTTCTTGGAACTAATTTTTTTTCAAACCCATAATTGTGACTTCTAGTACCATAATGGTTAGATAACTTATTAAGAGGAAGATGCCATTCAACTTGATCTATGTTTTTCACTATTTTAAATTGTTCAATTAGATCACCTCTTAATCTCCTCTCCTCA
>NTPY01000239.1:107645-124198 GCA_002922825.1 Brachionus calyciflorus
GCTTGATCGAATTATTTGGTCAAAATTTTTCCAAATTTCGAAAAGCCAAGTTATTGCTCTAAGGTAACTAGGTGATTTAATGTTTAGATTTCTAGTAAAGCTTTTGGATCATTGATGTACTAAGCTTTTGGATCATTGATGTAACAATCTAAATAGTGCATAATTTTTATTCGTACTTCATGCAAAAGAAGGACTAATAAAAATTACACTTAAAAAAATTAAATTTTTTCTTTTTTTTATGATTATTCTCTTCTTTTCCCGTAAAAAACACGTTTTTGTTAATAAACGAGGCATAACCTCAAAATTGGCGTCCCTAGTACAAATATTAAAGAATTTAAAAAATGCTGTTGTGTACAAACAAAACGTTGAAAATATTAGTTATAATTATTATAGTTTTTTCAAACGCAAACGCGCACAAACGTGTTTAGTTTTGAACCCACAAGCTGGGAGATATTTAGCAAATTTATAATGGAAATTACCATGTTTACTAGAGATTTTTCTTTACAAATTTTCAATGGATGATTTAAAATCGTACAATAGAAACACTTGTAACAACATTGTTGATCGTTATATTGATATTAATCATATTATTGGCTAAACGAGGGAGGCAAGCCCCACAAAAATCAAACTCGACATCAAAAACCAATGATAATATATATAAAACATTGCAGTTAGACGCCCAACACAATCAAACAATACAGGAGTTATAATCCCTAATATCTTACAAATAAACAAAATTCAAATTTTAAACGAAAATATGAATTTAGCAAACTGGATTGCAATGATCGAATTTTGTCTAAAAAATAGACATCGAAAAGACTGGGTTAGTACAGCTATATTGATGCTAACATATATTGTATATTGATGCAAACATTATGTCAAAAATTAAGGTAAGAAAAGGAGAAAAGTTAATTGGAGAAGTTCTTTTAACATGGAATGACTCAGCACAAACAAATTTCGAAAAATTAAAACAAACATTATTTAGTGTTAGCGTTACCCGATTTTAACAAACCATTTTTTTTATCAACAGACGCAAGCGAGTATTGCTATGGTGCTGTATTGGAGCAGCAACATGATGATCGTAATATCCGACCAATGGCATATTTCTCAAGAAATTATACGTCGGCCCAAAGAAATTATTCGACGCCGAAAAAAAGATTTACTGCCTCTATAAAATACAGTCAGACCTCGATTTTGTAAACTTTAAAAAATAGTTTACAAAATCGAAAATACACAAAACCAATGCAACTTTTGTTTACAAAATTGAGGTTAATGTATTAGTATTCATAAAAAATTAATTGAAATAAGTATTTTTTAAAAAGTCTCGATAATATTAATCATATTACAGTGGAGACGCTTTAATCCGGACATCGTTTATCCGAACAATTCGCTTTTCGAACTATATTCCTATACTCCCTAACCCCTTCGCAAACACATAACATTAAAATTTAATTCGATAATTCGAACCAAATGTTCGGTTAAATTCGACATTCGAACTTTTTAAATCCTTAAAACATTTTAAATTACAGTGTATGTATTTTGTTTTTTTTTTAATCGAACTATTTATTATATAGGAAAATATATTCGAATATATTAAACAAAAAATATTATTAGATAACGAAAGGTCAAAGATAAGTTCAGCAAAGAAAGATTATATCAATATTCAAATTATTAATAATTAATAAAATAATTATTTTCTATATTCGAAACTCGTCACTTTTAATAGTTATAAATTAGAACAAGTCTAAGTTTGAACATTAACACATATTTAGAAATAAATTGGAACTTAAAAAAGCAATTCTTAATTCATGACATAAAATCTTTGATATTTACTAACTTTATAATTAAAAGCTTCAGAAAAAAAACTCGAAAAATTTTTTACCTGTCAAAAACTTGCATAATTCATTAATCCGAATTTATTGATCCGAACTAATTTTAAATATTCCCAAAAAGTTCGGATTAAAGCGACCTCACTGTATTTGAAAAAATCAGTAATTTTTTTAACATAATTTCCTTTGTATTACGTGTGGACGTGTTATCACGCTCAATTCGTCTTTATGTTGTTGACTTATTTCTGACATTATATATTTTATTGCTTGAAAAAATAAAAGTTGACAAAATGGAGGTAATTATGCAATAAAAATAAACTTTTGTAAAACAAAATTAACTTTACAAAATCGAAACTTCACAAAATTGAGGTTTACAAAATCGAAAATTTAATATACGTAAAGTATTGCTAGAATTTCTGTACTTTCAAAACAAGCTTACAAAATCGAAAGTACACAAAATAGGGGTTAACAAAATCGAGGTCTGACTGTATTTCCACCAATACCTATAGGGTAAACCGTTTTTCATCAAAACAGACCACCTACCACTCACTTGGATACAAACCAAAAAAAAAATACTCATGCGAGATTAGAACGATGGTTATTACGGTTGAGTATCTACGATTTTGAAATATTACATATCCCGGGTAAAGAAAATATTTTGCCCGACAATTTTTCAAGATTGCCAGATGAAAATGAGATAAACAATGAGCCAAACGCTGATTATTTTGACACACTTGTTGCCGAAATTTGTGAAGAAAAAAGTGACGAAAAAGAAACAAATGAAAATGAAAATTTAAACGAAATAAACGAGATAACAAAATCGATTAAAAAAATCCCATATTCTGATTAACAAACGCAAGATCCCGACATTGCTTGGATTATAAATTTAATTAAACAAAATCCAGATAAAAAACCTGAAGTTAAAAAATTCGATAATACAATGCATAGACTTTTTTAAGGAGAATATGGCAATTTAAGTTTAGTCGAAAATGTATTGTATCGAACGCTAAAAAACAAAGATGGATCAAATGTAAACCAATTTGTATTACCAAAACAAATTCAAGATAAAGTTATCAAACATATGCACGAAACTATTTATAATGGACATCTTGGTAGAAAAAAAACAATCGATAAAATTACAAGTCGATTTTATAGACTAAATTTTCAAACAGTTGTTAAGAAAATTATTCGTGAATGTGAAGTTTGTCAAAAAGTAAAAAACTCTTTTTCAAACAAAAATGATGAATTTATTTATTTAAAACCGTCGTATGTAAACGAATTAATTTCAACAGATTTTGCAGGTCCATTTAAAGAAACCAAACGAGGTAATAAATATTTTCAAATTATTATTGACCATTGTTCAAAAGTAGCCAAATTTTGTGCAACAAAAAACACTCAAGCTGAAACAGCTGCTGACAATGTAGTAGACATATGGTGCTGTACAGATGGTATCCCTGATGGTATTCTCTCGGATCAGGGTACACAATTCCAAATCAAACTTTTAGACTAAGTCAACGACAACCTAGACATTAAACGCTAGTGTTGGGAAATTTTTTTTTGAGTCGACTCGAGTAGTTAAAATGAAGCTTCTAATCGATAATTTATAAAAATTAATAAAATTTCTATAGTAAAAAATAAGTATAAAACACCTTTAAAAATAATTTTTTTAACCTAAAACACTAAAAAAATTATGTTAAAAAAGGAGAAAAAAAATTATGTAAACAAAGCCCATCGAAATTAAGCAAAAAACTGAAAATTTGATTTTTATTGTTTTTTATGTGATTTTACACTTTAATATCACCCAAAAAGAGAATTTTAGAATTTTTTGTCAGAATTTGCGTATAGAATAAAATTTGGGTCGACTAGAGTCGACTCAAAAAAAATGAAAGTCGAGTCCCAACAATATTAAACGCTTAAAAACAACATCCTTTCATCCTCAATGTGACGGTCAAAATGAAGTGACGGTTAAACCCATGAAAACATAATCAAATTTTACATTGATGAAGACCATAAAAAATTGGGATTTATTCTTTGAAAAATATGCTTTTGCATATAATTCATCTGTCCATAGTACAACAAATCAAACGTCTTTTACAATGATGTTTGGTAGAGCACCTCGTATACCACTGATTTTTTATTTCCGAACCTAAACGAATTAAATCGAAAACCAATACTCGAAAATCAAAGAATGAAATCAAACGATCTTGGCGAAGTTGAAATTTTAGCTGACTATTAGCCAGGTACAAAAGATATACCAGAAAATGCTGAAATTTATATAAACAATTTTAAAAAAAACTTTACAAACCTCACTTCAAATCTCTCTCAAAAGTCGTGACATAAACATGCAAAAAGCAAAATGGAATCACGATCGTAAAATTAAAAAATTTAATTACAAAATTGGAGATCTTGTTTTAGCCGATCATCCTAAGGTTAAAAAAAGCTCATCACAAGGAATAGCTCGTAAATACTATGTCCCATTCGAAATTGTCGGAGGAAACCCGAATGGTGGACGCAAACGATTGAAAGTCAAACAAAACCATAAAACAAGAGCTATAATAAAATAAAAATATTTTATTATAACAAGCCAGATTTTGCACCACAAAAAGATGAAGAAGATAAACCAGAAACATCAAACATGTTAAAAGAATTAAGAGAAATGTTGCTTACCCATCCGGCTTTTGATGGTGTTACTACCCATTTGAAAAATTAGCGGCTGAAAATAATATTAAGATTATCTGGTGCCTTAAGTACAATTGCGAGCTTAATCCCATAGAAGGAGTATGGTGTGATCTTGGCTGCCTGATTTTTTTTTGCTAAGATTGCCAGGACTTGAAATATTAAATTTCATATTAAAAATCGACATAAATCAATTTTATTCATTTTAAAATCCATTTAATTAAAAAATGAAGGATTAAGTTTGAAGCCGATTAAATAGGGCAAACAAAGGATTATCCATAATTTTTTTTTCATTTTCTCATTCTACGAACCTTGTTCTATAACATATAAAAAAAATTTTAGTAAATTTATCCTACGGAAGTTTATGATATGATGGATATTTATTTAAAAGAATTACAAGAATTTCGATCTTTTCTTGCGTTTTCTTGTGGAAGAAATCACAACTTTTCTGGTTCAGTGATTAGTTTCCTAAGAGATAGAAAAAAGTATAAATTTCAGTTAAAAAACAATCATGCAATAGTTGTGCTAAAATTTCGGATGTAAAGACTATTTTTACGAATATCCCCTTGTTTTCAATTATAGAAAATAGTAAAAATTGAAAAATAATTAAATCGAACTTGAGAATTAGATTGAAATAATTTTTATATACAACAATTTATAAAACTGATTTTGCCGGTCATTATGTTTTCGTTTATAATATAAATAAAGAATTTTTCCTAATAGACGACTTATCACCTAAAATTTTAAGAAAAATATTCCTGAAGTAAATTGTTTATCATCCTTTTACTTAAAATAAAATTAAAATAATATAAAAAATTTTTAAAAAAATATTTGATTTTTTCAGAATATTAGGGAAAGTAAAAAAACTTTTTTTTATTTACTTTAAAGCAAAAATATTTGATAAGAAATTATTTTGAAACGGCATTTAATAAAGTTCCCAATTTTTTTAACGACTTCCGGGATGCAATTTCCTTTATTTTAAGCTGAAAATTGTTACACTCAAAAAAACTAAAATATAGAAGAGAACTTAAAACTAATTTTTTAATAATTAATTTAAGCGGCGAAGTAAAAATTTTGCTCAATTTTCAATTTTCATTTTTGCTCAACTATGCAATTTATTTTTCAAATTTTTCATAATTTTGCATTTTTCATTTTAAAAAAATTATTCAAATTTATTTTTTTTTGGATGGGGAATTTTATGAAGACTAGATCTGATGAGAACAAAAAAGTTGTTTAAAAATAAATTAAATTTTTTTAAAAAAATTAATCTATTTAAAAAAAATACGCGTTGTTAGCGGCGTGATCATTTAGTCATCTTTATAAATTTACTTTATAAATTAATTATGGTATCAAGAAAAAATGGAAAAATATTTTGAAAAGGCGACTAATGATGAAACAATAAATCAAAACAGGAAGTGTTTTTACTTCCTTTTAAACATGTTAGTCTAAATCTGTTGAGTTTCGAGTTTAAATAAAATCATGACTGTAACAAGAAATGAATAATAAGATAAATTAAATTCATAAATTGAAGTTATCTTTTCAAAATTTGAGGATTTTATTGGCGCCTTTTTGATTAAAATAATGATTAATGACTGATTCAAAGTGACAAGAGTTTTTTGGCAAAGGAGCAAATCGTATTTAAAAGATGAAAAACTTGAAGAGTATTTTATTGTTGCCTTTTTGATTTAAATCATGGCTGTAACAAGAAATGAATAATAATGATAGATTAAATTCATGTTGAAAGTATGTTTTTAAAATTTGAGTATTTTATTGTTGCCTTTTTGATTTAAATCATGACTGTAACAAGAAATGAATAATAATGATAGATTAAATTCATGTTGAAAGTATGTTTTTAAAATTTGAGTATTTTATTGGTGCCTTTTTGATTTAAATCATGGCTGTAACAAGAAATGAATAATAATGATAGATTAAATTCATGTTGAAAGTATGTTTTTAAAATTTGAGTATTTTATTGGTGCCTTTTTGTTTAAAATCATGGCTGTAACAAGAAATGAATAATAATGATAGATTAAATTCATGTTGAAAGTATGTTTTTAAAATTTGAGTATTTTATTGGTGCCTTTTTGAATAAAATAATGATTAGTGAAGTTTTTTGGCAAAGGAGCAAATGGTATTAAAAAGATAAAAAAACTAGAATTTGTTATATTTCAAAAATAAAAAGATGAGAAAAAAAAGAGTTATTATCTAGAGAAAATTGTGAATTTTTTAAGACGTTAATTCAAAACCTTTTTTACTTTTTTATTTTTTTTCCTTTAATTTTGAAATCTACTTAAAAGCTGGTCGATGCGACCTATAGCATTATTATGATGCCGAAAAGTTTTTTCTAATTTGTTTATTTTTTTAATTTTTACACACCAGAACACTAAAAATTTGTTTTAATTTTAAAAATAAATACTTATTTATTAATTCATTATTAATTCTCCTAATTCCTTTTTTCAAGTACCGTATGACAAATGACCAATAAATTAAAAATATTTTTATTAACAAGAAGAATTTTTTCAAAGCTTTTAAAAGGAATTTTTCGATTCAGAACATTAAAAAGATAAACGTGAGACGTATAGCCAAATTCTTTCAATTATCTAAATCTATCATTTTTATAAGCAATTCAATTAAAATTTAGAGTTCGAGCAAGAATTTCTCTTTCCAAGAATTTCTCTTTCCAATTTACCTTTTTTAAGCAGTAAATGCTATTTTGAAAAAAAGAAAATAAATCTTAAAATAATTTGGATGAAAATAAAGTGGAAAGCATTGCTCGTTTTCCGTGAAAAGTTCACTTTAGTTGACACACTTAGAATCGAAAAAATAAAATTTATGGCTATTAAATGCTATAGATTTTATAATTCTTAAATTTTCAAGTTGTAATTATTATTTTGATTTTTTACAAGAAAAGCCAGATGATTTCTTAGTGTCAACAAAAAATTGATTTTGAGTAAATATTTATTTGATAAATAGAAAAAAATTGATTATTGGAAAAAAAATAGAAAAAGATAAAAAAACTTATAACAAAAAAGCTCATAATAATAATTAGTTTAAATAAAATAACTAAAATTTTTCTAAATATCTTTCAAAAAAGCTTCCATACACCTTTCTATAGCTTCGTAAAATGCTAAAATGTTTATAAGTTTGATGATTTCGCATATACTTATACTCTGAATACTCGATATTGCATATATTGCATTTTCTTGAACGATTTGCTTCACTTTCATTATCAAGGACAATTAAATTTTTTAAATTCGAAATTTGTTCTTTTGATAAATTAAACAAATCAAATGGAATCTCAGAATTTGAAACACATGACTTCGAAGTCTCAAAGACATTTTTTGAGGTCTCATAATCCATCAAAGTACTACTTTGACTATCAAAAACATTTTTTGTAAAATTTAATTCACTGGCAAAATAAGTTTGGTTGTTATTAATCAAATTTTGTTGAACTTTTAGCAATTCATTGCACTTAATTCTTTCCAATGATAATTCATCCTTTTTATAAAACTTTAAACTTAATTTCAACAAAATATAATTTAAAAAAAAAACCTGAATTTTATCTCTATCAGCTTTAACAGTTGACATCTCATTAAATATTTTTTGACCTTCAGAAAATACCTGGTTATATTTTGCTGAAAGATTTAAAATTTCATTTTGATAAAAATTAAGCTGAACTGTAGAATCATTTGAAATGTCCGAATAATTTCTAAGTTTAAGTTTACATTCGTCAAGCTCACTTTGAAGTCTTTTTACTTCTTCATCTTTATCGGCTATTGTTTTGTTTAAATTTGATGTCAGAGTTTGGATGGTTCTATTGCTAGTTTGTATCTCTACTTCCAATTTTTTTACATTTTGTTCAAGAGCTACTTTTTCTTGGGCAAGCAAACCTTTTGTGACATCTATATCAATTATTTGTTTATCTTTCTGGGATATGATTCGAGCCTGTTCTTGAGCGAGGTCATCTAATTTTATTTTGAGCATATTCTCATAGGTGGCCTTTAGATTTTCAAACTCATATTTTGAAGTATCCCGCTCACTTTGAACTCTTTTTACTTCTTCATCTTTATCGGCTATTGTTTTGTTTAAATTTGATGTCAGAGTTTGGATGGTTCTATTGCTAGTTTGTATCTCTACTTCCAATTTTTTTACATTTTGTTCAAGAGCTACTTTTTCTTGGGCAAGCAAAGTCCTAATTGAATCTTGCTCAGTTTGAGCTCTCTTCAATTCTTCATCCTTAACTTTTATGATTTTTTCTTTCTCCTTTAATTCCCATGAATAGTCAAGGTTTATTTCGGCTATTTTTTGATTAAGTTCATTCTTATCACTTTTCTTTATCTCATCAATTTTAGATTTTAACATTTTTATCTCATTTTTTGACTTCTCGTTTTCCAAATCTTTTTGGTTATAATTTTTTTTACTCTCGCATAATTCATTATTTTTATCGTTCATTTCTTGTCTATGAATAATCAATGAATTTTCCAATAGCCTTTTAAAATAATTTTTATGAAAAATTAAAAATTTAAACTTTAAAAAATTAAAAAAAAAATATCATACAATTCTTTCTCATGAATTATGTCTTTTAGCTTTTGGTAGCTTTCGCTAAAAACTTTCACTGATGCGGAAATTGTGTCTTGGCTCTTTACATCCTCTATAACTTCATTCTTTGTAAAATTGACATTTTTTTTTCTTTTCTCAATGTGTGCTTCCTAGTTTTATGGCTTTTTAAACCTTTTTTAGTTTTGAAACTCATATTACATTCTGAACACTCAAATAAATTATTGTCAAGTATTTTTTCATCTGGTATATTTTCATTTAAAAGCTTGCTTTCAACTACTTTTATCTCTTGCTCATCAGAAATTAAGCAACCTTGCTCCTCTTCAATCTCTTCTAAAAAGCTTTTTTCCCATTTCAAAGTATCATGACTTTGATGAAGATTATTAATGTTATGATTTAAATCATATTCAAAATCATAATCATCTTCATTTGTGTCATCTTCGACCTGGTAGAGCTGTATATTGTTTACTGACAAACTTGAAACGATTGCCTCAGATTTAAGACTACTTTCGGTTTTTTGTTTGTCAGATATTTGCTCGTTTGTAAATGATTTTTGAATCTTCGATTTCTGAAGAGTGGCTGAGATCTTTTTTGCTCCTGCATCGACAATTTCACTTAACCCAGATCTTATAAAATTAAGGACGCCTCTTGAATCATAAGATTCTGATGATGAGCTCGAGCTTAAAGCTCTTCTTTTTTTTTGGTTTTCCAAATCTTTATTCATTTTTTTTAAAAAAGATTTTAAGCATGCTTTTTTTATTTTAAATACTAAATAATTTCAAAACCGTTAGGCTATATGCATCTTCAAAAATTTAATTTCATAATCAAAAAAAAAGCCTATTTAAAATTCAAATTTTTTGAATTCTTAATTTATTTAATTCTAAATGTCTTTATTAAATTATGCAATTAGATTTTCGTATGAAGAATGGACGGAACATATTTCTAAGATTAAACAAAACAATGAAAGACAGAGACTACTTATTGATTTTCATGACAAGCTAAGCTATAAATTACAGGGCATTTATAACATTAAATGTTGGTTAAAAAATGTTTATAATTGGTTCAATAAGAGTATTTACTGGACAGCGAGGTACAATTGTCTTTCAAATAATTGCCAAGTAAAGTTTGATTGTATGATTAAAAGCGAACCTTCCAAACATGCAGATATTTTGGTAATTATTAGGCAAAAGGGAGAATGCTTACACGAAAAAATAATTAAAAAAAGGAGAATAAATGAAGATGAAATGACAAAACTCGGATTAGATGTGATGGCGAAAGGAGTTTCTAATATTTATGATGAAAATCTAATTTTTAACTTTGAAAATAATTGTAGCGAAGATTTTTTTGAAGGTATATTCTAAAAATTTATAATTATGAAGGCAAAACTATATTTTTTTAAAAGCTAAAACTACAAATCAAAATGTCTTGAAAATGATTAGAAGTAAAGTTAAAAAAGAAAATCAGATAAGTAATGATTATTCAATTGACTCAAGAGCTGCTCTCTCAATTTGTAAAAGTATTTGTATTCAAACAAATAATTTAAGTGGTTATATACAAGAAATATCTGAATACCCTTATGGCTTGATGCTTTTGAATGAAATACAAGTAAAAATTGAAAATAAATTAAAAAAAGTTTTTTGTAAACTATGTAGTGGTGATTTGATTTGAGGAATATACCAAATTTATCGTAAAATATACAAAAGTTAGCTAACTTTAAATTACGAGTAAGGTAAATTTTACAGTATTTTAAGCTAAGAAATTCGAATCATTCTCGGGTCAGGGTTTAAAAAAAAGCAAAAATATTTAAAATAAAATAAAGGTTGTGAATTTTTGGTGTTTTTTACCATTTTCTGGGTCGCTATCTATATAAAGCTAAGCAAAAGTTGACCTCTGATCAAGGTCAACTTTAACACCTATTTTGATCAATTTTTTAAAATTTGCACCTGATAGCCGTAGAGCATCTTTTTGACGTACTTTTTTATTTTGTAGCCTCAAAAATAATTAATTTGATTATTATTAGACTTTTTTTTTAAATATCAAGGTTTTAATTTTGAACAAATGAAGAAGGATAAATGCATTTTTTTTACTAAGTCGTTTTCTGGTTTATTCAAAGTCCTTTGCTTTTGATTCGAAACATTTCATTTTTAAATATATTTTTCGATAAATTTTGTTAAAAAACTTCTAATAAATCACCACCTTAAATAATCTTTTTTTTCTTTCAAGATAAGAATGTGGCTAAAAATTTTTGAAAGAAACCCTGTTTGGCATTTGGATGCGACCGGCTCGGTCATAAAAAATATACCCAATCAGAAATCGCCATTTCTTTTCTCTCTCGTAATGCATGATCCTGATAACCATACAATTATACCGATTTTCGATTTCATTTCGACATCTCATAATTCTATAACGATATCAAAATACTTATATAGTTTCAAAAAACATTTTGATTTAATAGTTACAGCCGGATCTTTTAAATATCCGTCTGTGATAGTAACTGATTTTTCTTGGGCATTTATAAACTCTATATTAGAAACTTTCAACAATTGTACTATTATTCATTATTTGGAATGGTCATTTAATTTAATTATATTAAAACGAAAAAAAGAAGAAGCTTATCTTGACTGCTTAATGAAAACTAAAGTTTATCTGTGTTCAACGCATTTTTTAAAATTAATCGATTCAAAAATTAGGAAATTGAAAATTTCAGGAGACTTAAGAAATTTTTTTTTATTTGGATTTTCACTTTTGCAAAATTCGATAAGTTTAGAAGAATTTGAAATTAATTTGAAACATCTTTTCATTGTTTTAAATTCTAATGTAAGCCTTTTTAAATTCAATTGAGTTACGATTAAAAATGTTTAAAAAATGTAATTTGAGTTTGAGACCGAAATCCAGAAAGATTCGATAGCAAATATTGAGAAAAACGTTAGAACAAGAAATTATGATCAAGATAAATTAGAAAAAGAAATCGATTCCGATAATAATGAATCAAAAATTAGAAATGAAATTATAGAAGCTTTAAATAGAGAAAATTTTATTGAGAGTAATGAAAAAAGAATCAAAAATTCTTCTCATTTTGAGAGTTATTTCAAAATATTATTAAAAAAATTCTCTCAGGTAATTGATGAAGAAACAAACATAGACTGTTTTAGAGCAAATAAGTTTTACTGTCCTGATCTTTTCTCAATCATCGAAAATTATTTATATATATTACCTTTATGGAGCGGAATTCTTATAAATGAACAAAAGCTTCAAGTGACAAGATTGAGTAACAATCCAGTAGAAAATTGGTTCAATCACCTAAAAAACAACATGCTAAAGGGAGAAAGAGTAATGCCTAGTAGTTTGGTTGCTCTAGTTTATAAAAAGCTATTATCAAAATATATTCTGTATTACAATGATAATGATCTAATACTTGCTCAACCCAAAAAAAGCAAATTAAACATTGATGAGGAGAAATGGAAAAAAGACGAAAAAAAATCTAAGAAACAAAAAGGATTCTATTTTCAGAAAATTAAAGATTTTGGAAAAGACAATAGTTTAAGAAGTACTTCCGATTACCTTTATTTTCATTGTTTTTAATTCTAATTATTATTTAAGAGAATGAAATGAATGATTCTAGAGTTTTAACTGCCTTAAATGAATGGTAAATTAAATTTTTAAATTATTCATTTTAGTCTAAATGAAAATTTTAAATATTTTTAGCCAAAATAATTTAAAGATCATTAAGAATTTAATACCAAAAAATGGTTCCTTTTTTAGGAATGAAAATTTTTATATTGAGATAACAAATACGTGTTCAATTGATTATTTTATATTAATTAGTTACATTGTTTCAAAAAAAAAAAAAAAAGAAATCGCAATGACAAACGGAGGAAAGAATGATGATTTTTATTTAAAGTTCTTAAGAGAAATTGAACAGACTTTGACCAAGAGAAATTGGGACTTTGCAAGGCTCTCTTGGCTAAATATTTCTAACTCAATAAATAAAGTTCAGCTTTCAAAAAACTCTTATTCGTATAACTGCTATACTTCTGAATATTGTGCATTCCTAAGCAGATATTCTTGTATACAATCTTTTTCATTGTTTATCCGATGTCCAAGACAGCATTGTTTAACAAATAAAAATTCTATTCAGACTTATTCAGCTTTTTCGTTAAAGTAATTTTATTTTTATAAAAAAAGGAAAATAAACTAAATTTTAAAAAAAAGGAGAAACTTTGAAAAAAAATTTTTTTGGATTCGAGATATTTTGACCACAATTCTAGCATTTCGTGTGTGTCTAAAGCATTTATTCAAATTGATGGTGTCGAAGTCGAGAAGTAATAATCATTAAAAATATACCTAAAAATTTTTTTTAAAGTTTTGATTTCAGAAACGAAATTTGTAATGAATTATTAGTAATTTCAAAACCTAATTTTTTAAGTCAAAAGTATCCAATTTTATTGATTGTAAATAATCAAATAAATGATTTAAACCCAAATGAGATACCATTAATTTTAAATTTAGATGAAGAGACGTAAGCTATTTATCTTATATGTCTTTCATAAAAATAATCTTTTTTTTGGAAGGTATAATTTAATTGGAATGACCCTTCACAATGAAAATCATTTTATTATGAAATTGTTTGATGGAAAAAATTTTTTTGACATAGACAATTTGGATCCACAAACTTCAGCGAAGAATAATTCAAATCTGATAGGAGATAAACAATTTTTAATAACTAACATATTTTATGAAAAGATTTTTTGAAAATAAAATATTTAATTTTTTGAAAATTATTTTTTTGTATCTTAGAAAACCAGAATAGTCAGAGTGTTTGCAAGAGCTATTATGAAGGGTTTTCGATAAAAAAAAACAGTTGGTCTTTTAAAAGTGTAAATTCAAACGTCAACCATAACTTTATAACGTTAATGTTACCCATGTTAATTTGCCTCCATTTTCAATTTTAAGATGTTTGGGCTATGGTAACGGAAACGGTAAAAAGCTATGGTTGACTATTGACGTTACGCATTTATACGAAAAAAGTTCATTGAGTGCCATCAAAGCAAATTGCCAATAGGTCACATTTTGCAAAACAATTTTTTTGTTCAATTTTTTATTTTAAAGATTAAATACAATCATAAGGATAAAAGGAGAAAAAATTTTAATAGAAAATAAAAACGTAAAAAAAAATTTGAATAAACGTCTTAAAATATACAAATAACCGAACATCATGGTTGGTTATAAAGGCTTGGTAATCGTTGATGATAAAAAGGAATATTTTTAATTGATCATATTTCGTTTTTTTCTAATCTATTTATTTTTGAAATACAACAAATTCTAGTTTTTCATCTTTTAAATACGATTTGCTCCTTTGCCAAAAAACTCTTGTCACTTTGAATCAGTCATTAATCATTATTTTAATCAAAAAGGCGCCAATAAAATCCTCAAATTTTGAAAAGATAACTTCAATTTATGAATTTAATTTATCTTATTATTCATTTCTTGTTACAGTCATGATTTTATTTAAACTCGAAACTCAACAGATTTAGACTAACATGTTTAAAAGGAAGTAAAAACACTTCCTGTTTTGATTTATTGTTTCATCATTAGTCGCCTTTTCAAAATATTTTTCCATTTTTTCTTGATACCATAATTAATTTATAAAGTAAATTTATAAAGATGACTAAATGATCACGCCGCTAACAACGCGTATTTTTTTAAATAGATTAATTTTTTTAATAAAATTTAATTTATTTTTAAACAACTTTTTTGTTCTCTTCAGATCTAGTCTTCATAAAATTCCCCATCCAAAAAAAAATAAATTTGAATAATTTTTTTAAAATGAAAAATGCAAAATTATGAAAAATTTGAAAAATAAATTGCATAGTTGAGCAAAAATGAAAATTGAAAATTGAGCAAAATTTTTTCTTCGCCCTAGAAGAAAGAATTACCGCGATAATTAATGAAAAACAGGAAATATCAAAGGAAACTGCTTCAAAGATTTTAATCTTAGAAAAAGAACGAGATGGTATATTGGAATTGAAATTTAAAGAAAAAATGGATTATGACAGTAAAATACTTGAAATCAATAATATAATAAACGATAAGGAAAAAGAGATTGCTTCTCTTTTGGATGATAAGTATAAATATTTTAGCATATAAAATTCCAATTTTAATTTAATAAAAATATTCTAAGGAGACAAACCTTAATAATGCAGTCTGAAGAAAAAGAAATAAGGGAATTAAATTTTAATGATATAATTAGAGAAAAAGAGATTAAATTAGAAATTTTAAATCAAGAAAAAGCGTTAATTAAAAATGAATTAGATCAGCAGAAAATTAACGTAGAAAAGCTTGAAATTGAATCTCTCGAGCATAAAAAGTTTACTGATGTTTTAAAAAATCAAAGGTAAAAGAATTAAGTAGTAAGATACCCAGTTTCCAGCATAATGAGGCATTGATTGACAGGTCATCTGCCAGAATGATTAATTGATTTTTTTAAATGATAGTTAATCGATTTTTTATTGATAGATAATTGTTTTTATATTGATAGATAATTGTTTTTTAAATGATAGATAATTGATTTTTAATGATATATAATTATCAGATAATTAATATCGGTGATAATGGAACGGTAAGACATGGAAAATAATTAAAAAAATATTTTTAGTTAAGAATTTTATTAAATTTTTTTTTAAAATGAATTTAAAAAAAGAATCAAAAAATTTACAAAATAAAGAAAATGTCCAAAAATTATTTGATTTTAAATTGAGTAATTTAAAAAGAAAAAAACGACAAATGATCAAGGTTCCAAATGATCAATGATCAAGGTGTTGAATACATTGACGAATGTTACAAAACAACAAAACAGATAATTGAAGACGATACAAAAACTAAAAAAAAGAAAAAATTGTTCAATTGAATGGCTAAAAATAAAAAATTACTTGTATATATTTTTTTTTAATTTTTTTAACAACATTATTGGTTAAAATATTCATTAAATAAAAATTAAAAAACTAATTACTAAATTTTTGTTTTTTCCGATTATTTTATCTATTGATCTAAAAATAAGTAAAAAAAAATTATGCTTGAATAAAGTTCCAAGATAGCCGAGTTCCGAAAAGAAAAATCTCTTGATAGCTGTAAAACTAAAATAACATTTATATAAAAGATCAAATTCAGTTTATTTAAAAATTAGAAAATATTTTCCTGAAAATTAAAAAAATGATTAAAACTTTGATTGTCAATGAACTACGAGAAATGCATCAAAATGGTATCAATATAGTGCTTTGTTCAAATGATGTAGTCAAAACAGAAAAGATCGATATACAAAGATATTTTCAAAATAAAAAAGTTCCTTTTTTTCAAACCTATGCATTGGCTTCGTTGTTGGGTGATTTTAATGAGTTGGATTCTGATTATTCTGATGAATATTGAGATTTTTATTTTTTAAATTAAAATGTATTATTAGTTATTTTGTTTTATATTTTAGTCTGGTAATTTTGA
>NTPY01000239.1:145751-202333 GCA_002922825.1 Brachionus calyciflorus
GACTTTTGAAAAAAAAGCTATTCTTTTAAATGCTCAATTCTATTCTTTTGTTAAGATTTATTGAAATTAAGAGATATATTAATAAAAATTTAGTCTTATTGTAAAATTCGATTTAAATTGTTGAAGTTAATTTTTATTATTTTAGATTATAATCTCCGCGTTTTCAGCTCAAAAATTGGTTCAATAGTTTATGTAAGTTACCATGTATTGACAACGATCGAAGGCATATACGTAAGTATTAAAACTAATAATCTAATATCCAATAATATTGAAAAAGCTTACATAGAAGAAATGAAAGAACTTCTTTTAGCTGAATCCGATTTTAAATCTGTTAAAGATATAGCAGAAAAAAATGATATCTTAATTAGGAAAATTTAAGATTTCAAAAGTCTTCTTAATATTTTCTCAAGATTAGAAGATAGATTTTTGACACACTATCTTAGTGATGGTAGCAAAATAACTCTATATACAACCATGGGAACAATTTACAAGTAAACTGCAAGAAAATTAAGGAAATAGAAGTCGTCACTGAAACATTTTCGAACAAGACCCTAGCTTTGTGCTCTTTCCAATTCTAAAAATTTATTTGTTGAGCAAATAAATTTTTAGATGAAAATGTGACAAGAACAGGCTATTTAACTCAAGATGGAATCATAAAGATAGTCTCTGATGTTATTCCATGTAGTAGAGTAACTCAGTACATACAAGATCCCATACAAGATAAAACACTAGTACGACAACGTCATGAAACTTTTCTAGCATCTGATTCTCAAATCCAATATTTCAATATTGACTACTTGGCAAACAAAGTGAAAGAACCACAGCTATCTCATAATGCATTGTTAATCGATGGAAAAGATCTTTTACCATCATTTCAAGAAGTAATGAACCATGAAATGACTGCCGGAACTTGGTACACTCATATGAGCGACACTTCAAACATTCGATCAAAATTAATAGACGTAAAAATTGCAATCGAAAACACAATTTATTCGTGGCTTAATTATGGAATGTATTTCGGTATAGCAATCGTATTAATTTTATTTTTGTTTTTTATTATTTACATGTTAATAACAATTATAAAATGCAAAAGTTTTAAGAAAAAGAAATCTTTAAGAAATTTTAACTCAAAACATAGAAGATTAAGAAAAGATTTCGAGTTAAAACCTTTAAAAGCAAGACCTGTTGACAATATGTTTGACGAAATTTTTGGATCAAATATGATTCTTTATTCAGTTAAAAAAGATAATATTTAGATATTACACTACCCTTTGATAGTCAATTAGAGGTCGAATGATTATTTTTAAAGGGGGGTAATGTTATAGAAAAACATAATTAATATTTAAATTTATTATTTACGTTACTATGTTTATTTTATATTGTATTTTTTATTTATACAAATTAATTGTATTTTACTATATTTACATTTTTGTATTTTATTTTATTTATTTTTTATTATTTACTCATAGCAACTAGCTGGATCACTTAACTACCGAAAAGTATAAAAAACCGAAGGAAATAGTTAAGAATTCGAGCTCCCAATTTTATTCTTTAAAATTGTATTTTTAACTTTTATTTATTAAACTCATTTAATTTTAATTCAATAAATATTAAAATTCAAACCAGCTTATACATCCCTCTGACTTATACGCAAAGATCGGCCAATCTAAACGTATAACAAGTCTCATAATCTGGTTGATGTTTAGTTGGACCACTGGTAAGAGTGATTTAGAAATCCATAATTTTTTTTTAATTTTAGTTTTAGTTTTTTGAAAATTTTTGTAAGAATCATAAAATGATGAGAATTTTATGAATTTTTGATCTTCTATTTATATTCGTAATACCGGACTCTAGATATCTTTTATTACCAGTCACTTCATACAACTTAGATTCTAAATTTAAAATTTTCAAAATGTCCCCATAAAATCGTATGTGATATTCACGTGTATACATTATAAATCAATTTGGGTCTGAAGAAAAAGATGGAATCGCTCTGAAATAATCAGAAGACTTAATTTCGTCAACCACATCTTCATCTCTTACATAACTTATAAATGGGTTTTTAGGAATTTTAATATTCTGAGGAATTTCTTTGTTTGATTTTCCCAATTCCAAACATCTATCGTATTCTTTTTCTATATAACATTTCCAAATTTCTCCATTTAGTCTACTTGAAAACGATTTAATATTTTCACCATCATGATAGAGTAACTTAAATACATCGTAATTAGAACTATTCAATAGTTGTATGAACAATTGACCGACTTCCAAACTCCATGAATGTTTGTACGTCAATTCATCTAAAGCAACCTCGTATTGAAGTTCAAGTCTAATAGGTTCTTTAAGTAATACAGTGAAATCAGTCATCGTGTTTTCTGGATAGAGGTCCATTGAACTATTACTAGGTAATGTTACATAAAAACTCATTTTTGTTTTATATCTTCTTTTTTTACCCAGCTATTAAATGATTTCAGATAACCAAGCCAACTAACAAAATATTCTAAGTTATTATTTTTCTTTCTTTTCCTTAAAATCTTATCTATTTGGTATATTTCTTCTTTTTTAGTTCACTATAAGTTCTTGCTCATAAAATCTACCTTCTATTGACTCGTCATTTAAATCTTTAATTTAAATATATGTTGGTGGATTTGAAAGGACAATTTTATCTATTACAAATATTTCACGAGTCCAATTAGGCGTATAACCTTTTTAAACTTGTTTTTACTTTTTGATACTCTAACTTTATCACCAATTTTAAAGTTTAATGTTAGAAACGAGTCATCACCTGTTTTTTTATCATATCCATTAATATTTTTAAAAACTTTTTCTTCATTCTTAAATGAAACATTGCTGGGTGTTGTTTTTATTGTTCTATGAAAAGTGTTGTTATATGAATAAACAAGATTGTTCAGTATTTTAGTGTAATCATGATTATTTTTGAAGGTAAAGCATCGCCATATTTTTTCTTTCAATGTCCTGTTAAACCGCTCAACAACAGAAGCTTTAAGTTCGGAATTTGTTGTATAAAAGTGAACATTCATTTTCTTCAAATAATCTTGAACAGTTTTATTTAGAAATTCACGACCTTTATCCGTTTGAAGTTTTATTGGTTTTCGAGTTTTAAAAATATTAGTTAAAGCCTTCAGAAGATTTGTTTTTTAATGGTAGAACCCAAGCGAATTTGCTAAAGACATCTATAACTGTTAGTAAAAACTTATAACCCTTATTTTCTTTAGCGATATTTGAGACATCAACTAGATCTGCTTGCCACAAGTCATTATTTCCAATTGAAATAACTTTTTCTCGAACAAATTTCTTTCGTAATGGTCTATGAAGTGTATAAGGTTCTTGTTCTAATAACCAATCATTAAATTGATTTTTAAGATTTTTTAAGAGTATGTTTAAACGATGCATCTCTAGTAAACGAGGATGGAGCTCGAGGATCAAAATAATTTAAGAATTTTGACATTTTTTTTTATTTAAAAGATTCCCAATTTTTAGAAATATTAACAGGTTTTCTTTATTTTGGTCTAGAATTTAACTCTCTTATTTCGTTTACTTTTTTCTTTTTTTTGGCTACATCAGTTATTTCTCGATAACTTTGGTCTGATATTGGAAGTTTTAAACGTGTTGTCTCTGCTGGTGGTTTTCTAAAAATTCGTAATTTTCAGAGATTCTTTCATTCTGGTCATAAAATTAAAGATTATTGAATATTGATTAAAATTTTTTTTTTTTTAAATGATAAAACAATTTTTATTTTCTAAAAAATTAATGAATATTATAAAAAAAAAAGAAAATGATAAAAATTTCAAAAATTTAAATAAAAAAAATTTTATAGACTTATAATGTCAAGAAATGTAAAATACAAAAATCAAAATTTTCAAAACATTTTTTTTTATTATTTTTTACAATTTACAAAAATATTAAAATTATTACATATTTTAAAATAAAATCCAAGAACATTTCTTTTGATAACCCATTCTTTTTCAGTTGCGGAAATTTTTTTAAAACCAGATACTTCGCACCAAAGTGATTTTGGTATTGGCAGTTTGACTGTAAAATCATCTTGGTTTAAAATTTTCGTGATCCCTTTTACATCATTTACTTTTTTGATATCATGTGGTTTGTTAATAAAATAAAAACTGATTTCAGATTCTCTGAAACTTAAATAATTCTTCTTCTAACTCCAATTGAACACTCCAAAACCTTTTAATTCCATCAAATTTTGAACCTTTTACTTTTTTTATTTTTTCGATTATCTCTCTATTAAATTTGAAAAACAATTCAAGGTGATCGGTAGTTCTGAAAAAATCAACATTCATTTTTTTCATTTTTTAAAAAAAAAAACAAAAATACTTTACTTTTCATACAGCTTTTAAAGAAAAAAAAACATCTGACGATTAATACTAATTAATCAATTTCAGAATATTTATTTAAACTAATAAGATATATATTTAATGTTACAGATTAAATATTTACTTTTAATTAATTTTGTTTATTGTTAAACAAAGTGGACCATTGTCCAGGACGGGGGTCATCGAATGGTGACAAGAATTTTTTGACTTAAAAAATCAATAATTTATGCGCAGCCAATACAAATTCAGGGATTTTTAAAAAAGGAGGAGTTTAGACGAAATCAGCCAATAATAGATGCTGAAAATAAGTACCAAGGTATACTCCTACTGACGGCTACTTTTTAGATTGTTATGGCCCTCTCGAAGCTTTTGAAAATGATGCAAAAATTTTTAAGTATATAATAGAAAACGATTCAACACTTAGAAAGATATTGTTACCGGAAAAAAACCATACTTTTCATACAGAGGTAATCTTTAAATTAAAGCTTTTACTTTTTTAATTTTTAATAATTTGGATGAAGGATTCAGAGATATATTTGATTTATTATAAAATGAACTAAAATTGAACACGAAAATACCAACTTGTAGTCAACTAGAAGATGATCAAAATGAATTATCCAATGTTAAACAGTTAACTTCAAATCAGACTACTGAAAGTCGGCTTGTTACAAAAGTAATTTTTTATTTTCATATATGGTTCTTTTAATTCTTAAATTTTTTTATAGATAAGGTTTATAGTTGAGAAACAAATAGGAATGATATAGAAAATGCAAAAAAAAAAGCTTTTAAACTATAAGAAAAGCTTGACTTCGAAAATAACTTATTAAGCGGCCTTTTAAAAAAACAATTTTGACCCAAAGAAATTTTTAGTATAGATCATAATTCAATAAAAGATTTTCCAAAGTTAAGTGAGAAAAATTAAAAAACAAAATATTTTTCGGGACGTTTCACATCAGACAATCAAAAAGTTAAATTTCCGATATAATAAAAAGTGGCAATGCATTTTATATGTGTGACAGCTTGGTCTTAAAAATCAAACAAAATTCTAAGGAGGAATTAGATTCAAAAATTTTGGCTCAGGAGATAGTCTCACGCCATAAAAGAAGTGTAAAAAAAATGACAAAACGATTTTACTAAAAAAAGTAAAAAAGAATTATACTAAACAATTCCGAAATAGTTACAAGGTTTTTATCGAATATGTCCCTTCATTGAATAAATCTAAAGCAATAAAAAGTGTGTTTTTTTTTCAATGTTATATTTTTTAAGATTATGTTTGTAGTTGCAAGTCTGGATTAAAGGTCGCAGAATACTGCAAACATATTGCTTCGGCAATATATTATTTTAGTTTTGTTAGATATCAGCAAATCAGAATCCCTGGTGAACATCTGAACAAAATATTTTTGGATAAAACAAAGAAACAAAAACGAACCAAAATATGTTCGATAAAGAGATTTGCAGTGGCCAAAGTAAATGAAGACAACATGGAAAATTATGAAATTGATAGTGACGAAAGTCAATTAAATGATAAAAAAAAAATTAATTTTAGAAAAAAAAAACTTGAAAAAAAAGAGAAAAAAACACAAAAAAAACAAAAAATAATAATGAAGAAATTCAGATCGACCTTTTTACTTTTAAAGGCAATTAACCTGCAAGGGGTAGTAAGATTCAATATAATGATCGAGATATTTTGTTAAAAATTACTTGCACCATTGATTACTTTTTATTGGTTTTATGGTATTTGTCAAAATTAAAACATAATTTTTTGGCATCAATTGAAAACATTAATCAAGCAAAATACGAAAACTTGAAAAGAATAGTTTTATTAATCGAAAATTTAAATTGGAACAAAGCAAAAGAATTATGGATTTTTTCTTTAATAAATTACGCATTTATTAATAAGATAAATTAAAGTTTGGAAAAAAAATTTTTGTTTTTATTTTTTTTTTATTCAAAAATTTAGATGCAAATCAGGTAAAGCTTTTTGATATAAAATACTAATTTTTATAATTTTTTAAAAATTTTCTTTTTCACTTAAAATAAATGAGTTCAATCTGAAAGGCTTGACAGTCTGTCGTTCGATTGAAAAAATACAAGCAAATGCACGTGTATTTTTTCTCTAAGTTTACAAATAATCATAATAATTCAGTCTTTGAACCTTAAGTACAAATTACATTTTTCAAATTGTACTTTCTGAATTAAAACAAAAATTGTAACTTTGCATAAATAAAAACTCATCATAAAAAATTTTTTATAAATTAAAATAAAAAAGCAAAATTAAAAGAATATTTAATCCCTAAAAGTGATCCTTTAAATTGTGAAAGGTTTTTATTATAAACAAAGTGAAAAGTATTTCAATTTGGTAAATAAAAGAGATTTATTTAGTTAAATAGTTTATTAGTCTAAATGGAAAGTGGCCACTCTGTGCCAAAAGCTTAGTAATTTTTAATTAGAAAGAGCTATGTAAAATAGAAAGTAATAATTTTCTAAATACGAATATTAATTCTATTTTATATTAAAGCTCTCTCAAAATAAAACGAGCTGAGAAATAGCGCCGTGCGCAAAATGTTGTTTGTTGTAACAACATTTTGGATAGGCACCTAAATATAAAATATTAAACATTAGTCATCACGAACTAATAGCGTGTTAGTCACGTGACGACACTTCATCTTCCCTAAACTTTTATTTTTAAACTTAAAGGTTAAAAAGAAAACAATATGTGACTTTACAGTTAAATAGTAAGGTAGACCCAAAAGATACAAAAAAAATTTAAATAAGTGATTAAAATGTCAAAAAAATTTTTCTAAAGGATTAATAATAAAATGTTCTTCTTTGTTGCTTTTTCAATGTGTAATCGGATTACCATAACGGTTCGGTTTGTTCCTAACCCTATTTGGTCTCACATTTTCTTCCTCGCTACCATATTTAACACCACTTGAATCACTCAAACCTCTTTCCTCCTCTTCTTTGTTTATAACCGGTGCTTCTTCTAAAGTGCCCTCACTATCAACTTCTTCAACAGTGTCAAAATCTTCAGTATCATCCCATTTTACGATGTTATCGTCTTGACTAGTTGACCCTAATGTGTCATTTGGCTCTTTTTTTTCTCCACACTCAATCTTAACCCTGACCTTATCAAATAACCAGTTTCTTGGCATGTAGTTTTTTTGTTTGTTATCGTCTACTGAACTCACGTATGTTTTAATAAACGAAGAATTTCTACATAAGATTTTCCCATCTCTTTCAATAGTTACCATTGAACCATTGATTTTAACAATTTTAAATGGTTTCGGGTCATATAGTGAATCGGACTTGTTTGAACGCTTCCACTTTAACAAAACATGCTCACCAACCTTAAACTCTACATGTCTTGCCTTAAGTCTCCTGTCGTTGCATATCTTCATTTGAGTTTTAGCTTTTGCATCATTAAGTCTGGCTTTCATCATTAAGTCATTTGTTGATATTTTTCCCTCTATTTTAGGCATTTTGGATGTTTTAGAGTTTGATTTGAACATTAACTGGTTAGGTGGAATACCAGTAGATGCATGAGGGGTATCACGATAGTTCCGTAAGAACTCAATCAACTCTCTTTCCCAATCATGTTGTGCATACAAACTATTTCGCATTATTTTGCCAAGGTTCTTCATAAACCGTTCGCACATCCCATTGGCCCTTGGCCAAAGTGGGCTGATTTTGCGATGTTTAAACCCTTGTTCTCTAGAAAATTGTCTAAAATTGAAGGAATTAAACGGTGGTCCATTATCCGACTTTAACACTTCTGGTATACCAAATACACTAAATGCTTCATTTAGCAAAGCTATCACTGCACTTGACGATGTACTTGATATCACTTTTACCAAAGGGTATCTAGAGAACTCACACATTAACACCATTAAATATTTGCCACATTTAAGTGGTCCATAGAAATCGACGCTTACGATTTGCCATGGTCCATCTGGCATCTCAGAAGGCATCGATGGTTCATACTTGGTTGAGTCTGTGTTGATTTGACATTTATCACATCTCTTAACTAAATTCTCTACAACTGAATCAATACCAGGAAACCATACGTTACATCTTATTAATTGCTTGGTTTTGACAATTCCCATGTGTCCACCATGAGCAATTTTTACTACGCGTTTACGAAGACTTTCAGGTATTACTATCCTAGTTCCGCGTAGTACCAGACCGTCTTTAGTCAACGAAAGCTCATCTTTGACTCGTTCAAAGCTTTCTACTTTCTTACAATTTAGTCCTTGAATCATTTTTGAAATTTCATTCAACTCATCATCCTTTCTTGTAGCTTCTATTAACTCACTACGAGTGACAGCCTTTGGAATTGAGCAACTTGAGACCATGTTCAAATAACTCTCCGTAAATTTCTCATATGTTTTATCCGCTGGTTCCGTCGGATTTCTGGACATGTAATCAGCTATGTTATCAGCACCTGGCTTATGTTTAACAATAAATTTATACGGCAAGAGTCTTAGACACCACCTTTCAATTCTAGCTTTCGGCTTTGATCTAGGGTTACCAAAAATTAACTCAACGGCTTTGTTGTCGGTAATTATATCAAATTCTTTTGCGTAGAGATATAAATGGAATTTCTCACAAGCCCAGACGAACGCTAATGCTTCGCGCTCAACTTGCGAGTATCTCTGTTCTACACTAGAGAGACTTCTGCTGGCGTACATGACAATGTTTTTCTTGTCTGGCACATCTGGATCATATTGCGCCATTACTGCTGCTATTCCAACTGGACTTGCGTCCACAGTAATCTCAGTCCTTAAACTTGGGTCAAAATAGCATAATGCTTTTTTACACAGTGACTTTTTCAACTTGTTAAGTGTCTCATCGTGTCGCTTTTCCCAAGACCATTTTACACCTTTTTTTGTCAAACTTCTAAGTGGTTCAGTAATTGTGGCAAAATCTGGTAAGAATCTAGAACAATAGTTTGCAAGTCCTAACAGACTTCTAACTTCTCCAACAGTTGATGGAGCTCTTGCATTTAATAGAGCATCGTATTTCTTAGTCTCAATTGAAATTCCATGTTCCGAAAATTGTAGCCCGAAGAACTTTAAACTCTTCTGCCCAAATTCACACTTCTTAGTATTTACAGTTAACCCAGATTCGTTTAAACGACTGAGTACTTTTTCTAATCTTTGGTCATGCTCAGCTTTACTGTTTCCAAAGACTATAATATCGTCGCTAAAATTCAATACACCTTCTAAACCAGATAGTACTTGCTCTATCGTCTTTTGGAATATTTCAGCGGCAGCATTTATCCCAAAATTAAGTCTCTTGTATTGAAAAATACCGAGATGCGTACAAAATGCCGTTATATATCTAGAACATTCACTTAACAACAACTGGTGATACCCTGATCTTAGATCAAATTTGGATATATACTTTGCACCGTTAAGTCTAATTGCCAAATCTTCCACTGTAGGACAACTATGCCTGGTTCTCATTATTGCTTTGTTAGCCTCTCGTGCATCAGTACATATACGGACCTCGTTAGGTCTATCAGGTTTAGGTACTGGTACGATTGGAGAAACCCATGGTGTCGGACCATTTACAGGCTCAATGATGTCATCATCTAACATTTTCTTAATTTCTTCCTCTACCAATGGTCTCATATGAAATGGGATTGGTCTTAGTTTACCCTGAACGGGCTTAATAGACTCGTCTATATGTAGCTTTACTGTATGATTTTTCAGTAGTCCAACCTTGCCTGAAAATAGTTCCGGATACGCCTGGGCAAACTTATTACAGCTCTGGTCCAGTCTTTTATCTTGCACATTGTTTATTTTGAGCATTATACCTAGCTCTACTGAACTTTGATAGCTAATCAGATTTCCAAATTTTCCTTTTGTTACAATAAATTGAATTGACTTGTATTGTCCATTGTAATTTACCCGTGTGTTAAACATGCCCAACGTGTCGATACACTCGTTTTTGCCATAACCATACAATCGTGTATATGTTTTATGCAACTTAGGCTTGAATTTCAATTTGTTAAAACTTTTTTCGTCCATTATATTAACTTGGGCGCCAGTGTCCACAGTAAATGCTACTGTCATACCACACATGAAAAGAGTAACCATTGGCATAAGCCAATTTTTTACAGCTAGGATCAGGCTTTTTGCTCTTGCTTTGACATTCCAAACACCGTAACAATTCTCTTCGTCCGAGTCACCTGATTCACGTATTTGCTTAACATTTTTACTAATACAGCAACTTTCAAAATGGTCGAACTTGTCACATTTTCTACATTTTTGTCCTTTTGCTGGACAAATCTTTTCATGTGGATATTTTAGTCCACATCTGAAGCATTTCTTTTCTTTGAACTTTTCACTTTTTTGCTGGCTTTTGGTTTTAGTACTATGATGTTTCCTCTGATTTACGTGATTTACCTCTTTGCTTAGCTCATTGCGCTTTTTAAACTCGCTCAGCTGAACATTTACCGTCTCTTCAAGTTTACCTATCTTTACTAGCTCATCTAGACTCAACTCTTTTTCAGACTCCAACGCTTTTCGTTTGAGTGTGTTTGATTGACATCTATGAATTATTTGAATCGCTATTTCGTTGTTTGGATTTGTAAATGAACAAAGCTTAGCTTTTTCTTTTAGTCTTGATACGAACTCTTCGAATGGTTCACCTTGATGTTGATAGATGTCTCTGAAGTGTAAAATGTTTAGTTTTATATTAAACTTTGACTTAAAATGTACATCCAATTTGGCTTTAATTGCTTCATATTCCTCTTTCTCATTTCCAATGTCTTTAAACAATCGTTCTAGCCCAACACCACCAAAAAAGAAAAGATAATCACGCTTCACATTTTTGTCAGTGACCATCTTGATAGACATCAACCTTTCGAGTCTGGTGATCCATTCGTCCCATCTTTGGCTAACGTCGTCTTCATTGTTCACGTCGAACTGTTGTATCATTTGTTCCTCCATTCCAATTTTTTTTTTTTTTTATCCTCGTCGCCAATGAAAAGTATTTCAATTTGGTAAATAAAAGAGATTTATTTAGTTAAATAGTTTATTAGTCTAAATGGAAAGTGGCCACTCTGTGCCAAAAGCTTAGTAATTTTTAATTAGAAAGAGCTATGTAAAATAGAAAGTAATAATTTTCTAAATACGAATATTAATTCTATTTTATATTAAAGCTCTCTCAAAATAAAACGAGCTGAGAAATAGCGCCGTGCGCAAAATGTTGTTTGTTGTAACAACATTTTGGATAGGCACCTAAATATAAAATATTAAACATTAGTCATCACGAACTAATAGCGTGTTAGTCACGTGACGACACTTCACAAAGGACAATTGGAACCATTCCGAAAAATGGTTATATTTCTGTTGGAGGATCCCCAATTATTTGATGCTTGTAATAAGTTTATGGTATTTCGTATCATGGTAAACAATGATTTTATTATACTGAAAAAAATAAAAGTAAATTTTTTTGTTAATTAAATTTGTTTTCTTAAATATTAGATTTTTTCAAGGATAGTTAAATCATTTTATTCCAATGAATCTAATTTCTCTTTCAGAATTATATTTATTGGAGACTGAGAATGTACTTTTGGAATGTATGAAATAAATGACTATAAATTTATCAATAATTTGTTGGAATCAGTTTTGGAAAGTAAATCCTTTACCTTTTCTATATTATCTATCAAAAAATTAAATTATTTATTATTTACAATTAAAGATTCAGAGGGCTACTTAAAATGAGAACCAAATATAAAGCGTAAAAGTTTAAAGCTTAAATCGAAATTAGTAACTAATTTTGGTTAGTAATTTTTTTTAATCTTATTTTCTTTCCTCTTGATTTAATTTTTAGTTCAAGATTTAAAAATTCCAGAGATCCTTTTGTTTATTTGTTCAAAAGTTTTAAGCTCATCGACGTGAAAGTTGATGGCAACTGTATAATCAGAGCTCTTGCATTAACATTAAATGATACAGATTCTAAAAATTTTAATATTCGAAATCAGATTTGTGATTTTTTAGAAAAAAATCTTTTTAGAGATCTTTTCTCTTAATATATGGCAAGAGTTTTTGAAGGATCTGTTAGTCAGTTCCAAGAATACATCACAAAGCTAAGAAAACAAGGAACTTATGGCGATAATTTATGCTAAATAGCCTTTTCAAAGCTTTTTAAAGTCCCAACAAATGTTTTTCAGTTCAAAACAGAAACAATTACCATAGCGGAAGAAAATAGAATAAACGAAAACGATAGAGAAATTAATATTTTTTTCCATAATAGTCATTACTCTTCATTAATAAAATTAGTCTGAATTTTTTTTTATATATTTTTTACAGTGACAATTAAAAATGTCTAATAAACTTTTTTTAACTTTTTATTGTTGGAAAAGGTTTTTAATTTTTAATTAAATAATTAAAAATTTTAATAAGTAAAATCTTATTTGAACACCAATCAAAAAAAAAGAAAAATATATAAATTAGAAAAAAAAAAGTAGACACATAATTTTTGAAAAATTTGAAATTTTTCAAAAAAATTTTTTTTTGTTTTGTTTTTGTCGTTCTTTGTTGTCCCTATTTGTCGTAATTTATAATTCAATAAGTAATCATAGTGTTTTTGAGTACTTTCACTAAAAAGAAAATTTTGATTTAAACATCCAGAATGAATGCTAGTAAAAAAATATCAAAATGTGTTTATTAAACCTGATATGACTCTAGCAAAAAGAATAGCTCGAAATTTAGTAAAATCCGGGTAGTTTTTTAAGCCAACTTTGAGAAATACAAAAAATACAGAGCCATGAAGATAAACACGGAAATATTTTATTCCACAGATAACTGCTAAGCATTCTTTTTCCGTTATCCCATATTTAATCTCTTGTTTTGTTAGTACCAACAGATGTACTCGATACCTGACTCTTCAACCTGAGCAAAAAGATTTTTCATACGGAGGCGAATAGATGGGAGCTATAACCTCGTCTTTAAGCCTAATTTTGTGTTCATAGTAGGGTTGGGTATCGAAAAGTGCCATATCGAAATCGATCGGAAAAATCTAGTTCGATTTAAAAAAAAAAGAAATCGAAATATTAGCATTTGGTTCGAAATTTTTCCGAACTTTGACGAAAATTTTCGTTTTTGTTAAAAAAATTGTTCGAATTAGTATAACGATAATTTTTATTAGGTTTTAAATACGATTTATTTTATTTCGAATAAAATTTTCGAATATTTAATTCGAACTAAAATTTCGAATATTAATTTCAAAATTTTTGTTCGAATATTGTATTTATCGAATAAAAAATCTTTAATTAAAATTATTAAATAAAGATTAAAATAATTTAAAAAAAATTCTTTAGATTAAAAACATGTTTTCGATTAATTTTGAATAACTTTGGAATTTAATTTAATAAATTTGAGTTTTTCAAGGTTTTTTGGATTTAACCTATCTCTTTCTTCATCTTGGAAAAATCCAGCAACTGAAAAAAGACTTTCTGCTGGAACTGAAGTTGGCGATAAACTGAATAACTCTTTTGAAATTAAAGATAGAAAAGGTAAATTAATTTCAAAGTTCTTAAAAAATTCGATAGGATCTTCTAAATCAGTTGATTTAAGACTAGAATGAAAAACTGTTGCTTGGGTCTCATAAAATTCTATTTCATTTTCAAAATCTGGTAAATATTGCTGGTTTGTTTTTTGGTGTCTTTGATTTTAGAAATTATTTTATATGTTTTTCTATTAGAGGTTCTTGTAGAGATAGGACTGGCTTGATAAGATGATATTGTTGTAGATGAAGTTGAAGAATCCGATGAAGATAATGGCGTCGATGTGATAAAAGAATCTAAAGGTGTAAGCAATTGGTCTGTTTGGCTAGATGGAGGGCTAATTACATTTTTCTTTATTTGTTTTGAATAGTAGTCTTTTAAAAATAATTTAGCCTCTGTTATTATTGTCTTTCTGCCGAAAGAATCACTTATAAATTCAAAATTTTTATAACTTGGATCTAAATATGTTATGGCTTTAAAAACGTCATTTTTAAACAGATATTTAAACCTTTTTTCTAATGATTCAATCAAAATATCTTTGAGTCTTTCAACTTTCTCATTTTTGTTAATGTTTAAAAAATAGTAAATAGTTGGAAACAGGTGAGTTATAGAGACATAGTTTTTAGATGACAAAATCGTTGTTAATTTCTTTAATGGATCTAAAATAGTACATAACTCTTCTATAGCTTCATAATCAGATTCATTTGGAACATAATTTGAAATGCACTGACATGTAGGGTCATATTTCATTGTATTAAGTGCATCTTTATTTATAATTATAGACATTAATAAGTCAAATGTACTTCCCCATCTTGTACAGACTCTTTGTATTAATTTTTTACTATGCCGATAGTTTAATTGCTTTTCAAATTTTTTAATTTTCTTTCAAGTGACTCCGAATGCTTAAAAAAACCGACCAAATGTTTACATTTTTTGATTATACAATTAATATAATTTTTTATTTTGTTATCATTTTCGATTAGATTTTTCGTTTCTATATTTATTTCTTGTTTACGCAAATCACCATCTTCGTTAAAATCAAAAATAAAATATTTTCCATTTTTTTCCGAAATATTTTTTATTTTAAAAATATCATTAACACACATGTTCAACTTATGCCCAGCACAAAGTAATTTTAAAGTTTTTTCTGGAAATAACTCAATAGCAGCCCTGAAATTCGCACCTGAATCAGATGTTGCACCGATTAACTACATTTAAAATGACAAAAATATGTTTAAACAATTAAAGATTAAAATAAAAAATAAAAAAAATTTTACTTTTTCAGTAATTGACCATGAATTAACAATGTCAATTAATCTATCATAAAGATACTGAGAATTATGATCATTATTTAAATATTCTAGACAAAGTATCACACTCTTAAATTTAAATTTGTCGTTTACATAATGACAAGTATCGCCGAGATAAGACTCATTTGATATTGAAGTCCAAGTATCGGCTGAAATTGAGCATTTTGTAATTTTATTTAGTTCAGCTTGGACATAAGATTTGATGACTTGATACTTAAAATAAAATTATTAATTTTTTTATGGTAATATTTACTCTTTCTAGCAAAAAACTATTTCTATATGTTGCTCTACAAGGTGGATTATAATTAGGATTTAGTTCTTGGCAAAATGCTCGAAATGAATTATGTTCAACCAAACTATTAGGCTGATTAGTAACAACCATAAAGGTTACTAACTTTTCTTTAATTTTTTCCATTTTTGAATTAGTTAAACGAGCTATTTTATTTACATTTTCTTGATTATTTTCTCGTTCATCATCACTAAATTCGCTATCAGTTTCACTATAAATTAGATCTACTTCATGATCGTTAAATTTATATTTTTAATGAATACCATGAGTAGCTAGATGATTTTTTAAATAAGTTGTTGAACTGTTATGTTTTTTGTTAAAATCACAATGAGAACATTTTACTATACCAGTCTCCTCATTAAAAACAAAGTGTTCCCAAACGAATGAAGTCTTTCCTTTTTTCCGTTTAAAATTATTTCTTTCAGTCATTTTTAGTTTTGTTTGTTTAAATTTAAAAAAATAAATAAAAATGAAAAAAGAATTCAATGAAAAAAGTCTCACTATTTTTTATTTGCATATCTAACTTCTCTTATTTTTTTGAAAAATTTCGATCGAATTGTTCGAATAAATTTTCCGAACATATTATTCGAATACCAGAACCGAATTTTAATTTAATTAACTGATAATATCGATAAAAATTGTTTCGAACAAGATTATTTAAAACATTTTTCGATCAACAAAATAAAGACGATATTTCATTTGTATCGTATCGGATAAAAAATTTCGATAAACATGTAATTTTTATCGAACAATTGAATTCTGTTCGATACTCAACCCTAGTTCATAGATAGAACACGCTCCGAGTTCGTCAATTGAATTCGAGAATAAACCTCTGGCGTCACTGGCCAATGAGGCAAAAAGAGCTGAATCGCTTTCCTTTTTAGATGGAAACTCTATGATTCCGTTGAATGGGAAAATACCACATCCTGTTTTATTGAACCAATCAAGACCAAGGAAAACATCGTAGTCTTAATGGTCAAAAACAATAAATTTTATCAAATAAATGTGTTCTTGAATATTCACTTCTAAGGGTTTAGTTTTAGAGCTGGCTTCTGTCACCGCACCAGTTGCAGTTCTTATCTTACAGTCTGTTTTTAATATTTCTATGTTATTTTTTACGGCTGTCATGTGGTTCATTATCGAGCTTGTAGCTACACAATCCATGCCTTTTTTCATTTCTTTTTCTGCAATTTTACCTTTAAATGAACATATGTTTTTTGGACCAGTCTTATCTAAGTATATAACATAAATTTTTTCTTTAACTACGTCTACAGCATTTATTTTGCTTCTTTTATTACAATTTTCTTGTTCGTTTTTACATAGTTGATATTTGAAATATTCGAATTTACTGACTCTAATTGAATAGTTAAACGTATTGCCTGATTAATGACACTTATTTTCCTGTAAAAAATTTCTTTTTTGATTTTTTCTCATACACCTTGTTTAAAATAATATAGTTTTTCGCAACATATTAGTCCACAGGAGGAATTTGTTAACGTAGTTCTCAAAAATCACTCCTTCTCCAAATTTTAACAAACTTAATTGGGATCTGATCCAGTTTTCTTTGTCTATCCTGGTGTACGTTTTCTTAACACATGCTCGAAAAGGGACCAGCTTCTCTGTTCAGAGATATGTTTCCGTTATATCTGGACCGGGACCTTTTCTACGTAGTTAACCACAGTATTTAGCTTATCTTCTTCGAAAATTCTATTAGTAATAAATCCTTGTTCTATGTTAAAAAGCCATTCATCAATATCTTCACTACTAGAACCTGTGAATTTTTTCGTGTTTGTATCTAGTTTTCGTGGTCTATCATTTATTGATGACTTAAATCCATCCCCATGTAAAAAATCTTCTATATTAGAATTAACATTATAATTACTGTTTACAACGAGGTTAAGACGATTTACTCAGTCCTCTTTATGAGGACTGAAGTGTTGAATCTTTTCGGGAAGACAAGAAATTATTATCCGGAGCCCTAAACAAAAACAACGATTTTTATGCCTAAAAAAAAGAAATTATATATTAAATGAAAAAAATATAAAGAGCAAAACTATGGACGTCTTTATAGTGCTACAAAAAATGATTTCTGAAAATCAAATTTTATCTGAAAATTCTAAAATAAGAAAATGTCCTTACCCTAAGTGTAATGCCCAAGGCAATGCAAATTCAAAATTGAAAAATCATTGGTCAATAAACAACTGTTCAAACTACATTGAAGTATATTCTTAAATTATTTTTCTCCTAAAAAAAAAATAAAAGGACAAAAAAGCTAAAAAATGTTTAGAGCAAGGAATATTATTCAAAAAAAACAGTGTTTAATTGATTTGTCAATTTATGATTGGGAAAATTTGTCAAAATATTAAATTTTAACAAACAAGCGGGAGAGATTTTCTCGCGAAATTAACAATTATTTGAGCAAAAAACTAAATGAGCAAAACGTGTCTTGTGACTTGAAATGCATTTCAAACTCGTTTAGGAAAGAGAAAAGCAGAAAAACAAACTCAGCGTTTTGGAAAGGAAAATTTATCTGCACTAATTCGAAATGTAGGACAAGTTAAGGTGCGTCGGATATTTTAGAGAAAAAGAAAAGCTTTTAGCATATGGTGTATCCAACGTTTTAAATGATAATGTTTTGATAAATAAAAAACAAGGTACTTATTAAAAATTGAAACAAACTTATGAATTAATATTTAATTATTTTTTATAAAAGATGAAAAAACTGCCATCGTAGACAGACATTTTTTTACACAAATAAAATATGAAGCAAATCATCAAAAATAATTTCAGTTGATATTTTTTATGACGCAGAAGCAGCAAAAAAAGTTTTGACACTTAAATTATTGGAAAGGAAAAAAACATTCGTGGTTTTATTCAAGAGATTTATCTAATTTCTTTTGGAATACTGATTTTTACGGAACTTTAGTTAATTTATTGATGATTTTTGGCTTTTTTGTCTCTCGTTTTCCAAAAATTCGAAAATAAAAACCGGATTTATTACTTTTTAAGAAAGAAAATCCTATTTTTTAAAAATTCTCTTCGCATGAATAAATTTTGTTAAGATTTGGAAGTTTCAATTCACTAAGCTTACAATTTTCCGCATAAAAAAAATTAGATGTATTAAAATTAGTGTAAAGAGGCCGGCCGCGTTAGTGAGAGTCCATTTTATTTTATTTTTTAATTTAAAAAAGTAATTAAAAAGAAGAGGAATTTTTTTTCAATTAAAAAAAATGTAATTTCGTTCAACCGTTTACTAAAAAACAGGTGGCTCCTATTCCAATCTAAAAACACTAATTCAAATGAAACTTTAAGCTTGAACTTGTTGTACTTCTATTCACTCATCATAATTAGTTTTAGTTGATTATTTATCAAATTTGATTTTGGTTAATTTAAATTCCTTTTAAATGCATAAAATAAAATTGCTTTATTTTCTAATTAATTTTTCATAAGCTAATTCACTACCTTACTGCCGTGTCTCTCTAAACGAAATTTACTATTAATCAGTTGAAATTAAAAGCATGCATCTAATTTATTTAGAAAAATTATTCGATTTTTCATTAGCAGCTATCAGGTTAATATTTAATGACAAAATTATTTTTAACACCTTAATAATTAAAATTATGAAAAAATAATTAGTTAATTTTATTTTAATAAATAATGCGGGATTTAATTCCAAGCTCTTGAAAAATTAGTGGCAAAAATATTCTTTGGTCAAAACTTTAAATGCTGCCACAAATTTTTATTCTAAAAAGTAAAAATATATTTTCTTTGCCGCCCTTTTTTCCAACTTATTTAATAGAATATAATGCAATTAATAACTAGAAAGTAAAGTAATTCTTTTTTAAATTTTGAATGAAAATGAATTGGAAAATAATTCCGGTTATTTTTTAAAATACAAACAAGAGCTGTCCACTAATGATTTCTTAAATTCGAAAATATTTCTCCCGAAAAAAGCGTTACAAATAAAATAAATTTTTCATTTTTTTTTCTGATATTAGAAACAAAAAGGTTCATTTTCTAAGAATGCATTAAGCTAGAATTTTTTAATTATTTTTCAAATATTAGCAGATTTCTTCTTTTTTGCTTAAGTTATGATAACATTTTTTTGCATTATCAATTATTTTTTAAGCTAAAAATATGGAATGAAATTCGTTATCAGTTTCCTGTTTGTTACTTCGACTCAACTGGCAATGTCATTAAAAATTTAAAAGGTCAAAAGATACCGTATCTTTATTCAATTGTTGCACACAATCAAAATTAAAAAATATAATTCCTAACTGCGAATTTTTAACAACATCATATACCTCTTGTACCATTTCAAAGTATCTTAATACTTTTAAAACAATTTTAGAGGGAATCTCTAAAAATCAAAATTGCTTACTAAATGCTTCAGTGATTGTGACTGATTTTTCTTGGGCACTAATTAACGCTGTCTTAGAAGTTTTCAATAAATCATCAATAATAGAATATCTCAAATGGTGCTTTGATCTAGTTGTTTCAAGTACCAAAAAGTCAAATTTGACAGGAAAAAGGTTCAAAGTAGTTTTGTACCTTTGTCAAACTCACTTATTGAAAAGTATTGCGAAAAAAGGAAACTGGTGAAGTTATTTAAAAAAATTCTCTAATTTTTTCTTTTACTTTATTACAAAGTAGCTCGTGTATAGTTAAATTTGAAAATCACTTAGTAAATATTTATAAGGGAATATTGTGTCAACACACACTCGTTTTCTGATGAGCACACTAATTAAGGTGAAAAAAACAAAACTTTAATTTTTTATTTTTCTTGACCAACAGACATCAGCTGTGTGTTGATAAGCAGAATGTTTATTTACCGAAATCATAAAAAAGTCAAAAAAATTTAATTAAATGAATTATTTTTCTAAAGCTTTACTCGCATGCGGTGTTCTACCTTTTTTAGTTTTAAAAATAAACTTGTCTCTCTTTATCTTTAAGGCGAGTATATGTGAGAAAATTTTCCGTTTCAAATAATATTTACAAGAACATGATTGATTGTTCATATTAACAATATATCTTCCATCATAGTCAAATAAATTACGTTCAACTTTTAAATGATCTAATATTTGAGAAATATTTCTTGGCTAATGCTAACATTTCTGTTGTTACTTTTGAAATAGAACTAAACTCGTCTAAATTAAATGAGTAAAATTTAATTAGATCTCTTAAAACATCTTCAATATGCTAAATTTTCTTCTATTAGTAAAATCACGTTTAATTGATTGATTAAACGACTCTATGGGACTATTCGTACATGCATAACCGGGTGGTAAATAAAAAATTTTCCATCTAGAAGATTTATTCCTCCTTAAAATTTAATTTTTTTATGAATATATTATAATATTTTTACTTAAAACATCCTTTTTAGCCAGCAATCATATTCGTAACAATAAAATTTTGGAAAATACTCTTTGCTAATGGCCCGAAAGTTTTTACAGTTTTCAATTAAATCATCTTTATCATAAGACATGTGAATTTTGTAAATAAAATTTTTCGTTTCGTTATAAAGGTATTTTGGACATAAATTTTTATTTTTACGGCAATTTAGTCTCACATGAAAATAACACATGAGGATTTTTACTTTAGGAAATAGAGAAACAGCCGCATTATAAGATGCCACACACACACATCTTGCATTATGTATTTAGGTGAAAAATCAAATCTCAATTTTGCATAAATTTGGATAAGCCCCGAATAGAAATAAGTTTAATCTTCTTCTTGTTCATGATTACTTATTGCAAATGCTAAAGATAAAACTTATGCCTTGAGTGGGTCTTTCCAAAAACAATTAAAACAAATCCATTTTTTATGAGCTTGTAAGGAGTATCTAGATGAAAACAGCCATCATAACTTGATACAACGAATTAAAAAAGTCTTAATGACGTGATCAAAATTCTGAAGGATTTTTTTTGGAACCATCATCATCCTATAACTTTACCATTTTTATCGTTAGAAAAAATAAAAAAAAAAAGCTTCATCATCATCAATTAATTGAGTATAAACATGTTTGCTTAATTTTTCTGAAACAAGTGATAGCGAGTTATTATTAAATCGTTTTTCCGGTAATAATTGACAAGGTTTTGTATCTTAATAATTATTTTATACATATAATTATTTTATAATTATAATAATTTATTTTAAAGTTACCTGTTTTAAAGAAGGTTTATGCAAAGAAATTAATAGTGAATTTAATGATAACCTTTTCAATATTCGATTCGGAGGAATATCTGGATCTTTCATAATTAATTCAATTATAAAATTTTTTATTCTTTGATTTATACCTCTTATTCACCTAAGTTTTAAAACATTTCCTCTATGATACGCTTTTCGATATACGTAATAAACAAAAGAATTTTCACATTTTTCGATTTTAAGTCTTAATTTACATGGTTCTTTTTTAAAACCACACCTGCGATATACGACAGTCATTTGATGATTATCTTCTAGCTCACAATCACTAATTTTACAGAAGTGTCTCGTATTGCTATAGGTAGTTTTTGTATAAAAAAATTTATCAATTTTAAAATCATCTGATTGGTCTTTATTGAAAAATTTTCTTAATAAAAGAAATGAGTTCGAAATTTTGAATTTTTCAGATAGCGAATCTGGTGTTTTAGAGCTTGTTAAAGCTGTATCTGAAGTTGATGTTTTTGACAAGGTTTCAGTATTAATTGTCTTAACTGAGTCACTTATAGTTAGTCGAGTTGATTGTGGTGAAGTTGTTGATTGAGTAGAGATCGGTGCGGATGGCGTTGATTGTTCTGAAGTCGGTAGGGATGGTGTTGATTGTGGTGAAGTCGGTGCGGATGGCGTTTTTGTTTTCTATTTTATTGCTTTGGACTCTATCAGATCTTCATCTAAATCTTCTAAACTATCATTTCCCTTTTTTTTCAGTTTAGGTCTTATAAGAGCATATTTAAATTTTTTTTTGGGTTCTTAAGACTCTTTGCATTTTATTATTTTCCAAAAAAATTTTGTTTTTTTTAATTACAAAACCTTTAGGGTTAGTCATTTAATACTTAATAAAACACAAATTGCGTGTGTTGTTCAGTAAGTTGTCTCAAAAAAAAAACTATACTTTTTGTTTATAATTTTTTTTTCAACTTATCAACACACAAATTTTGTGTGTTAATAATGTAGTGTGCTCATAAGAAAATGAGTGTGTGTTAGTCATACTCGAGTGTGTGGTGGTAAGGGAGACCCTATTGATAATATTTACAATAACAAAAACTTAGATTTAACAACTCAATATTCTATTAGAACAATGAGGGACTTAATTTAATTGAAAACTTTAATGAAGAAGAAAAAGAGAAAAAGGCTGAAAAATTGCTAAATGAATTAAGTGATTTAATGAGCTTTGAAGAAACTGAAGAATAATTAGTAAAATCGTCAAAATTTACTTTATATTTTAATGATTTTTTAAAAAATAACCAGTCTAGTATAGAGTTTAGAAATTTAAATAGCGACATCAACAATTTTTGTGAAAAAATCCTAACTTTAGTGCTGATCATTTAAAATTAATAAGAGAAAAGCTTTATTTAATGCCATTTTGATCAGGTATTCGTTTAAACAAATTAGAACAAGAAATTAATTAAAAACTTAATTCTGGTAATCGTTTAAGTAATAATCAAGCTGAATACTGGTTTAACCATTTAAAAAATAATATTTTGTAAAAGGAAAAAAAAATGGTTTGTGAATTAACGTCGTAGGTTTCGAATCAAATAAAATCAAAAATTTATCTCTTCTTTTCTTTGGAAAAGGAACAAAGGAAAGGGAATAAAGGGAAATTTCATTTTAAAAATTTCATTTTTTCTTTCCAAAATCATTTTAAAATAAAAAAAGTTGATAAACTCAACTTAGAAGGCTGTGAATTTCGATTTTTCAGATTAAAAAACTAGTTTCTAAGGAACGGAAAAACGAATTCTGAACGAAAACATTTAAAAATATAAAAATAATACCTTTTCCATTTATTGATAATTGAGAACTTGATTTGTCTTTATTCTTTTTTTTAGGTAACGAATTGAAATTTGGTAACGTCATTAACAAAATTTTTATAAGAGCAAAATATTTTTTTTTATTTTGTATTTTTATAAGGAGTGATTAATTTAATATTAAGTATTAGATTATCGTCTAAAGGATTTATTTTAAGACAGACTTTTTCCTTAAATTTCTTATGTTTTTATTGCTCTCAACTTTTTAACAAAAGGTGAATTTGATGACGTCCGGTCGGTATTAGCGGTCACGACCAGTATCAATTAAAGATCAAGCAGCTTCTAAGAATTTAAAATTCTTTAACGCTATTTTTATTAAATTCCCTTATTTTCTTGCTTAAAAGCTAATAATAACGGCGATCTTTGATATCGAAGTCTTACCAAAAAAAATAAGTATTGTTTTTGATAATCCTGAATCAACTAGAAAAAATTAACTATATAAAATGAAATTGCTGACAAAATAAATATCCGAAAATAAAATCGATCTTTACTTCATCCTTTATTCCAGAAAGTTTTAGAAAAAAAAAGAATATTTCTGAACATTCAAAGCATTATCATGTTCAATCAAAAGAAAAAAAAATGAACAATTTTTGAATTTGTTGAAAAATAAGGAGAGAAATTTTTTTTGAATTGAAATCGAATTGAAAAATAACTTGATTTCTCCGTAATTACAACATCGTAATTTTGTTTTGATTAAATTAAGTTTGTCTTACTTCAACCAGTTTTGAAATCATTTCCGAATAATTATATTTTTATTTACGTTTTAATGAATTAAGATTTTAAGTAAAAGACTGAAAGCAGAAAATAAAAAATTATAAAATTTTAAATAAAACAAATAGAAAAAGTGTTTGCAACAAATTCATTAAGGCCTTTATTTTTCATTTTGTTGCTCTAATTATCTTTTAATTATAAAATAAAGAATATATCTTTTACATTTTTCAAACTTTATAACCCGTAATACCTTGTAAAACAAATAATTAAAAAATAAATAAGCAAATTTCTCCAAATTTAAATAATAATACTCATATTAAAATTTTTTTAAAATGATATTAAAATGAGAATTAAATTTATATTGTAGAAAATCAAAAATAAAAAAATATTTAATTTTATTCCCGTTTTTATCATGTTTAATGCGGCTTTTAATATTTCAGTTTTAAGTTTTATATTCAACATTACATGTAGTTTTTCTGGTTAATGTTATTTTCATGATTATATTTTGTTTTGGTATTGATATTTTTTTAATGAAACCGGTTTTGATTTTTGTTGGCGGCTCCTGTTTACAATGTTTTCCACCTGGGTGCTATATCTAAAGATAAAGTTTCGTCTGGCCAGGCTTGCTGACTTTTCTTACACTAAATCTTCGTTAGAAAGGAACCCAAATTCTTTAGATGATGTTTCAACAAAAGACAGTTATTCAAAAAGTTCACCAAATATGGATACTAAATATGATAGTTTAACTGAATTTCGAAATATGGTTGGGTGTGATTATAACGGATATAGATTACATTCTAGAGCTATTGTTCAAAAACAAAACGAACATTACTAAATAATCATAGAAGATATTATTGGAAAAAAACGTCTTATTCACGTAAATAAACTTAAAAAATGTTTAGTTCCGCAAGTGTATGACGTATGGATGGATGACTCCTTCATAAAATTAACCAATCGGTAATCAACCTTAAATCATACAGAGCGAACAAAGAAGGAGAATACCATGTTTTGGTGTCGGAAAAGATGGGAATTTAGCCTGTCCCATATCATGTTTTGCGACTAATGCAGAACCCATTTAATGAGACAACCCCGGCTCCAGACGAAATTCGATCAAAGGAATTAGAAAAACAACCTCCTCCGAATGTAAAAGTAGAACAATCAAAACCTAGTATAAAAATCTACCGGAAAGTTGTCGTTCATCTTGATGCCGATTCAATTTTAAAAAGGCTAAATGTCGGTATTGGTAGACTGTAAATAGATCAGACGTCGAGCTATCACGCTCTAATCGATTTGTACAAGCCTCTGTTCCTGAGGGAATAATACAACCTTTTGAAGTCTCGGATAACGAAAAATATGAAGTGGTCAATGAAGAATTTTAATTTAATGATGTTTTCTTCTATTCTTTTGTATTATTTCATTTTTTTTTTGTTTTTGTTTTTGGGCCAGACTGAGTGCTAGGGATATCCACCAGACATCAGGACATTATTAATTCAAAATAAACTTTTAAGACTCAAAAAAGTTTTATTTTTATTTAATAGCAGCGACGCTTTTAAGATACACAAGATTTTAATCAAAAACCAGTACCTCAAACGTTAAGTTTAATCGATCTAAAAAATTTAACTTAGAAACTAAAATTTTTATCAATTTATTAAAATTTAAAAATATATAAAGCTCCATAAGTCAATTTACTTATAAACTAGAGCACAAATATAAGCCTAACATTTCTCTTGAATTTTTAGCTATCAATATATTTTCCTAGTCTCTCCTTCGAAGCAAACAAAATAAGAAAATTTTCAAAGAACATTTATTTTTGAGAAACCTTTAATTTATACGAATAAGGGATTGAAAAGAAAAATTAAAATAAGAGGAAGGAATACAAAAGAAATATATAAAAAATGATAACATATCAAGAGCATTGCTAGGTTTATTATGCTAAAATTATTGTCAAACGATATTTTCATGAAAGATTAAAAGTCATTTTAAATTGTGAAGAATATAACTACCATTAAAAACATCAAATTCAACATATTAGACTATAAAAATTAAAGTTTTAAAGATAATTAAATAAATAACAAGATAAATAAAAAATACCTTTATTTTAAATGATTGACTTATAGTTACATTTGAGTTTTGAGTGCTTGTAACGAATGTTATATTTGAAACAAAAGGAGTTTTTTGGGAAACCTTAAAAAAAATGTAATAAATTCTAATGATTTTTTTAATTTCGATTTTAACAAACAGTTGTTGTTGAATTCTTTGTTGAACTTGAAACTGAAGTACTCAAGACTGTACTTCTAACAGTTACTGTTTCAGATATCTAGACAAACATAAAAATATTAAAGTATTCAGAAAAATATTAAAGTAGTAATATTAAGATCTTATTTATTATTACTGTAAAGGTTGAACTCATCGTTGAATTTGTCACAGGCTTACTTGTGTTTGAAAAAGTATTTGTTAGTGGAGCAGTTTCCTTGTTAAAAAAAATTAAAATATTCTTATGTTTTTGAAATTTAGTAACTTATGAAATTGAGTTGAACTTGAGCGAGAATAATTTGTTCCTGTATTTCTAAATTTTAATACAGTAGTTCTCTACTTACGTCGGTGTCGGATTAAAATAGCAAGTGTTAAAATCTTTTTACTATTTTTTTAATTGTTTAATTGTGAAATTATATTACAAAATTTAAAATGAGAATGAACTGTAAAAAAATTGAAATAGCCAATTTAAAAATTTTGAAAATGTAAAATTCAAAAAAATCTTGCAATATTTCCATTTATGTTAGAAAATCAGTCAGCAAAAAATCCTTTTAAAAAAAAAAAGGTTTTTAAATACTTAGAGAAAATCCTAAAGAAAAGAGAAAAACACGTCAATAACGTTAAAATGCCCGATTGTTTTTCATGCATCATTTAATTCTTCTCAGCATTCAATATATAAAATTCTTTTTTGGTTTAATTTGATTTAATTAAATATTGACTTACAGAAGTTGATGAAATTATATTTGAACTCGAACTTGGAATAGTTGTTCCTGGATTTGTAACTGCACTATTTACCTTTTTAATCAAAATGTTAATTAAAAAAATCTTTCATTGTTTTATTTTAATTTAGACTTACAGATGAGGATGAAATTATAGTTGAACTTGAACTTGGAACATTTGTTTCTGTATTTGTAACTGAAACCTTTTCATTTTAAAATGAAGTACAATTTGATATATCATTTTGTTTACTTTATTTAATATTGACTTACAGAAGTTGATGAAATTATATTTGAACTTGAACTTGGAATAGTTGTTTCTGTATTTGTAACTGCACTATTTACCTTTTTAATCAAAATGATAATAAAAAAAAATCTTCATTGACTAACTTATTGACAATGAAAAAATCAAAGCAAATATTTTCAAATTTAAACCGGTTAGTGAAACTGATGTTGTCGAACAACTTGATAGGCTTGCTGAATCAAGTGGAGCTGGTTATGATAGAATCCCTCCTAAAATACTAAAATGTGCTTCTCCGTATATTTCAAAACTCTTATTCGTTATTTTTAATAAATGTTTATCAGATGGAAAAATACTTGATGATTTTAAAATAGCTGTAGTGACACCTTTTTATTAAAATAAAGGTGCAATCGACGATACCAACAACTATCGTGGTATATCTGTTTTGTCACCTATAGCCAAAGTCTTTGAAAAACATTTATATAAACAAATATATGCTTATTTTATTCAAAACAAGCTTATTAGTGATAACCAGCATCGATTCAGAAATTGAAGAAGTTGTGAAACCGCGCTTCATGTAATGTTATCGCAAATGTTCAGCGTCCTAAGCGAACGACTTATAGCCTTATTTTTATTTATTGATTTAAAAAAAGCATTTGATACAGTTGATTCGAGACTCCTCTTAAAGAAATTAAAAAAATATGGTTTCGACTGTGATTCAATTAAACTTATCTCAAATTATTTCTTGAATCGAAAGCAAACAGTTAAATGTTATACATATATGTCCTCCTTTATGGACATAAAACTTGGTGTTCCCCAAGGAAGTGTGCTTGGACAACTCCTGTTTCTCGTATTCATTAACGATATTTTTTATTACCTTTCTAATTTTGAGATCAAGTTATTTGCTGACGACACCACCCTGTCGCTTGTATCAAATGATTTAACTGAACTATTAGGAATATTTTACCAATCAACTCAACGTCTAATCATATGGTGTAGTTACAATAGAATTGACATCAACTGGTCAAAAACGAAAATAATGTTTATAACAAAGAAAAGAAATATTATTGTTCCAGAAAAAGTTTCTATTTGTGGAAATGAGATTCAAATAGTAGACTCATTCAAACTCCTTGGAATAATTATTGACAACAAACTATATTTCTTGAAATATGTAGGTGATTTAAGATATACATTCAATAAACGACTCTTTTCAATCAATAAGTTGTTTCATCTGTCATTTTCAGTTAAATTACAATTTTTCAAAACATTTATACTGCCACATTTTGATTACTGCATGACCCTACTGATATATTTTCCAAAGAAAACAATTCAAAAAATTTCAGATGCTTATTTTATGTGTCTCTTCGAGCTTTTTAATATTAATCCTCAAATTAATGACAATCATGATTTATATTTTCTTAACAGTAATTTAGAAAAATTAAATGTAAACTACTTCGTGCATCGTTTAATTATTCGTCTTTCGAATTTTATTTACTCAATAATAAATAACAAAAATGCACCCGAAGATCTAAAATCCAAACTAATGTATAACTATTAACAATTAAGGCCATATAAACTACGCAACGATAAAAATCTTACTGTACCGGCTATAAGTAAACTAAACGACTACGGCGAGAAAACATTTGCTTATTTTTACCCAAAATTTATTAATAATGTGATACCAAATGAAATAGGTAACACACCATATACGTTTGATGCTCGTATCAAAAATAATATCAATTTTTTATATATTAAATTTGTAAAATTTTTTGAGAATTTTGATTTAAAATTTAAAAACTTTGATTTTTGAACACTTTTCTTAACTTTTTATTTACTTTTAACTTTTTATATTTTTTTATATTATTCAATAAATGAGTTCACTTGCTCTATATGAGTCTGGCACTAAGCCGTTCGAGTAAATTGAAATATATAAAATGATAATAAAAAAAAATGTTTCATTGTTTTATTTTAATTCAGACTTACAGATGAGGATGAAATTATAGTTGAACTTGAACTTGGAACATTTGTTTCTGTATTTGTAAGTGAAACCTTTTCATTTTAAAATGAAGTACAATTTGATATATCATTTTGTTTACTTAATTTAATATTGACTTACAGAAGTTGATGAAATTATATTTGAACTTGAACTTGGAATAGTTGTTTCTGTATTTGTAACTGCACTATTTACCTTTTTAATCAAAATGATAATAAAAAAAAATCTTTCATTGTTTTATTTTAATTTAGACTTACAGATGAGGATGAAATTATAGTAGAACTAGAATTTTGAATAGTTGTAGTTCTTGTATTAGTAGATGTAGTGAATGTGCTTGTTTCTATTTGGCTTGCTTCTAAACTTTTTACATTTAAGATCGCATTATTTAAAGTAGCTTTATTTAGACTTATTCCTTGATCCAAGACAAAACCACTTTCTAATTCACTTTTTAAACCAGTTAAACTCTGATCTGTATTGAATCCTAAACTTGCCAAAAATTCTGTTTTTACCGAGTTTACAATCTGCCGTGCACCGACACCACTTGAAGTTATCGGAATACTTGTACTATAAAGATATATAGGTCTTTTTAATGTTAAATTATATTTCAGTATAAAATTATTATAGATAGTTGCTTTGTAAATTTCAGCTTTGCTAGAGTCTGAAGTTAAATCCTTGTTAAATGTTAAAAATAAAATAGGATTTTCCATTTCATTTAAAACTACAGTTTTATTTGATTGTTTAACTAAAATAACTTTCGATGTTGATTTCAAAATAAATTCATTATCAGTTGAATTGATAAATACTTCTATTATAAACATTCCTCTTGCGCTTAAGGATAAATCAAGGAGCTTAATAGAACTTTTTATTGTATCTACTTGAGATAAATTTGATTCAGATCGTAAAACTACAGTTGTTAGTTTGTTCGACATCGAATAAAGTCTAGCTGATACTTTCCATTGATGATTCTTAATAGAATAGTTTTTTTATTTTTCTTTATTTTAGGGGAAATTTATTATAACTCACTCTCCATGATATATTTTTAATTAATTTTTGTGTGTATTTATCAACTATTTGAAAAGTTAAATTGAATAGTTTATCTTCATCCACTATTTTATTTTCATCGAATGGGATCAGATCTAAAACAGCAGCTGAACACTGTTTATTTGTTTGATTAATTGAGATGATTTTTGAGCTTTTTTGAAAAAACAAAAGAAATAAAAGAAATCCATGTTAAATAATATTTAAAATTTAAGAAATTATTTAATATTTTTTAGTTTTTTTATTAGAATTAGAATTGATGACGCATCGTTACCTCTTCTAAAATAGATATAAAACTTAGAATAAGTATTTTCAATGCGACATGCATATCTTTGCTTTTATATGATAGTAGAGTGAGATTAAAAATAGCTTAAATAACAAAGTATTCCATCGATAAAAGAAGTGGGAGCAAATTGAATACCCACCCTAAAAAGCCATGCCGAATTTATAAATTGATGCATTAGTTTCCAACCTCATGTTCAAAACTAAGGATTAATTTTTTATTTTAGATATTGATAAAATTACTCTATCTTTGATTCTTTAGTTTCAAAAACTACAATTAATATTATCCGCTATTATTTCTTGATAAAAAGCTTGATTTTTTTAATATGACAAAAAATAAAAACGCTTATCAGATTAAAAGTTTGGGAAATAAACAAAAAAAGCAAATAATTAAAAAGAAAATCAAGCTCGTTCCTAAAAAATAAAATAACTTTTTTTTCAAAGAAAAAACATTTTATAAATTCAAATAAAATTTAAAATTTACAAGATAATTCCTGTTGGTGGAACCAATTCATATAGAATGTTGAAGCTATCAGTTATTTCCGAGATACCAAGGTTTTTAAATTGAAAAAAGCCATCATTTTGCAATGAGACTTCTTTCTCGAAAATAATTTCTGCGCTAGGATTAGTACTTGAGAGTAATGTTGCCTTTATTTTCCATGCATTCGTCACTGATTCTAAGCCAGTAACAGTTTGATTCTTAAACGATATAAAATAAATTTTTTTAAATTTAAAAAATAAAATTTCAAATAAACTACTTTATCATCTAACAAAACAATTATTGGTTGAACTTGACAAGGAGACTGTTCTCTACAAGCAGACGCTTCACGTATAACTCTTATATTATCTAATTTTCTTATTTCAGAGCTAGAATTTGCTAATGGTTTCTCAACACTTAAAGCTGAAAGATTTATATTCAACACACTTGAAGCGAGTTGTTGCAACTGGCCAGTTGAAAATAAAGAAGAAATATTAGTTGATATATCGTTTAAATTTTTAGCTGAAAGGTCATCTTGGCTATTAAAACTAGATTGATTAGAAGGATTATCAAATATAACTAATTCAAAAAATCTTGTGGAGCTAATTTGTCTTTTTCGTCTTGTTTCTCTTATTATATTTACTTGTCTTATTCTAGAAGCATCAATTCCGAGCAGATCAGCAAAATTTTTAACGAGTGTTTTTTCTTCGAAAAAGGCTTCGGGTGTCGTTGACGACACTCCAAATTTAAGAACAACTGCAGCAGACATTTTAAAGTCTAAATAATCTGAACCAGCCAATGTCGCGTATACTTTTCTATGTTCTCTTACTGCCAAATTAGTTCCTGATTTACTTAAAACATTTGGCATAAACGAATTTAAATTATTTGTTGTTACATTTAACTTCATTTTTCCATCTTCATAATAGCCGTTAGTTGGCAAGACAAATCTGTCATTTATATAAACATCAATTCTATTAGATGAAAAATAATACATTGAAATTCTTATTTTAAAATTGGCATCGGCATTTATAAGTCTAAATCTTAGTTGTTTTGGGGGTGTACTTGACAAAAAGATATCATAACTTCGATTACCAGCGACAATTGCCATAAATGAAGAAACCCTTTTTTGACATGTGTAACCAAAGCACCAACCGTGATCCTGTGGACCATTAATCAAATCTAAATATTTGTTATCTGAAATTATAGCAACCGGAGATATTCTTCGAGTCTCTGTGTCTGGGTCCATACTTTCAATCAATAACATCTTGTGGTCAATATCGTGGCATTCATAAGCTTGCCAAGCCGATTTATAAGAACACTTATCCTCTTCTCTAACAATACCTAAATGAGAATATAAACTACTAATAGGTAACATGCTTCCATTTACAGCTAAAAGAGCTTCTTTTGGAATTCTGAAATCTCCTATTCCTCTTCGTTGACTTCCCCATTCGAATTCTGATTGAGATACAACTGTTCCGGGTAAGCCCAAAAATGTCCCATCTTGATCTGTTAACAAATTCTTTTTTAAGCCATCACAGTCCATATCTACACAATCAGACGGATTTATTTTTTCAATATTAGGTCTATGAATCCAAATTTTCGATTGCAGTTCAACATTAAAAAGGTTAGAATTTTGAATTACAATAGGATGATGACCGTCATCGTTTTTCTTATTAGTCGAGAAGACAAAATCTCTTTGGCCGTTGCATTGAGTTCCGAAATGGGCAAATGTATTATTGTCTACAGTCATTAGACCATCTAAAGCATTATAAGTCATTATATTTGTCCATGGTTTTAAAGGTGCTGCATTCGATCCAGACAAAAATTGCGCCCAAGTCACACCAACTTTTGATAAGTCATCAGGACCAGCGGTATAAGATACCACACTTCCAGCATTAGCATAATATAAATCTTCTGATTTGACATCAGTTGTACAGTTAAAACTAGGAGATTGACCAACAATTAAATTATTTTGAATATAAGTTCTCTTGTTTGATATTGAATGGTCCAAAATATTCGGTGTTATAACCTGAGTGAATATATTTATTTGATTATCTATCAAAATATTCGATTCAACTCGAACTGTTTGAGGATTCTGATAATAAATACCCCAATAGCTTGATTTAAAAACTGTGAAATTACTTATTCGGACACAATCTAATATGAAGCTTTGTGATGGTAAGATTGTGACAGCTGATATAGTTGAGTAAATTGTATTGTTTTTGATTGAGTGATTTTGATTTTTTGTAAACTCGTCACCTAAACAAACATCTCCTTTAAACAAAAGACCAACTCGTTCTGAGCCGGCTATAAAATTATTTTCGACAACAGCCGAGTCAGCTGCATGTATATCTATTGCTCCCATGTAATTGGATAATTCATTTGTTAATTCCCAAGACCAAAATGAAGGTAGCCAACGATTTAAAACAATCAAATTATTTCTAACTATATTTGAATGGCCTTCTAAGTAGATACCATAGTCAATAGTGTGATAAATAACATTATTTGTTAAAGGAATACTAGCTGAGCCAAGTATACCAATGGCAGCTGAGAAACCGTTACGGAAAGCGCAATTATTTACATAGGATGGTCTTGAGTAATTATAAGCTCCTAAATTCGAGTATAATATACCATATTTATATTCTTCACCATCGAGTCGACTGAATTGACCAGGATGAACAAATTCTACATTGGAGAGTCTTGCATAACCTTTATAATAAAGTGGTCCGTCTTCACCCATGACAGAATAATCTGAAACAATTATTCTAAAACCATACAAATCAGTCTCTTGATTACTATACTCAGCGCCGATTACTTTGACATTTCGAGACAAGAGACCAACACCCGCATTTATTTTGTATGTTTGTGAATCATTAAATATTTCAAAATAAGCTAAATGTTCATATTTTAAGGGGGTCAAAAAGTGTAACGTTTTGTTATCGTTTGATATCGCTGATATGGTTAATACTTCGGATTGATTTACAATAAACGATGTTGTTGTTATCACAATGCTTTCTCCTATTAAAGATAAAATTTAATTCATTTACTTTCAAGTTTATTTTTTTAAATGAATAAATTCGAATATTTTCAATTTTAAAATAAAGTCTAATAAAAAACTCTATTACCGTGGTGGAAATGCATTTGTCACATTTTTGTCAAAGTTTAAAATATAGACCGACGTCGGCTGATGTCATGTTACAAATGCAGCTCGACCACGGTACAGATTTAAGTCTTTTGTTATTTTAGCTTATTGTTATAATACGTATTGACTCGATTTTAATTACATGTAATTAATATCGAATAGACGTAATTAGTGAGAGGGTCTTATAACATTAAAACGATGGTATAATGACATGCATTTAAAATTAAGACAAAATGTTAATATTAGACTTTAATTAGCGTGCAAATAAATTGAATTTTTTGAGTACACTGCCAAAATATGATTTAATTTTGTTGAATCAAATTTTATGTTAAAATTAGGTAGAACATTAAGTGTTACCTTTTTTCCAGTCAACACTATCTTTCAAAGTAATTGAAGTCGCTCCTTTAGCAGCTGTTTTTTCTAGAACAGTCCAGGTTTTCTTTCTAGGCTGTCCATGAATATCCAATCCACCATAAACACCAATACCTTTTCCACCTATCGAGTCAACTTGGTTCGGCAACTTGTAATTGAGAAAATCTTTTTGACCATTTAGAATAATCTGGACATTAGTTAAAATTGGATCATTCTCCCAACCCACAATTAACTGACCACCATTTATAAAAATAACTTCGGCTTCTAGTGTATGATTAAAACGATTGTCCAATTCTAAGATACCATTTAACTGTAATATTTTAATCTTTGGCAAAGGACAGTCAACAACTACATATTTTCCATCTGGAATTTTAACACTTTCATTATCCATAGGAAATCTAAAATTACCATTCGGCCCATAGCCGCCCCAACCAGGCTCAGCAAACGTCCATGTACTAATATTAGACCATAACAAGGCATTATCGGGTCGTTTCTGAACTGGTAATTTCAATGCTGGTGACACTGGTGGCTCACAATTTGCATATCTACATTTAAATGCATTAAATACAATTGGAACATCTAAATAAGGCTGTCTTTTTTCTTTATTTGATACTATATAGGTAAGTGTTGAAGTATCATTATTCCAATTCCAATCACCTTTGTCACTATTTGCGTCTATTGTTTTGAATGATTCAGTCGAAGTCATTCCACCGAAGGTAACTCTGTCTGGTTTTAAAAGCATTTTATGCTTAATTATTACATATTGATTTGGATAAAGATTATAAAAGTTTCCTATGTAGGTTAAGTTAATAGGAAAGAGGGCATTTGTGTATTCAAAAGTATACTCCTGATTAGTCTCTAAAGCAATCGTATAACCTTTTCGATGAGTTAAACGTTTGTCTATATATGTAATGCTCACTGTTGAATTTTTTATATTTGTTACATTTGTATAGTCTTTGAAATTTGAATTGATAAGGTTGTTGTAAGAGAAACGAATCCAGTCATTAGATCTGCATATAGAGCCACCCTTGAAAAATGCTTTAGCCTCACAGTTCGGATTCGATGTCGTGAAATTATTGGTTGAAACTACGTAACCGTTAATTATACCCGATAGTGAACCATCTAAGTCGTGACCAATAAAATCCCAGTTCCATCGGTGTAGTGTCCTATACATAACATTTGAAAACGATAACCCAGAAAATTTTGTTGTCCATCCACCACATCCAAATCTTTATTAAATTTTAAAATTTTCTTTTATTTTTCTTTTATATGGTTTGAAATTATTGAATTCAAATAAAAATAGATTAAAAAATAAAAAAAACGATTTATTAAAATGCAGAAACAATTCGATGAAATAAAGTTAGATTTCTATTCAAAAATTTCAATTCAATTTTTAAATTTTTTTAGAATATGCACAATTTTTTTCCTATTGAATTTTATTGATCATCTAGAAAATTTAAAATCAATTTTTTTTTCTCTCTAAATATTACCGTATTTTATAGATTCAAATTTAATGAACTGAAATTTTGAATGGAAAAATAAATTTTTTTTGCACAACAAATCCTGCATTGTTTTTTTCATTTCAATTAGTTTCTTTTTTACCAAATATTAAATTTCATCTCAATCTTTATATTGGTTTTTCATGTTTATTGCGCATTTTAAAAATGCGCTATTAATATTAGAAAACCTTTAATTAATAAAATTTTGATTAATATGCAAAGTGATATTAAAGGTGTATTTATAATATAGGCCAAATATAAAACTAATTTTATAGCTTAATTTAATTTAGTTTTAATAAATTATAAATATAAGAAATAACTTACGGACATCTTCCTGCTATTTCAGTAGGTTTGATAGCTTCACTATTAGTATCGGGAAAATTGTAAAAAGAAACATTTTTGACTAATAAGCCCCTATCCCAGGCAATAACCACGCCATGTTGTGTTATAGAAGTAGTTTGAGTCGAATCAGAATTACCAACAACTATTGAATCGGCAACCAATGGTCCATTACTTTCATTATAAAAAGTCGCTGAATATCGACTGTGAATATTTTCATTGTAAATAATCTGTTTAGTTTCAATACCCACAGATTTATGATCGAAAGAAATAAATTTTCTAAATTGTAAATTATTCGACATTACCCACTCAGCGCCTTTGTCGTTACTATATGTTGTAAATTGTTCAAATTTAGCTTGTGATGGATTCTGATCATTGCAACCACCAGTTACAGTAGGAGTGTAACCAGGGAAAATCCATAAGCCAAATCGACCAACACCATGAACTGAGTTATTAAAAAATTTTCCCATGGGAATATTTTTTGGACAATAATTAGGATTGTATGAAGGTCCATCTGGTTTATCCAAAATTCTATACCAATATCCGAAATGTGTCCCACCTGCTACTGAATTGTGCAAGTAAGTATTATTTGGATTAGTGACCCAGTAAGCAGCGGGAGTTACGTCTTCATTTAATAAACTTGAACTAGATCTAACTAAGATAGCTAAATTGTATTGGAAAACATTTCCGATTTCGACACCGTCTTCCAGAAAGTAAGCACCACCCATGATGTTGTAAATGAAATTTCTCTCTACAGTTACGTAATTAGTTGCGTGTATGTTAACGGCTCTATTAAATGATTCATGGATTGAACATTCTTTGACATAAGAACTCGGCATGTCGTAATTCATATGAAAATGGATTGGATAACGACCAAGTCTAAATGCTTGACCAACATGAAATAATTCTACATTTGATAATTTAACAAAAACTGTTTGCATGAATTTTTGTTTGTTCGATTCACCATGGACCATGATTGTTGCGCCAAATTCATCCGTGCCAATTTCATCTCCATAACGACCCAAAAAACATGTTTGAACTGCAAATTCTCCAGGATTAAATCCATTTGGACATGCTTTAGCACTTTTTAATGATTTCCATGATGCGTCATTGCTCCCTTGGAAAACGACATTTCTCGTAATAAGGCCAACTTCAGCTCTTATTTCAATTTGACGAGTATCACCACCAGAGCCAATTGTTCTAACTAAAGATAAATGAGTGTAAGTTAATGCTGTGTCTAAAGTTAATGTTTGTTTATCAGCCGAAATCGAAGTGATTTTTCTAATTTCACTTTGTCCTTGACTTAAATTATCACCAGTTGTAGCAATTACAAGCTCACTTCCAATCTCCCATTGAACTGGTTCTTTAAGAGTAATTTGAGTTGCGCCAGAATCGGCGGTTTGCCCCAAATGAGTCCATGTGACACCAACAGGTTTACCATGCATTTCAATAGTACCCTCTCTTAAGGCAATTACTTTAGAACCAAATATTGGTAGTTCTATTGATCGAGCTGAGCCGAACATTGTAATTTTTGCTTTATTTTGAAAAGGTTGTTGCTCTGTTCCAATTTGAAGTCGACCATTACTTGTTATAATTATGTATTCGGCTCTCAAATGAACATCTTGACTATCATCGAATATTAATGAACCACCCAGAATTATAATGCCTTTTAAAATCGGGGTTTCTGTATCAAAATAAACTGTTTGAGATTGATCAATAACAACTAATTCACCTTCACCTGGCGGTTCATTACCACCCCATGTAAATCTCGATGACCATAAATCTATATATTCGAAATAAACATTTTTCTTTTAATAGAAAAAATTAGTTTTTTAAATATTTAAACAATTTGTATCGAGAAAAAAATTACATTTAAAGCTAAACCAACTCCTTCGATATAAACTTCAACAAGAGCTTTTTTTGATGATTGAGAATATGAACCAGTTGAACATTGTATTTGAGTCGTAGTAACACTCAATACTTCACACTCAGTATCAGCAATTAAGACTCTTACATCTGAATTTGAAGTTGATCTTTAATATAAACATCAGATTAAAATCAGACAGACTTAAATATTGGAAATTTTTTTGATTCGACTCGATTTATTTCAAATAAAGAGAGAGAAGTTGCCTTTTTTAAAAGTTGAGTCGACTCAACATCAAAAAAAAATCCCACCACTCCTTATAACTAACGTACCCTCGATAGTAGTACCGATATAAATTGGAAAACTTACAAAATTGTACCAATCCTTTTTGTGAAGCTGAAAGGTCTGTAAATATACTTTCGAGGGATTACGGTAGTTATTAATTTTTTTATTTGAAACTATATAACAGTATCAAAACAAATCAATTACTCAAATTTATCTCAAGCATAAGTTATTAACAATTTTAGTTAACAGCCCAGTTTCTTAAAAAAACATGAGACATGCGTGAAATTACATTCACACACGCATGTCACATGCAAAAAACTAAAAAAATTAAGTTCTTGCTATTTTTCCTAGATTTTTTGAAAGGGTTTAGTTTACTTGATTAAAATCAAATTTTACCTAAATGAAATTACTTGAATATTGTTTAATATAAATATGTAAATGGTAAAAAATCCTAAGGGTCCAAATATTTTCTTAAAAAATAAATAGGGAATTATTCTTTGGAACTGTCTAAATCTTTAAAAAAATCAAAATATAAACTTAAATTCTAATGAAAATTCATTAAGGACCCACAATTTCCTGATTTATCAAGAAATATTCAGCTAGTGCCATTTGCAAGCAATAGAACATGTGGCACGCATGTTCAATACACTTTAAAGAGACTGGGAGCTTTAGTTTCAGATTTAAAGTAAAGGACAATCTATGCAGAAAAATTTATAAAATACAACTTCCATTTTCTGGCCTTTTTATAATTTTATTGCATTGTGAATTTTTTATAATTTACAAATAGAAAATATTCAAACTCTTATAAAAGGTAGAAAAATGATGTATGCAAAAGAATTATGCAAGTTTGTGAAACTTTGGAAGTTCTTTTTTTGTTTTTTTTTTTCTAAATTTTTACAGATTCAAAGTCTGGAAAAGCTAGTCTGTATCAAAAAATTGCTACTTTATATTTATTAATAAACTTTAAGCCTTAAACAATTCATCAAAATTTATCTCTGTGGGTTTTTAAAAGTACATAATCTTTTTGAATGCAAGAAAATTAGTAGGAAAATGAAATTAAGTAAACCTTTAGTTTTTTTTTTCATTTTTAGATGTCTTTTAAGAGCTTCTTGGGTCTAATTTTAAGCAAGTATTAAAATAAAATTACTGAATATTCGTTCCGGTAATGGTTAAAATTGTCCCGCCACCTGTTCCACCTCTGAATGGAGAAACACTTGATAGTTCAGGTGTTAAAGATTTAATGTATCTGAAATAACTGGTGTAATTAAGATTGTTTTCAGAAACTACCAGATCACATGTTGAGTAAACATCTTGATTACTGCTTTTAGGAACCTTTTAAAAAGAGATTTGTAAAAAATTGAACGACCGGTTTGAAAAAGAAAAAAATTTTTGTTAATGCTGAAAAAAACGTAACCAAATATTAGTATTTAAATTTAAAAATAATTTTACTTACAATGCAGCTTAATTGAGTATTAGATATTGAATCAGTAAAATTACATAGCGAATTACAGATTAGAACTTTTGTTTTTTTTGAGAATCCGAAACCATTTATTTGCAGTTTGAGACCACCAGCAGTACCAGCTTTTATCGAATTTAGTTAATAAATATAAATTGTTTTTTTATTAATTTTTAAAAAGAAGAATTTACATTTATTATTAGAAATGTTTGAAACAATCAAATTATAAGTAAATAGAGTATTATTTGCTGCAAAACCTTTTGGATCAATCGACAAAATAATTGGATAGACACCAGCACTGTTCAAGCCAAGTATGCATTTTATTTCTGTCTCACTAGATTTAGAGATATTACATACAGAACCACCAATTTCTACATAAACATCGCCTAATAACAAAAATAAAAAATCATATATTTATTTCTTTTTCACTTTAATATCAATCAATTACTTGTATTATTCGAAAAACCAGTTCCTAAAATTGTTAATTCACTATTTGTAATATTTTCTGTCGTCGGAGTAACAGAAGTTATTACTGGTGTCATTAAGTTACTATAAGAATAAACAATATTTGTATTAGGATAAACAATAGATCCATCTCTGACACTTAGTAAAATAGAATCTTCAGCTACATGTTGTGAAGTTAGACATTCGATTTCGTTTATTTTAATTGATTTTGGTTGACATATTGAATTTCCAATAGAAATAAAAGTAGATTGTGTAAAACCATTCCCGGTTACGATTGTTTTAGTACCTCCATTTATACTTCCAGAATTCGGAGAAATCGACTTTAAATACGGATTTCCAGTTATCTTGATATTTGACTCTAATGCATTTCCCAAAGCTATATAAAATTAAATTTTTGAAGTTGAGAAAAGAGTCAACAATATAGTATGAATTATAATAGAGTATGAATTATAGATGTTTTCTAAGATCTTTTTTAAATGAAAAGACAGTTTTTAGTTTAGTTTAAGAAATAAAAGCAAATAATTGAATGTGGATCAAGAAAAAAAAGCGATGAAAAAACGTTTATTCAAGATTGTCGAATTACACACATTTAAACTGTCAATGTTTAACAAAATCAACTTAATTTACGAAAAAAGAATTAAGATTTTTGATAATTTAAATCTGAATTTTAAAAAGTTTTGTTGTTTGAAATTCACAAAAAAATATTGAACAAAAAAATATTTTTGAAAATCAATTTTTTTTTAATTATATGAATAAATGAAGTGTTAATCAGTCTAGCAATAGATAAGAACACTAGTCTGTTGATCAACATTCAAACTGACTGTTACTAAAACACGGACCTTCACTACAATTTCTCGAGCTTTCAAGCAAGAGTATCATCTAATTTACTTTTTTGGAGCAATTAAAAGAAATGTATAACAATTAAAAAGTTCTATCAAATTGAACGAATTGAAATGAGTGAATGGAAAAGAACTCCACAACCCCAGTTGTAATTGATAAAAAAAATATTTCTAAAGATTTATATTTACTTTTGATATTTAGCTGAATATTTTGAGCGCCCAAATTAAGACCATCTAAATTACATTTAATCACTGTTGTATTCGCATTTGAAACTTTACAATTTTGTTGACCTATAGTTACTTTAATTGAATTTGTATTAGCGACAAAATTGTTTCCACTAATCGTTATCTCGGATGAACCACTTATATTCAATGGATAAACTGAATTAATTGAAGGTGCTACACTGGATTTAAACTCATAAACACAAAGACCATTACATTTAATTTTACTTCCACTTGAAATCACTAATACATTAACCAAACCTTGACCAGCATTTGTAATTAAAGTTATTTCATTATAAGTTATTTTAGCTGTATTAGCATAGAAAGTATCTAATCCAAAACTAACCAGAGTTTCTTTTGTAAAACCATCTCCTTTAATTACAACTTCAGTTCCGCCAGTTGTCGAGCCTTCAATTGGCGTTATAGAATCAATAACTGGTTCAAATTTAATTTGATAAAAACTATTTTGTAATGCATAGCCAATATTACTGACCAATAACTCAATTCCGTATAGTTTATTGGGTATTAATCCGGAATTTTCGCCTAATTTACATTTAATAGAAGTTGATGATGATGATTGAATTTTACATTCAACTTCACCAATTAAAACTTTATTCTCACATTGAGTTGAGCTGAAACCAGAACCAGAAATTGTTATAACAGTATTGTAATTCACAATCAGTGGTGAAATACTTGTTATTTGAGCCAATTGACAGTGAGTGAATTTTAATGAATCTAAAGCTGGTGTCGATGTATTACTACATGCTGTAATGTCGATTTTTTTAGAAGAACAATTCGCTGATAGTGAAGGAGGAGCATTTGAACACTTTATATGCTGCCCAGAATAAATTGGAGTTAGTGAACACCAATTAAATCCTTTATCAATGTTAGTACATCCAGAATATTCGACTCCGTTATAAACAAACGGGAATGAGCATTTTTGAGCTTTTTTTGAAAAAAAAATTAATTTATGATAAAATAAATATTGTAAATTATTTTACCTTTAATTCCATTTAAAGAAACTTCAACGGGAATGACTTCTTCTTGAATAGTTTGATCTAAAACTTCTACGACACCTCTAAATGAAATTTCTTTTTTAACATCAACAAAGCCAGACCAATAATAATAAATACCAGCATTTGTAAATTGATACTTAAAAGAACCAAATTCAGTTGGTTCACCACTTGAAAATCCAGACCCACTTGTACTCAAAGGATCGCTTATTTGTTCAACTTTGAAATTTAAATTATTAATTGTAACTGGTGGTTGCCAAGACCATGATACATATTCCTCTTTTTGTATTATTAAATATGGATTATTCCAAGCATAACGAAATCCATACACTTACAAAATTAATTTTTTAATTTTTTTTTTTCAAATATAAAACAATAGAAAACAAAAGTGTTTATTTTTGAACATTCTTACCATTGTTAAATCCATCATTGGTAATTTCGTGCGTTCTCTGAACACTTTTTGTTAAGCAAGTGAGGCTTGTTTCATTGCAGGATTTAACATCACAAGCATAAATGTCGAAAAGAACTTCGTTTAAAGAACAATTTGTGCTAAAATATAAAATTGAAATTTGAAAAAATCAAAATTTAATAGAACTGAGAATAGAAGAACCATACCTAAAACCAGCACCTTGAATAGTTACTAAGGTACCACCTCTAATTGAACCTACATTTGGACTAATTGATGAAATATAAAATTGATACTCTAATTTCGTATTAACTAAAGCATTTCCTAAATTTCCAACTGGAATTATTATATCATAAATACCAGGATTTAGAGAAGGTGAGACTATTTGAATCTGAGTTGATGTGCTTGATAATACTTTGACTCGATTTGAACCTATTGTAATTGTCCTTAAAGGAACAGGAAAATTTGTTCCTTTTATTTCAATTATTTCACCACCTTTAAATTTTAACTTTTTAATTTTTGATTCAAGGAAATTTAGAAAATAAAATACCTAAAACACTTAAAATTGCTCGATTTACACTAGTGACTATTGGAGTATTTGAATAATCGTATGAGAACTTTTCACTTAAGGTTACTATTTGACCAGATTCGCTTAACACTACATCAACTGATTTGTTACTTAGGCTAGGCTTTAATATAAAAAAAAATAATTTAAGTTTTTTCTAAAGATAACTAAAAATAAAATAAAAATAGATTACATTTGAGGGTACAGTACAACTAATAGTAGAGTAATTTTGAGAGACAAGTTGACATTTATTTGAATCAATAGTAACTGATGTTTGATTGGTAAAACCAGAACCAGTGATTGTTATAGTTATACCACCTTTTAGAAAATACTCATTTTTCTTCAACCAAATATTTTTAAATTTAAAAATATATAAGAATTACCTCCAACACCCGATATTTTTGGGTTAAAACTAGTTCCGATTAATCGAAATTCAAATGTAGCATTAGTATTCATTCTAGCTAAGCCTTTCTCCAAGACATTAATTGTAAAATTATAAACACCAAGAGGACCATCACCTTAGAAGAAATGTTTTTGAAAAAAAAAAATAGGAATTTAAAAACTTATTTGAAGCTTAATTTTGGTTATACCTGGAATGCATTTTAATTGAGTATCCGTTGCCGATTGTACGGTGCATATAGTTTCGCCAATTTTAACAATATTATTGACTGCAGTGGTATCGAATCCAGTACCATCAATAACGATTGAACTTATATTTCCTTTTTAAAAACAAAGTTGTATTTTACGAATTATTAAATGGATTTTTTAAATTTTTTTAAATTTATTTTGAAAACTTGGCGTAAAAAAATTTTAAAATATTTTGTTAATACTTGTATCAATTGAATCTACGATTGGAGTACGTTCTTCTAACCATGAAAAGTCACAAGAGTCTACACATCTAGCGGCAATATTATTTATTAAAACCGAAACCTTTTAAAATATATGATTTCAAAATGAAAATGATACAACATAAAAAGTATAAAAATAAAATACTTGAGGAGTGGTATGATGAGTTCTCAGAATATCATCCAAAAGTGGATAAAATCTAGCACCACCATCTTGAATCTTAGTAACTCCAATAACAGGATTTATTCCCTTCAGACTAAAATTATTCTATTTATTTAAAAAAAAAAAGTTTTAGCTAAAAAATAAAATAATTTAGTCTACACAAATTACAATTAAAAAATCGGATTTATCACCTCCGTCAATCCACTTAACTCTCCATTTATATCCAGAACAATCTTTAGATCTCTGTACTGATACTCTACCTAGATTTTTAACTGCTTCAAGATAATTTTTCAATGAATAATCACTGACATCGGCTTGAATATCTATTTGTTTAAAAAAAATTGTATTATTCAATTCAAGTCAGTTATTTAATTAAATTAGAACATAAAAAAAATTATATACTTGACAAATTTTGACCATTCCATGATAAATCGAAATATCCAGTCACAGGAGGACTTGCCTCACTTGTTCTATTAACATTAAAAATTCCTAAATTATCTTGTCTAATTGTAACAATATCTAAATTATTTGAGCAATTGACTGTTCGATAAGTAATTGTCAGAGAGTTGTTGAGATTTTTAGAGACATTTAACGAAGATGGATATATTTGTAAATTAGGGAAAATTCTTCTTTGATCAATTAGTGCAGGAGATTGATAATCTAATGGTGGTAATTTTCGAATAGTAACTGCATCGAATAAAACAACACTAGCTGATAATGAAATAGATGCCTTTGAAAATTAATTAATTTAAAAAATAGAAACAAAAAACAAATTTTAATTTTAATAATAAAAAGCACCTTGTTTAAAATAGCTGAAGATTTAGTAACAGCATTTAAGGCCGTTACATGAAGATCAACACAAGTGTAATGCCATTTCGAATCAGCAATTACATCTAAATTGGCTGATACTGAATAAGAGACTAAACCAGAATACACAAGTAGATCAATTCTGTAAAATAATTGACTTGTTTTATATGCAAAACATAACTTTTTTTAATAAAATAAAGTTTTAAAAAAAAAAAAAAAAAAACGAGTCTAAAGAGATATTTAAAGCTTACATATCTAAAAGTAAGTGATGTATTGGTGTTTTGTACGATGGTATTTCCATTTCTAGAACATCTACCACAAAATGCTATTTCGCTTAAAGGTCTATCGCTTTCTTTACACTCATCTTCAAAATCTAATTTAACATGAGCTTCACTACTACTTGGAGAAATTATAGACAATGGACATCTTATCCCAAAAAAGCTATCGATTGATTTTTTAATCTTAGACGAAAAAAAAAATACAATATAAAATATTTGTTTGTCACTTCATAAAAGGATATTTATTTAAATGTCCTATCTTCTAACTGCGATTTCAAATTAAGTATCAAAATATCAGAATATCAATTTGATTAGAACATTTTAATTTTGATAAGTCAAGCGTAAACTTGTTTAAATTTTATTTTTACACTTTCAGTTGAAATTTTCATATTGAATCACAAGTTATAAAAGTTTTAAAAAATAATATTTGGCTATGTGAATTTCTGTTACAAAAATTAATTTTACAAAAATATAAACCGCTATTTCTTTTTTTGAAAAATGAAATAAATTTATTCTGTAAATTGTACCAGAATGTACACAACTTTGTACATTTGTTATTGAGTCTTTGCAAATTCTCAGCTAAAAATGCACAAAATATTTTCTAACCCTATTTAATGACGTGTATTTTGCAGATAAATTGCAGAGAATTTGCAATTTTTAAAGGATAGATTTTTTTCTATGAAAATTTAATTTTGAAAGAAAATTTTACATTTTCCTGAGTGTCATAAATATTTAAAAAAGGAGTTGTTTGGTTTTGAATCATGAGTTGTATATTCTTTCCATTTGGTACTCCTTTTTGCAATTCAACAACACTAAATGAGTAATTATTAATTGCACTTTGAATGAATGGAACATCGCCTAAAATTAAAAAAATAATTTCTAAAAAAATCACTTTTTTTCTAGATCATAAAAGAATTACCAAAAAATGGAGCAAATGAGACTGTAAATCTCAAAGAATTAGGGTCTTGTGAGGATTTATCGATCGTGACATTGACAGTATTAAGTCCTAAAGTTGGCAAGTCATTTAGAGCATTTTGAATAGTTGTTTCTGTCGAATCAAAATCAAGAGCAACTTAAAACAAAAAAAAATAAAACAAAATATTTTGGAAAAAATTCAAATTAAAAAATATTAATTACTTGTATGTGCGCCGTCAAAAGACAAAATAAACGGTGATCTGGATGTTGAGTTCAAAGTAATTTGTTGTATTTCAGCAAGTTCATTAATAATTGCATTTTTTTGAATAGAAATAACATAAGACTCTGGTAATAGAGTTGATTTGATCTCAATTTCTTGTATATCATTAGTAACTAAATTCGAAACTGAATCTGTTAGAAAAGTATCTAACATAACAGCATTCAATACTAAGCTTAGGCTACCACCTTGTCTTGAACTAATTGCTTCTATATAATATCGTTTATCAGCTTCTAAATTTTTTGTTCCCACTTTGTTACCCGTGGCTGCGAAACTAAACAATAACTTAAAATTATAAAATAAATTTTTAATTTTTTAATTAATTTTTTTTCGATTTAATTCTTACTGATTTTGATTGGGAAGTCTCGTCATCGCTTATAAATAGAGCACCGTACGAATTGCCAATTATTTCAAATTTATAATTGGAAGTTTTAGATGGTACAAAATAGCCTCTTAACCAAACAGTTATATCACCAGATGGAGACGTATAACTAGCTCTATTTAATATACTTCTAACAGCACTTGATGATGGTTGAACAGTTTGAATATTTGCCGAGCTAGTTAGTACTCTTTGGGTAATCAGAGTTATACCTCGGCCTCCAATTTGATCCGTCAAGTTAGTTGCTTTTGACGAAGTTAAACAAACAAGTTTGGTATCATTTCCATTATTTTTTTCATAACTTACAACCTGACATGGAGTGCCTTTTAAAAAATAAATAAATTGAAAAAGAAGAATATTTTGATTTCTACAATATTGACTTACCTCCAATGTTAATTTCTGCAGGTAGATTTTCATCACTGTAAAAATAAGAGCCAATAATGGTTAAATATGTACCTCCTTGTACACTACCATTTGATGGTGATATTCTGGTAATTTCTGGATAAGTTCTAAAATTGTAAAATTTCTCATCGGGACTGATTAAATAGGCATCTCTTGACGTCAATGATCGACCATATTGTTCTGAGATTAAAATTGAACTGTTGAAAACATTAATTTCCGAACCTTCCAATTTACATTTGAGACTGTACTGACTCAAAGCTTGATATAGTGTGTTTGTGTTTGGGTCGATCAAGTTACAGATTTGACCACCAAAGTATATTCTATTCAATTTTAAAATTTAAACAGTTGGATTTTTTATAATTTTTGTTCTTTTGAAAATAAATATGCTTGCAGCTAAATCGTTTTTAATTTTTTTTGTTACTAAATTTATTTACAAAGCCGGGTTGTTTAAGTTCATTTCTATTAACCCATTTCAAAAAAATGAAAATTCAATGTAAATAAGCCACGTGAAAAGATAAAAGTCCTTGGAAATTGTAAATATGAAGTGGCTATAGACTTAAATGAGATTTGAAAATGATAATCAAGATTTTTATTGAGAAGATAAAACAAATGATCGAAAAAAAATTTAACGACCTGTTTAATTACTATTTATAGAGAGCATACACAAAACAAAACCAAAATAGAAAGATTTTCCCAAAAAATATTTCATGTTGTTTGTAAAGTTATAGAATCAATTAAAAAAGATGTGGTATTAAATTATTCAGTAAATAATATAAATTAGCTACTAAGTGTCAGCATGGTTTTATTCAAAATAAAAGTTGAGTAACTAATTTATTAGAAACATTAGATATTTTAAGTTGAAGTGTTGCATTGTGAATTTTTTTACAATATATATTTACAAAATATTCAAACTCTTATAAAAGGTTGAAAAATGATGTTTGCAAAAAAAAGAAATTATGCAACTTTGTGAAACTTTTCAAATTACACTTTATAGATTAATCTGCAATATTTCTGCAATTTGTGCAAAATTCGAAAATTCGATTAAATATAATTTGTTCTTCCATTGTTCGATTTTATAGAATTTTGTTTTATAAATTTTTCTTAAATGAAGTCAAATTTTTTGACTATCTTTGGTCTACGAATATTTAGATTTAGAAGTACATATGCGATCAAGATGAAAAATTTTTTTAATTTAAATTCAATATCAAAAAATCAGACAATTTTAATTATTCAAAATTCATTTTTATAGAAAATAAAATTAACTAAAATCGTATTTTCGAATTGTGCACAAATTTCAGAAATATTACGGACTAATTTATGTGGTGTAATTTGCAAAGTTTCACAAAGTTGCATAATTTTTTTTTGTTTTGCAAAAATCATTTTTCTACCTTTTATAAGAGTTTGAATATTTTGTAAAAAAAATTATAAATTGTAAAAAAATTCATAATTCCTTAAAGTGTCAAAGTAAAAACTATTTATTTGTATTTTTTTAAAGCTTTTGATTAAACCTTATAGTATCTCACAAAATGCCCATTTACAAGCTACGCTGTTATAGATTGAATGATCAATCGGAAAAAAATTTAAGCTAATCAAAATAAGGTCATTGATCATAAAATCGAATCTTTATTTTTTTAGAATGCTATTTTAAGAGTTTTAACGCGTTTACTAATTTCTTATAAACTTATATTGAAAAAATCAATACTAAATTTTTTTTAGAAAAACTTGCTAAAATTTTAGAAAAATAAATCGAATTTTGAAGTAGATCGATTAGTTTTATTAAATAACATATATAAAAATTTTATCATTTACTTTGCAATTAAAAACTTTTGATTTTGAAAGGCTCGAATAAGGAGCATTTTTATCAACTTTAATTGGAAAAGAGACCGAGAATTTATGAATCTAATGCAGATTGGAATTTATAAATTATTTAAGAGTGGAAAATTTACTACGTTTAAACCAGTATGTAAACCCCGTTTATCATTTTCGGGCAGCTTATATTATGAATTCGGGTTTTTTTGATAGAAAGAAGACCATGAGTGGTATTTGGTCAAAATTGATCATCTTGGAAAAAAGAAATTAGTGAATTCCATAAGATTTAGTATTGGGTCCGATTGACGAAACGAACTTTTGATGATACATAAGTTAAAAGTTAAGTCGGTAATGAAACTGACTCATTAATTTTACAAGAAGATATTTAAAGTATATCGGAATGGTCAAAACAATGGTTAATGGATTTCAGCGAAGAAAAATGGGATTTTATGCATTATGGTATGGGTCAAACGAAAAAAATTATGAGTATTCTTTAAGTCACCATATATTAAATAAGTCGCATCAAGAACGAGACTTAGGTTTCAACGAACGAGGTTAAATAAAGATTTAAAAAATTCAGCTCACATTCCAGTTGCAACTTGTTAAACCAATAAAGTCCAATTGATTAAAAACAAAAAAATAAATTGGCGAGAGAAGACTTTAATTTATTTTCTTTTTTTTCAAATAGAAAAATAAAATGCAATAAAGCTGGTTCAAATTTTTCTCACAAAAATTTTTGGATAAACTTCAATTTATTTAAATTGCTATAACCAAAGATTTTCGACTCTCTTACTTTTAATTAAATTTCTTTTGTTTTATAATAATATTTGAATCAATTATTTTCCTAGCAAGTATCATATTTTAATTGCACTAATAACTATTTTAAATATGTAAAATACTTGATTTAATTAACTTTAATTGTTGTGAAAATGATTAATTCTTTCAAATATTTATAATCAAAGGCAAAAGCATATACTTTAATTAAATAAAACCTACCTTGAAATTCTAGCTCCAGAATCATCTGAGCAACCATCTTCATCTCTTGTATAACAAGCAGTCTAAACAAAATAAAAATAGATAATTTAATAATCTAATAATTTAAGAAACATGTATCACTTTGAAGTCGCCATTAATTGTTAATAAAGTACCAGGTAAACCACTCATAGGCACAATTGAATTTATTTTAGGAGTATTTGAATCAGACGCCTTGTAAAACGAAAAACATAAAATTTTAATTGCATTCAATAGAAAAAAAAAAAAGAAACTTACAATGACATAAGCATTGTTTATGTTTTCATATTGATAGATAGGAATTAGCTCTCCGTTTACTTTGACCTTAACTAAATAAGAACCCGCTGGCATTGCCCTATTTTAATTTTATGAAACTTTTAAGATTCATTTTTTTGAGTTGCTAAACAAATTTAAATAATTACGGTGCATAGCATGTAACTTGAGTAGTTGTCACTTTATCTGTATGAATTTCACAACTATATGATTTAGTATCAGTTGTTAGGTATACCTCATTGCTATTCGTATTTGTTGGCGCAAATGAAAAAGTGTTCATGGCAAATCCTTTAAAATTTAATTTAAAAAAAAAATTTTTTTTCATTTTATTTTCTAAATACTTCTGCCAATGATCCAAATTAAGGTACCACCATTTAAACTAACAGTGTTAGTTGATGTAGAACCACTTTTTCGAGTTGTTACTGTGGTAATAACTGCATTTGTTGGTAGAATACAATTCGACCAAATTTTAGAACTAGTATAACACTGCGGTATCTTATCAGTATTTCCAAAATTATTAATTTGACATGTTCTATATTCAATTTTGTTGAAAATAAATGGAAAAGAACATTCCTCGCCAGATGCAGTCAAAACTTTTTAAATATAATATGAAAATTTTGTTTCAAAATTTTAAACAAAATTAAATTAAATTTACCTGGACATAGGTTCAGATTTGGATTTGCCAAATCAGCTTCCCATGTATTTACACATGATTGTTGAAGCGAGTCTTAGAATTATAAAAATATTTAAATAAATAATTCATAATTTTTAAACTAATCGTATTAAACTCTTACTATTGAGCAAGCTCAATAAATAAATAAATAACCAAAATTTTCGGATTTTCATAAAGTTTTCGAATTTTTTTTTTGTTAATTGAAAGTAAAGAAAAAATTTTTTTTTTCCGAGATTTATATCCAAGAAGAAAAATATTGCAAGGTAATATTTTTTCGTAATTAAAAATATTTATTTTCGAAATTATACTGATGATCAAAATGTTGATAATTATTAAAAATATATATGTATATTTTGCTTTTTTAATTGTGTTGCCTAATTGGGCTGGCTTTTTTTGTTCATATAATATAAAGTTTTTTAATAGCCAAAAATGAGTAATAAACGACTTTAATTTAAATGTATTTTTAATGGCTTTCAATTTAAAAAATAATATTGGAATTTTACAAAATATATAGGAAATATGTTTTTTAATTTTTGAAAGTCTGCATTGAATAACAATGCTCTAATAAATTTTGGAAGAAATTAGCAAAATAATACAACATTCAACACAGTAAAGTCATTTAAGAAGAAAAGGCAGCAAGTTCATCAAAGAATGTCAATTATTAAAAACTTTAATGATTTCTTTTATAGTTTATGAATATGACTTAGTCTCTTTATATTTTTTATGAATTAAATCAATTAGTTCAATAGATCTTTTCATCTAGGATTTCAACTTGTTATCGCCGAACCCATGATAATTTAATTTTTCTTACTCAAAAAGTCGCCGAGTCTCTGATTATGAATCAAAAAGTTTGCTCCATACTTTTCGATATTTCTCAAGCCTCTGACAAAATTTGTCATAGTGGAATAATTTATAATTTTGGCATCGGTCAAAAAAGGAAATTTTTTGTCAAAATTAACAATTTCGAGTCACCATTAGGAAACATTGTTCCACAAGATGCTGTAATTAGTCCTTTATTATTTTCTTTTTTTATAAATGATATCCCTAAACAAGATGAAAAAAATAAATCTCGTTCTACGCTGTTTGCTGACGACCAAGTTACTTTTTTAAAATTTAATAAATATGGCAACATTAACAATATAATAAAAAAAATTGAATTATGGCTCAAAAAATGGAGGTTAAAAATGGCACCTAAAAAGTGTAGCTTTATAATATTTTCCGGAAATCCTTCAAAAACTCAAAAAAGTAATCTACATCTCTTCAAAAAAAAAATACTGCATAGAGAAAACCCAACGTTCTTAGGCATCAAATTTGGTGAAAGTCTCGGTTTCAGTTCACAAATTGAACTCATCAGATCAAGATGTAGAGATAAAATAAATATTATTAAAATCTTGTCACATAAAACTTGTTAATTAAATAAAAAAACCTTAATCGGAATCATCAACGCATTGGTCTGGTCTATCAGAGATTAAAGCTTTTTCATTTTTAATCTGACTTCCTAAACAAACTTTTAAAAAATTTAAGTTTTACGAAACATATTCTATAAATCAATTTATCATTGTTCATGAGGTTTATAAAAGATTGTCAAGACCACAAAAACGAAATAATTTTAGAACCCTTAAAGGATTTCATTGAAGTTTTTGTCAAAAGTTCAAGAGCTTATGATATTGAAAGATCAAGTTATGACCAGCTGTTCATAAAATTTATCGAAAAAAAATCGCCATTTAATTTCTAGACCAGCTGATCACAAGATTTACGTAAGAAAAAAATATATTTAATTTTATGAACAAAAATTTAGTTTTTTGAATTTTTGTATTGGTCATAAATTTTATCTAAGAATAAAATAAAGTGGACTTACTTATGAATTTATGACTTATTTTTCTTCTTACTTACTAATAAAAAAGTAAGAAGATGAACACTAAAATAACTTTAAAAATTAATACGCATCATTTTTTTGAGTCTAAATCAGAAAAAAAAGAATCCTAAAGCTACAAAAAAAATTGTAAGAAGATAAAGCCTAAAAGTCTGAATAAAGTTGAAAGTGATTTTGAAAGTGAAGGGAATCAATATAGAAGAAAGAGTATTTGAGAAATAAAACTGAAAATAAAAACTTCACCTATTTTTTAAAAAATTTTTTGGCTTTTCTACCAAATTTATGATTAAATTTTTGTGATCAAGAAAAATTTTTAAAATAAGGATACTGCTAAAATATAATTTTGTTAATAAGATTAAATTTGTTTTTTTCTTACGTAAATCTTACGACCAGCTGGTCTAGAAATTAAATGGCGATTTTTTTTCGATAAATTTTACGAACAGCTGGTTATATAATTGACGAGCCCCGAATGGTCAATCAAAAATTAAGGCTAATTTGTATTTTTTTTGTTAAGTACATATCTCTTCTTAAATAATTTTGAAATCTTTTTTTTAACAAGACAATTAGCTGTTACTCTAACTGTAAAAAATAGCTAAAGGAGTTTCGTTACTCAAAGCCATTTTTTTAAATTAAATAAACTATTTTAAAAAAAACTTAGTACCAATCAAAATATAACGTTAAAGTATTATCAAATTAAATTTAAAATTTTAATCAAATAACTTCATTAATTAAAAGAAAATCAATAACAAATCGACAAAATATGTTTTAATTAACCTTTTAACCACCAATGTCTCAAAATTGCAACACACGATAAAAAACTAATATATTTTCATTATCATAATCAGGGACGACCAAAAGTTGCGATTTTTGAACTTTAAGCTAATTTTTTCTCTTGAGAGGTACGCCAAATCTAAAACTTAAAGATATTAATTAGCCCCAAACCACTCAAAGATTTAACAATAAGCATCAAAATTTTTTTTTGAATTAAGCAACCAAGTATTCAGCTAACTCGATCGCAACTTTTGGTCGTCCCTGATCATAATAAAATAAATACTTTTGCTTTTATTTACATTTTTGAGGCATTAGTTAAAGTTAATGGGTTAAAAAAGTCCGAAATTTATTTTTGGTGTAGCAAAATTGTTTCAGTCTGTATTAAGTTACGGAGTAAGTTTATCAATTCCTGTTCATTAGCTATAGCAGTTTGAATGAATTGAAATGACGAATTTAAATTTACTGTACAGAGCCTAATTTAAGATGATTAAGTTTTGCTTTTCAAGATTTTAATTGATAAAAAAGGGTCATATAATAATTGCCTTTTATCCTTTAAAAGAAAAAAATTTGGGTTAAACTTTTCAGATTTTTTTTAATTAATTAGATGCATCTTGAATGCATGAGATATTCTTAAATATTCAAGACTTTTTCTTCAAATATCATTTCATTTTTTTCTTCTTTTAATTGGATGTTAATGAATAGTTACATTTAATTTTAGAAACATTCTTTTGACTGTTTTTATTCAACAGATAATTAGTTCCCTCGAGTCATTCGGTCATGGTGATACAAATGATATTTTAATATTTAGATTAATGTATACATTAATAAACTAAATAATACATTTTTATAAATTAAATTTTTTTATATTTTGTATTAATTTTTAGTAAATTTTACTCAATTTAGTGACTGCATAATATTAAGAACGTTTTCAAAGGTAAAAATTAATGAATCGAGCAAACTTAATAGCCAATTTATCATATTTAATATTTACTGATAAATTAATTGTTTAATGCAGTCTAGCATATGATGTTTATTTAATTATTTAAGAGACCAACAATTTATTTGACTATTTTTAACATTCAACTAGCAGAAGGTAAGAAATTAATTTTTCTTTAGAATCGAAAGTCTAAAAGAAAAATAAGCTTTTCTACGTCAATAACAAAAAGTAGGCAAAATGAATTTTTATTACTATTTCAATTTTTCTTTTTGAATTTTTGCATTAGAATTTTGAAGATTGAATTAGAACTAGAAAAATAATTTGAAAAATGAAAATTTTTTTCAAAGTTTTTCAATGCTCAGTAAAGAAGGACTTATAAAAATTGCAATTAAAGAGTTAAATAATTGATTAAACAAATGATTTGAATTATTTTAGATAATTTTCATAATATTTTGTTAAATTGTATTTTTTTAATTTGCTGTATTGATTATTTTGATTGCAGAATCAAATGATAAAGACCTTTTTATCAAACTATTTAAATTCGTGTCTTTATCAGCAAAATTTACACCTTACTCATCAATCCCAGTGTCTTCAATTAAATTTTCAACATCTGAATTGATGCAACGATCTGAATTGATAACCGATGCAACGTAAGTGCAGCATCCGACAGTTCTTCTTCCAAATTTACAGCTGCATATCCATTCTAATATTTGATGGTCACTTAGTCAATTAGGAACATATTTAACGAAAACTTTATATTTAACACTATTCGAATGTCTTGAATGAATTTCTGTTAGGATTATTTTACCAATTTTTTCAGAAAAAAGTTCTTCAGCTATTTTGAATTTATAACTACCATTGATTTTAAAATGTTCTGCCAAGTACCCATAGCACTGTTTCAGTTGGTATGTTCCAAAAGTAATATGATTTTTTATTGTTTATATTTCAAATTGAGATAAATTGATATTTGTTACTTGATCAATGTTGGTAAACATTTTTTGACTTTGGCTATAGTGAACAGAGATTGGAACCCGGAAATTTTCCAGGTTTTGGGTTAGGAATGGGTATACCTACCTAAACCGAACCTGATACCCAAATACCTGAATTTTTTAGGTCACCTACCCGAAAACCAAACCTGAATACTCGATATTTTCAGGTTAACTCCTCCAAACCGAAACCTGAATACCCGATTTTATAGAAGGAACATTGCGAAAAATTCTTTCTTTTCCTATATTTTAATTTAAAAATGACAATTGATTTGATTTTTATAAATGAGTTTATTTTAAGTCAGCACTTAACCTGAAATTTCCTTATTTATGCGGTATCAAACATGTAAAAAATAAAATTTTTTTTGAAAAAATTAATTTTTCGATTTAATTCGCGCATTTTGAATTTTTGGATTTTTAGCATGCAGTTATTTTCAAATTTTTTTAAAAAAATTTGAAAAAAATTGAAATTAAGCCAAAATTTTCAAAACTAAAACATTATCTAAGCCAACTAAAAGAAAAAC
>NTPY01000239.1:211584-277857 GCA_002922825.1 Brachionus calyciflorus
TATACACGTGTTCAACTCTAATATTAAAAAATTAAAGCAAACCTGAAGCACGAGTATTTTTTTAGCACGTGTTCGAATCTTAATCTTATTTCATTAAAGAAAAATATTGAACACCTAGGGACGCCAATGTTGTAAATCTCCTTCTTAGGCTGTATAAGAAACAGTTTCAACTTAATATTTAGAGGAAATAATAAAAGAATATTTTATATTTCACAATGTTTATTTAATAATAAAGGCCGCTTCTAGCCATAAATAATAAAGAAAAGAAAAAACTAAAAAAATAATAATAATTTCTATTTCTTAAAATTAATAAAGAAAAATGATAACAAAAAAAACACACTTTTTTTATAAATATTTAAAGCTTTTATAGTCATAATTTGCTATGCTTTCATCATAAGCAAATCATAACTAACATTTAACAATTAGATTAAGTAACTGATCAGACAAATAGTTGTAACTATATTGAGAGTTACAACAATTATTGTATTTTTGTTTTTTTTTTATAAGACAAATTTTTGTGCACCTTTTCAAAAATATTTTAGTGCAATTCTGTGTTAAGTTAGGAATGCAGAATTGTAAAGGTGAGAAGTTGTCTGGAAATTGAGGACAATTTCCTCCTAAGGGGGGAGGTATGTTATATAGTTATTACTATATAACTATAAGCACGCACTAGTGATGATCATCTGATCTCGTGCTGAAGAGAGTAATCCTCATTAATATAAATTATTATTTCATTTTTACTTTTTTAGGATTTTGAATATTTTATTTTTTAATTCAATTTTATTTTATTTTTTTTTAAATTTTGTTTTATTTTTATTAATAAAAACCGCTACCAACTAAATCAAGTAAGCTTTAATTCCTTACCCCACCCTCGACCCGTACTACACTAGCTTAAATTTCTTTATTTAAATTTTAAAAAAATTTAAAAATTCTTAATAAAAGTTTTATTAAACGGTTAAATAAATTAATAATACAGTAGTTCTGACTATAATAAATCCGGCTATAAAAAATTCCGCGTTACGGTAAATATTATTAAAGATATAAAAACCCAGTTTACTATCAAAAAATGTATACAGACATATCATTGACATGGTACAAAACTGAAACCAACAATTTGAACCAGGTACTAAAAATCGGGTTTTACGGTAATGTAAATACATGTGGCTATTATAAAACTACTTTTAATACATCTTCACTTATTATAAATTTAATTGAGAGGACATTTTGAATATTTAAATTTACTCGTTTATTATAAATTGGAGCTAAATAAATACAAAACTAAAAGTAACACATATAAGCGGATATAATAAAAGCGGAGTATTCGCATCTTTCAAATTTCTTGCAAATTGTAATTTATTATAACCGGAATCAGGGTAGCTACAAATTTATGAAATTATTTAGGAAATTTTTAATTTTTTTAAAAAAATTAAATGAAATAAAATAGTGTAGATTTGCAAAATCGGTGTATTTTAATTTAATTCTATATTTATTTAAATTTAGAATTTTGTTTTATAAAAACTAAATGATATTAATAAAGTATTAAAACTAATAAAAGTGTTAATATACAATCTAAAATATAATACTGACAGAATAAAAAAAAACATTTTTACAGTATAATTTTTTTTTGTAAAAAGCAAAAAAAGAATTTAAAAATAATAAAACATTTTTCAATCTAATGGAAAAAAAATAAATGGTTATGAGTATTAACGGACTTATTCATAAAGCCTAAATATCAAGCAGACTGTACAATTTGAAATTGAAAAGCTATTCCTAAAAAAGTTTAAACTACTAAATTCTTGGCCTTATTTTCATCAAGAAATTTCAAATCATTAATTGATTTTGCCTTCAAATTTTTCATTTAAACTTTTTCTGGACTAACTTTAAATTTCAAATTGTTCAGCTCACCTGATTGCGGGCTTTTTGATAAGTCCAAAAAGTTCAATCATCCCATTTCTTCATACTGAAAAATGATTTATTATTTTAAATAAAAAATTAATATTCGAAAAATATGATAAATTGAACTCTATCGGTTACATAAGTTTTGTTAAGCCCTGGTGTAAGAAAGTATGGCTTTCCACGATTTCCCAAATAAACAAATCGTCCATTAGCCACTCCTGGACCATCCCAAACACCAATGATTGGATCTTTTTTTTTCTGAATTTCCTTTCAAATATAGTAAATTTATTATCAAAAAAAAATTTTATTTTTAACAAACTTCTTTTAGATCCAAAATTAGATTTCTATAATTTAAACAAGAACTTTCAAAATTTCCGAATGTATTGGTATCTTCTAAAATTAATTAGAAAATTTCAAAAAGATTTGAAAAGAAAGAATTTTTTATAATTTTATAAAAAACTAACCGTTTGTTTTTGACTTAGAAACCAGTCCGTTTTTACTTGTGAATAATTGATCAAAATCTAGAGTTGGCACTGATTTGATTTCACTGCATGGTACAATATTCTCATCCGAATAAAAAGATATATATTATCACTAAAACGCACTGTTTTTTTAGGAGTTTCTAAATCGGACTCAACTTCTTGGATAAGTGTTTCTTTTTAAATTCTGTTAACAATTTTTCTTGATCATTTTTTGATTCATAAAAAATACTTTTTTTCGTTGAAAAATCGGGAAAAGAATATTTATTTTTCAAAGGGTTTAAAGGACAATTTGCGGCACTTAAAAGATTTTTGTAGTAATCCAGTAAATTAAATCTTTAAAAAAAAATTTACATCCGATGCATTGATTTATTGCTATCAACATTCCCACGCCCTCCACAGACATGATAAGGGCATGAACATTCTTTTGAATTAAAAATAAAGAAATCTGATTTCTCATTTTTTGGGATTTTAAAACTTTTCTTCAAATCAGATAACTCTTTTTCCAAAGAATTTATTTTTAATGTAATTTAAAATAAAATTAATTTTCCGAAATATTTTAGTTAAAAAATTTTGTTGCTACTTTTTTATAGCTTCATCATTTAAGTAATTAAGCCTGTCTTGTTTTAATTTTAAATTAATTTCTTTCAGATTCTTTTCAGTATCAAGTTGTATTTTCAAATTATTTAATTCTTTTTGTCTTAAAAAAATAGGACTTAAAAATACTTGTTTTTCTGAGTAAAAAATATAAACTAACATACTTTTCTTGGAAGATTTCTTCGTACTGGTTTTGTATAGTTACCAAATAACAGTCAGCGTTATTTTTTTCAAGTTAATTCGATATACGTCTGTTTTGATTAATTAATTCAAGACTAGGACCAAGTTAAATATAAAAATACAAATCTAAAATTAAAAATTTTTTAATTTTACTGTTCGTTCTTTTGCTCGTTTACTTCTTCTTCTAGTTTTTTAACTTGATTTTCCCTTTTAAAAAAAGTTATTTTTTGTTTTTTTAATACAAAAAATTAATTTACTAACAGATTTTTTTTCTCGGTATTTTAATGTTTCTAGACTGTAATTACTTTTTTGTAAAATTACATCATATTCTTCTTTTAATTTTTTATTTGCATCTCTTTTAATTTCGAAAGATAAAAATATTATTCTAAAAAAAGTCAGAACGAATTATACGTACATAGTTCCTAAAAGTTCTGAAATTTTTTCAGATGATCTTTGAGATTCGAAAACCAAATCCAATTTTTCTTTGGTTAATTTTTCTCTTTGTTCATCAGATTTTTCTTTTAGATCCTGGGCATGTTTTGTTAGCACCTCAGAATTTTTTCTATAAAATTTTAAAAAAATTTTATTTTTACTGTACTCGAGGAAAAATATTTATTCAACAAAAAATTTTTTTACAATTTAGCTTCTAAATTAGATATTTTTCCTGGTTTTCCTTTAACAGTTTTTCTTTTTCTTTTGAGTTTATGGCTTCAATTTCAGAAATTTTTCTTTCTTGTTCCCTAATTTTTATTTCATTCCTAGATATTCATGAATTAAGAATTTTTCTAATTAATTAAACAATTATATGAAAAACTTACAAATCTGATAAATTTTTTGAATCAGCTAGGAGTTTTTCTAACGATTGAATTTTTTCGATATTTTTATTTTCGCAATTTTTAAAATAATTACTTTTTTTTATTTCTTGTAATAAGAGAACAATTTTTAAACTACTATTATTTTCTTCAGCCGATCTAAAAAAATATTTGTAACAAATTGAAATAAATTTTTTCTTACAATTTTTTCTTACAGCATAATTCCCTGGATCCTTTACTCGTCCTGAAGTCTATTTATTTCTTGTTGCAAACTATCAATCGTTTTTGAGTTTTCTATACCTGTATGTTGAATCTCATCTTTTAGAGATTTTATAATCGTCCCGGGAGTTCAAAAACACGGCGTAATTACGCGTAACTACGCGGCGTTGCAACGCGTTTTTGACGCGTAATAAACACTACGTTAAGCGTGTCCGTAAACAAAATGTTATTACACGGCGTATTTACGCGTAACCGTGCGTTGCGACGCGTAGTTACGCGTTTTACCGAAATATATCTAGTAAAAAAAAACACGCGTTTTTACGCAATGCGTAACTACGCGTAATTGTGCGTTAATTTACAATTAAAGAAGGAGGCGTTACAACGCGTTGTTACGCGTTGCAACGCATGATTACGCGTTTTTATGCGTAATTTTAGAATTTTAGAATGTGGCGTTCCATCGCTTATTTATGCGTCATTTTATAATTTTTAATGAAGGCGTTACTACACGTCATTAATAGGTGATTTTTTAGTTTGAAAAAAAAAGGATTTAAATAAAAAAAAATAAACTATAAGATTACAAAGAGCTTAAAAAAAAATAAAAAAATTTTTATGAAATAAAAATAAAAAAACAAATATAATTTAGTTTAGAAAAAAAGTAAAAAAAAATTTAATTAGAAAATGATTTAATAAAAAAAACTAATTTAAATATATTTTTAAAATTAAAAAAAAAATAACAAAAATGATAATTAAGTTTACCTAAATAAAAATAATTTAAAAAGAATATAACAAATAATAATAATATTAAAATGAATAAATTAATATATAATTTTAAAAATAAATAAATAAAAACAAGTAACGGAGGGGGCTTCGCCCCCTCCATACCTCCCCTATCGTAAAACATATTTACTTTAAAAAAGCTATAATATTTAGACCATTTTAGACTGATAAAGGACTGTTTAACTAATTAAAAAATAAATTAATTTTAAAAAAATTTATTTACAAATATTTATTTTATTCTTTTGAAAAAAAAATCATTCTAAGAAAAAAGAAAAAAATCATTTTTAGGTTTATACTCGGTGCTAAAACTTGAATTAGGTAATATAGCAGTATAATGTGCATAAATTGATTCAATCCCATTATTTTTTTTATTTATCCTTTCATAGAAACCACACAAAAACCTTTTTGTAGTTGAATTATTTATAGGTTTGTAAATAATAGCATGACATAAATTAGATGTTCTTTCATTAAATAAATTTAATAAATCGTGTACGTTTTCTGCTTCAACATTTCTCATTTCAGAATAAATGTATATATTTAAATCTAAAGCCGTGCTTAGAGCAGATAGGTGATACTCGTTTCCCCAAAAACCATTTTTTCTGGCAGTAAAAAGAATATGTCTATAACGCTTTTCAGATTCAATATTTATTTCAACGTCATTTAGGCGAGAGCCTGTGAATTTTAGTTCTCTTTTTAAAATATCAGAGTAATAGTCTTTGTATTTTATCAAAACAGTAATTGTTAAAAAGCGGAAAAAAGTAGAATATTCATTGTGACCAAATAAACAAATAGAAATCATATTAAAAAGACAATTTCCATCAGCGCTTGTTTTAATAGGTGAATACTCTCTTCGAAAAACAGGGTGTAATCTTAGCGCTACATTTTCGTCTACTGTTAGATCACATTCAAAAATTTGTTTATTCATTTCTTTCAAATTTACAAATATTGAGCTAACTAAACCTTCATTTGAAGAGAAAAATTTAAATATTGCTTTTTGTTTGGTTTGGTAGGACAGCTGGTAGTCGTCGGTTTCAAAATTTTTCAAACTCAAATCTTTGCTTTTGGTAAAGAGCTTTATTATCTCTTTAAAATTAAAAAAAAATTAAAGTTTTTTCATCTTACATTTCTGAAAAAAAAAACCTTTATAATCCAAATTATGTGAGTCATCTGTAATTTTATTAGTCTTTTTTGGTATTAAAATAGGATTAGAGGAGTTTGTCGTTTGGTTGCCTTTTGTACAGTTGGTAAATTTTATATTTTTCATAGAATTGTATTTTCTGATATGCGTCAATAGTTTTATAACACGCTGGTCTACTCTGACTACATTTTTATCAAAATGTCGCAAATGTAAATCTGTAGATTTTCTTACCCTAGATAATGCAACATAAGCCTGTCCTTCACAAAATATATTCTGATCAATTGAAACATGGCATCGATCAAGTGTCATTCCTTGAGCTTTATGAATTGTTTGAGCAGTTGCATCTACTACAGGAAACTGAATTCTATACAATTGAATTGAGTCGAAATTTAAAGGTATTTTTTGTCTCATTTTTGGAAGTGGCAGCAGTTCATTATCCGCAGTTTTTAAAACTAAAACATTGTCACTACTAGTAACATATTTTCCAACTACACCGTTCACCATTCCACTTGAAACATCTACATTTTTATTTACCATTAACTTTGTGTCCTCATATAGCTCTAAAACTCTTTCTAGAGAACCTTGAACATTATCAATTCTTTGCCTATAATATTCTGATATCTCACATCCTACTGAATCAACATCTTTTGAGTGAATATATTTAGGCTTCTTAGATGAGGATTTTGACTTATTTAAACAGTTAATGGTCTCCTTTCTTTGAATATGTAAACTACATAAGTTCGTTGAAAGTGAGATATCTGAGCATTCTTCAGTTAATTCATGACCAGTACCACATAATCTTGACTGAATAAATTTTACATCTTCTTCATCAAGATTTCCAAGTCGACAATTATTTAAAAATTTCTGAAACTCGATATCTGACTGTTGTCTAATGTTTGTTTCAAGAATAAAAGGACTAAAATTTTCAGTAAACAAAGTTGACATAAACAATTGTTCTACAGGATTATCATTTTTTGAAACGGCTGGCAATTGAAAAAAGTCCCCCACAAAAATCAAACTTTTCCCACCAAATAAAGTCTTTGGGTCTGTATTCATTACGGCATTTAGAATCTCATTTATTCGTTCTAATATGACATTGTTCATCATACTTATCTCATCAACCATAATAATATCTGCTCTTTGAATAGCTTGCCACTTAGCACTTTCTTTTTCAAGTTTGATATCAAATTTTGTATCTATGTCGAAAAAATGATGAACCGTTTGTCCAATTATAAGTTTAGCTGCAAGTCCAGTAGTTGCTAATTTCGCAACGCAAAAGCAATTAACATAAAAAAAATCATATAAATAATTGAACAAAAAAGATTTTCCAGTACCAGCAGGACCCCAAACAAAAATAAACATTTGATTTTCGCTATTTTGGGAAACAAAATCAGCTACGCTCTTTTGGCACTTTGTTAGAGACTTATATTTTTCTTCTATATTTTTAATAATAATGGGAATTTCATTTTTTGTATTTAAAAGATTTTTTATTTCGTAATCATCTGATAAAGGCTCATCTCTTAACTGAACAAATTCACCCTCAACTAAAACTTCCTCGTCGTCCAAATATAAATCATCTAAAATATTGTGATCTTGTTTTTTTTTCGGGTTTAAATTCTCAGAAATAAAGGTTTGTTCAAAAGTTTCTTTCAAATTTAATTTAATTTTGGGTGAATTTTTTGAATTTACATTTTCAATTATATCACCATTCTCATTTTCACTTAATTCAATAAGGTTACGTAAAAAACATTCCTCCCTATAAGTTTTTGTAATATTTTCTTGACTAATTAATTCTTTAAAATCGTAAAAAGGAATAGAATATAAAAGTTTTTGATAATAATAAATCTCTCCATTAGTTATATCATAATAGTTTGTTCTAACTAAGATTTCTTTGTTCCTTTTTACAACCTTGTTCCCCTCTAGGTCTAAACAAACATTTTCAGATCTTGATTTTGGTATTTTCTTATTTGAAAATTTAATAATAATTTCATATTTTGTATGATAATCAAAAATTGTTAGAGCATTGAATATAGAATTACGAGGTCTATTTATATAATAATCATAAGCTGAATCTTTAAAAATGTCATCATCTTGAGGGTCAAGATCGATTAGCTCTTCTTTTTTCTTAATAAACTTAAATTGATTATCGGGAAAATTAGTAGGAATGAAGCCAACTTTTATATTCGATTGGACAAAGTGATGACCCATTACCAGTGCCGTAGCCTCTACTGAGCTAACAACTCGACACTGAAAATAACGCTGAACTTCAGTTAATTCACTTTTTTGTACAGATGAAAATGTTGGCTCAACTTTAGAAATATATTTTACTAGATATTGTTCAATACCTCTTTGGGTTACATATTGTACATTCACGTGTCCATCCCAAAGTAAAAGGAGATCAGAAGAATATTGAACAACGTTCTGATCTAGTTTTTTTGTCCTTTTATAAAAATATTTAGATCCATCTGCCGACAAATGGTCATTTTTACACAGGGCAAAAGGAAATCCATATTTACATTTTAAAAAAATATGCTTTTTATTCTTAAAACACCTTCGAGGGACACAATTATGAATTTTATATTTTTTAACAAATTCCCTTAATTTTTGGGAAAATTGGTCATCGTCACTAGGACAATCGGCACGAATTAAATTAGGTCTTATCTCTTTCAGCCAAAGAAGAATATGAGCATGCAATGCTCCTCTATTTTGACATTCAATCCTACTCCAATAATGTCGAACCTCTCCGAAAATTCCTTAAAAAACCAGATAAAATATCAAATTATTAAAATATTTCGGAAATAATTGTTTAAAAAGTACCATTTTTCGACTTTATTTCCTCCATAACCGCATACAATCGATGAAAAAAAAATTCTGACACTTCTACAGGGTTAAAAATAGAAGACTTGTTTTTTTTCGTTGAGAGTATCTTTTTAAGCTCAGGCCATGAATCATTAGCTGTTAGAGTTACAAATAATGATGGGAGACCTTTAAATTATAAAAAAAAAAGGTGTAATTCTTAGGAAATGAAAAAAAAAATCTTAATAGATTTTAAAATGTCCTGTAACTTCTCTAAACTAAGAATAATCCGAATTTTATTAGTATTATTTTAATAACAGCCGATTAGAAGAATTTATTTGATGTCCTAATATATTCTTAATTTCGAGTAACAACGGTGAAACGTGGCCATTAAAAAACGTAAAAAAAATTTCTTTTTTTAATACAGGATACAGAAAAAAAAATATATTTTAATTTTTAAGAGATTTTTTCTGTTTTTAAAAATCATTTTTTTCCGAATTTTGCCATTTTTACTAATCGAAAAATTTTTAGAAAAAAGGAAAATTTCTCATTTGATTTGATATAAAATAGAATTTATAAAAGCTTTAACTTACCTTTGTTGTTGATGATTGAGATCAAATCATAGTATTTTGAACTCCAATATGACTTTGAACCTGTTATTGATCTTGGGACACAGTTTCCATATTCGAAATATTCTTCGAAATCATTCTTTACCAATTTCTCAATATTTTTTGTCTCTATTAAGGAGTTACGAGCTTTAATCATACTATTCACAGCAAAAATTCCTTCTCTTGTAAGACGGTCATAAGCATAAAACAAATAGAATTTATCCTCACGCCAACGAGGATCAACATTTAAAAGTCGATTTCGAAAGTATTGAGCTAATGTTACTGAACTTGAGTTACGAATATAATACCCAGTTCCGTACGGAAATAAATGCGGGAAAAGTTTAGGTTCAACATCGGAATCACCATTGTAAATTTTAGTTGGAATTATTTTGTTTGAAGAATCCTTTTTATAGCATAAACCGATACTTACAGGAAAGTTTTCTACATATTGTTCGGTCTTTCTTTCATCCATATTAATTATTAAACCAGTATCTGATGAATTGTTTACATTTAGAGTGATTTGACTATCTTTTTGGTTCAAAAGAGTTGAATCAGTTAAAGGAAATCCATTGTATCGATCAAATTTATTTTTTTGTATAAAATTGTCAATTCGCTCGATTGCAGGAATAAATTCCTGATAAAAATGATTATTCCTCTTTAACCACAACAAAGCGTTTCGAACAACGTTACGATCATCATCAACTTGTTCATCAAAATTGTCTAAAATTAACCCAAATGTACCTTTTAGATGATCCTCAGTTTTGTTAACTATATTCATTTTCCCGTTAAAATGCCAATATGCATAGTTTGTTGGTTGAAAAGTATTACAGTATAACGTACATAGAGAAAGTTTATTTATTTGAAAATAGTTTTTTAAACCTCTCAATTCGTCTGGGACAATTTTAAAATCAGGAAAAATATTAATCATTTTTTTTTTACTAAAATTATTTGCACATGGTGAACAAAAAGCATATTTTTCGTTTTTTAAACTCGGAAAAGCCAAAGAATTCACTTTAACCCAAAGTTTAACTTCATTTTCGTTTAGCTTTTTCCACTTTATTGAGCTATTTGAAATTAATAGTTTAGCGCAATAGCAACAGCTAAAAAAAATCGAAAGTTTTTCTAGCTTTTTTTGAAATTTTCGAAATCGATTTTCGAATTCTATCATTGTAATTCAAACTCAACAAAAAATTTTTATTAACAGCAACTGTATTCAAATCTAAAGGAAATCTTATTCACACAAATAGAATTACTTAAAAGTATTTAAAACTAAAACAAATTAAAATAATTAATAAACGTTTATTGTAGTAATTTTATTCAGAGTGTTTTTTTTTCAATTTTTGTTTAATCAGAAATCAAAAAAAATTTTTTTAACCAGTAACTGAAATCAAATTCATAACGATTTATTTTTGGCGCAAAAAAAATTACAACATACAAATTTCTTATAGTGTCTGACAATTTATAATTGTAACTTTCTAAGTTTCCCGCTTTTAATTACCAAAAATGTTTCTATATTTGGCTCGTTTTTAGCGAATCTTTAAAAAAATACCTAATTTAACAATAAGATTTAATCTTTTTGAATCTAGTAATTTCCGAAGTCTATGAAGTCAATAATGTGAAAAAGATTTGAAATGTAATGTTAAAATTAAATCTAGGATTTAAAAAGGTCGATAAAAAGCTTTTGAGTTCAGAGAGGTTTGAAAGCTTTTGAGTTCGCTAAAAAGCTTTAGAATCACAAAGAAAGGATCAATTTTTATTTAGTTTAAGCTTGATTTGGTGTTGGTTATATAAATGTATTAAAAAAATAAAAAACTAAGTGAATATTTTATATTTTTATTAAATCAAAGTAATTAAATAAAAATAAAAAAAAATGAGTTGTTGTTTTTCCCTATTTATTCGTATTCATTTAACTTTTTAACCATTTCTAGATATTTTTTGAAACTCACCACTCTAAATTCATTTGCTTCCAATTCATTACTAGCATTCTCTTCCAAAAGTTGGCTATAAACCGATTCAAATGTATTAAACATACTCTGATTTATTTTCAGATGTGATTCACCGTATAAAAATAGCTTGAGGATCTTATAATTTACATCCAGTAACATACTTTGTCCGGAGATTACTAGCTTAAGTTCGTCTCTTAATTGAAAATAATCACATACAAACAATGACCACTTAATCTCAATTTCCATTTCGTTTGATTGATTCATTAGATAGAAAAATATGAAATTTTTTTTATTAAATGTAAAAAGGACACAAAATGTATTATTTATATTAGAAAAAATCAATAATTAGAAAAAATTTTGCGTTTTTAAAAAGGTTCGAAATTCAATATAGATTTTTTAACGCTCTCCAAAGTTAAAATAAACATTAAAAATAAAAGAATATAAAAATAAAAAAAATATTTTACATTACAATCAATTTGGAAAATGTGCCAAATATAAAAAACTTGAGAAGAAAAATTATTTAGAAATATGAGTTTTTTGGTTACCGTGGTGGAAATGCGTTTGTCGTCAACTGATGTCATCAATTATCATTATTACTGAGGTAACTTGATGTCATGTGACGTCAAATTTCAAAATTTAAATTCGCAATTTTTTTTTAAATTTTTTTATCACCGATCCTAGTTGGACCTTAATTTTTTTCCATATTGAACAACATCAACAAAAAATATATTACACCTCAAAAATTAACACTCCAAATTTAAATCCGCATTTTTTTTATTCACCGATCCTAGATATTTATACGAAAACGATTACGGTAAAAATATTTTTATAAAAGACTAGATGAATAATGACGGAAAAAAGGCCAAATTTTAGAAGTAATATTATTCAATTTAAGTAAATATAGGTTAGAGTTGAATTCAAAAGCATTTATCAAAAAGGAAACTGTAAATTTCAAAAAAAAAAAGTAATTTATTTTAGAATTTATTCATAAAAAAAAGAGAAAATAAGGAAAAAATTGAATATGACAAAAAACTAAAAAAGATTCTTTTTGGACTTCCTAACAGCTGCTTTGCTTGCAGTTTTTATCGATTTTCTTTTTTTGGTGATAGAATCGTTGCTTGATATTTCTTTTGTTTCATTTACATCTTTTTCGAAATGCGATATATTTATTTGACTCAAGATTTCGTCTTCAACATCTATTTTGTTTTTTTCTTCATCAAATTTAAGACTAACATTCATTTGGGATTGGTTGTTTGCAAAATTTTTAACGTCAAATTTTGATAAATCAACTTGGATTAAAATGTTATCTTCTTCATAATCCTGCACAATTTTTCCAAATTCACTATAAGGAATATTAAAATTCTCAAAAGCATATTGTTTCAGACAAACTTTTTTTTTCATAAGCGCCCGTTTCAATCTCTCAGTACGCCGTGAATCAATTTTTTTTAATTCTTCAATGTAATTACCAAGATAGCAGAGATATTTCTTGAAATTATCAGTATTCATTCTGATGAGTTCATGTAACTAATAACCAAATTAAAAAAAAATTAAATTTAAAAAACTCTAAAATCATTTTTAAATAAGGACAATCGAAATTACTTTTCTATCATTAAAATGTGTTTCTGCATATTTCGCCAATGCTTCCTTTTGACCATCTAGATAATCAAGATGTTTGTTACTTATCAAATTTTCAAATTCAAGCTCTTCATCATTAAAAGCTTTAACAGATTTAACAAAATCACACCAGCTAATCATTTTATAAAAAATTTTTTGGAAACAATTTCTATGCCTAAAATGTTTCTTTCCTCAAAAATGAATAAAATGACAATTTAAACAAAAAATGTTCCTAATCAATTAAAGTTCCTAAAATTTGGCTCCAAATTTTATCAAACTAAAAAAAATTAGAGAATTTGTTAAGTTTTTTTCTTTTAAATTGAAATATTCAAAAACTATAATTCACATAATTAAGGCAAACCTCATGTACAAATACTTTAACATGGCGAATCGTAAAAAATTTCTTCCCCATCTTTTTACATTGAGAAAAAAAAAGAAATTATAAGATATATATTTAATAATAATAACAATATAATAATAATAATAATATTAAAAGAAATAAATTAATAATATTATTTAAAAATAAAAATAATAATAATAATAATAATAATAATAATAATAATAATAATAATAATAATAATATTAAAATAAAAGTAAAAATAATTAAAAAAATAATTAAAAAATAATTTCTAAAAAGCTCACAATATAAACACAAAAAATTAGTAAATTAAAACTAGATTGGAAAAAAAAAACTTGAAAATAAAATAAAATACTTTGAAAACTAAATAAAAAAACTTGAATAAAAATAAAAAATATACTTTGAATTAAAACTGAATTACTTTTAAAAAAAAAAAACTTGAAAATAAAATAAAATACTTTGAAAACTAAATAAAAAAACTTGAATAAAATTAAAAAAAAATACTTTGACATACTTAATAAAAAAACTTGAATAAAAATAAAATAAAAACTTTGAATTAAAACTGAATTACTTTTAAAAAAAAAAAAATTGAAAATAAAATAAAATACTTTGAAAACTAAATAAAAAAACTTAAATAAAAATAAAATAAAATACTTTGACATACTTAATAAAAAAACTTTGATTGAAAATAAAATAAAAACTTAACTTTATTAAATAAATATATTTATTTTTCGCTAAACTTTTTTAAATGTTTGTTTAAATTTTTGACAAAAAAACAAAAGAGATCTCACTTCAAAATTTTATTTTAAAATCAAATCAGTTTTTTTAATTTCCTAAAATTAATATTCTATAAATGTGGAAGAATTTTTTACTGTGATGTATTTGAATTGTTTTCGGCCTTTTTTTTCTTGTGTATTAAGTTCCTCCCTTTTGCATCAAACGCTTTCTTAATATCTTTGTAATATTTTCTATTAAATTTTTCGTCTGTTAAATCCCATTTAGTTTTGATGCAACCTTTAAAAAACATTTTTTAAAAATTATAATGGAAAAAAAAATTTTTCAAAATTTAATAATTACTTATAAATTCGTCTAGTTTTTCTTTTGGAACTGGGCTTCTTGAAGACTGTTTAGAAGATTTTTCATTTTCATAGCAAAGGATATGATCCTGTATTTCTTGTTCACTAAAAAAATATGGAATAATATCCTTTGCGAATTCATAAGGATCTTTAGATCTTATATCCTTTAATAGATCAACACCGTTAAAAATCTTAAATTAAACATAATGCTAGAAAAAATATTATTTTTTCAATTAGATTAATTAGATGTGCAATTCTAATATAAAATAGGCTAAATAATGAAACATACTATTATAAAGTATTTTGTTAAAAAGAAACCTGATCGAATACTTAAATTGGATAACTTGAGCTGTTAAACACTCTTATTATAATTAAATATTTGACTTGAATCAAAGATTTAATTAATTTAGAAAATTTAATTATTCATTTTGATCTAATTTTAAAAAAATTTCACATCGCTGTATGCGTGTTAAAAAGAAAAAATGCCTAAATTTTATGTGGTAAAATATAACAATCTATTTCTAAAATATATTTACCCATCGTCTCGTTTCATTCTCTTGAATACAATTTCTAAATGAAACTTGATTCAATTGTTCAATCAAGTTATTGATACTTTCAACCAGTGAATTAGTTATTATCTTCATATCCTAATGTAAATAAAATTTTTTTTTACTCAACTTTATAATAAAGTAAAAAATTCTTAATATTCTTACTCGTCCATTTATCATAGCGTTGTCATCCATTTCTAAAATTAATCTTGGTACAGCTATCTTTTTTTTAAACAATATCAAATTAATTAAATTAAATAATTATATTTTTTTTTATTTACTTTTTGAATCAAATTTGTTGACATATTACTCTCCTGATTTTGAGAGTTACTAGATGACAGATCATTGTTCAAAATTTCCCTACTTGTTTGGGGGATATCGTTTAAATTTGGTGATATTTCCCTATCACCAAGTTCATGTCGTTCTTCAATTAAAATTGGATTTGGATCAATTGTCAATCTTGTTACTTCATCAGAGTTCTGTTGAGTTCTAATACTAATTCCATCATTTGCTGAATTCGAGCTATGATTTTGGCAAGACTAAATTTAAAAATTTTTTAATTTAAAAAATTAAAAAAAAAAATTGACAATTTTTAAAAATTTTTAAAGTGTACTTGGATTAAATCATTTAATATTGAGTCATCAGCTTGAAAAAAATATTAAATTTTATTCAATTCGAATAAGAAAAAATTTTACTATTTTTTTCTCTGTTTGGACTAAAATGACGACTATGTCTTTTCATTGATTTTGCCTGGCTTTGACTTAATCCGACATCATCGTCATCATCATCATCATATTCATCATCATTTTCAGAACTTGAAGAATTTCTTTCATTTTCGTCGCTAGTATGAACGATATTAACTTCTAGAGTATTCACTATTTTTTCTATCATCTTTTTGTTTCCTTTTAAAAAATTAAATTTAAAATATTTTAGACATTTTTTTTTTATTATATTATTTTTTAAAATTATAATTAGTAAAATTTTAACATAATTAATTTTTTTACATATAAAATTTTAGTAATATGTTTAAATTTGATTAATTATTAAAAAAAAATTTTATATTAAATTTCAAAAAATAAATAATTTAACTTTTAATACCTTCTTTAACAATTACTCCTTCATAATATTTATTCTTAATTTTGACTTTAATGTGTTTGTTATCAGGCTGTATTTTACATAATTTCTTCAAAACAGATGCATAACTTCCATCTAAAAAGTCAACTAAAAACCAAATATCTTCCTTTGTGGTGAAAGTTCGGTTTGGTCTTGTTTTATTTTGTGAGACTGACATTTCTTTTTTTTTAAAAAATAATTTAGATTAAAAATTAATTTTAAAATGAAAAATTTTTCTTCCTCAGACAGTGAAAGTGAAGAAAAAATTCACTTCAAAAATGAACGTGTAAGGTCATTCAAGAGAAAAAATAGTCAAAGATTTAGACAAAAATTAAAAGAATTGGTAATTTAAAATTGAAGGGAAAAAATTTAAAGTTAAACTTCTATTTAAAATATTAAACCTTAAGAACCTAAAAAAAGATGATGCTAAGTCACAAAATAATTCAAATTTTGCTACAGAAATATCAAATTTTGACATTTCAAGTTCTGAAGATTCAAAAGGTTTTTCTAATACACACTCAAATGATGAAAGCTTAAAATCTGAAGAAACTTTAGGGCCTTCAACAAGTATTTTTTTGTTAAATTAAAATATTGATATTTTGATTTATTTTATTTTTTTAGGGACATCTGAAAGTGATTTTACAGATAGTGATTTTACAGATAGTGAATTTGAAGAGTTATTTCAAAATAATTTAAATAAAAAAACAATTTTTGAGGGGTCCCTAATAACAATACAGGAATTTTCCTTTTCATTTTTATCTACATGTCAAAAAATGAAATTATCGTTTAATTCTTGTTCAATATTTTTACAATTTATTCAATCAATTTTACCTGTCGATTCTAACATTCCTAAATCCTACTCAAGAATATTAAAAACGTCGAATTTAATGAAAAAAAAAATAAAAAAATTTGCAATGTTTGTCATGTCGAAAGTAATAATCCTTCTTGTGAATCGAATGACTGTAAAAAAATTTCAAAAAAAGATAATTATCAGACTCCAGCAAGTGTAATTTGTCTTGATTATGTTAAAAAATTTGAGTATATTTTAACTAAAAACTATGAATTGATTAATCAATATAAAGGTAAATAATATTTTTTTATACGATCTTTTAATAATGATTTTAAAAATAATTTTTAAGAAGAAACTTTGTTAAAAAAGTCTAGCGATATAATAAATTCAAATGCTTATTTGCTAAATGAAGAAAAAAAAATTTCGATTATCCTATTTACTGATGACGTTCAATTTTCCAAATCCTCAAACAAAAAGGTTTATGCGATTCTTGGTCAAATTGTTGAACTTCCACCGAAAATAAGATTTTCAATGAACAATATAATAAGTTTTTTGTTTTTCATTGGTCCAAAGCCGAATTTCAATATACTTTTTAACGAATATTTAAAAGATTTTGTAAATATTCTTAATTCGGGAATATTTTTAAAACAACACAAGCTAAATATTAATATAAAAATTCATGCTTGCGTTGCAGATGCCCCTGCCAGGGCAAGAATTTCCAATACTAAACAATTTAATGGACTTTATGGCTGCCTTCACTGTCTAAATCCAGGTCAATTAGAAGGAAATACTCGTATTTATGAATATGGAAATTATCCTCTAAGAGACAAAAACAGCTATGGGGAGGCATTGAAGATAATAGGTGAGGGAAGTAAAGAGTTTGAAGGTGTCAAAGGGCCTTGTTTTTTATCTTTATATATGCCCTTTCCCGATGGATTTATTCTTGATTATATGCATTTATGTTTAGAAGGGACATTTAAATCATTGTTAAACATTTGGCTTGATTCGAAAAATCATTTTTATAAAGAATTTTACATGGGTAAATACTTTAAAATTTTAATCAATCTAAATTATCTTTGATTATTTATTTAATTAAGGTTCGGAAAGCCTAATGAATAAACTAGATCAAAAACTTTCTTATTTATTCTACCCTTCAGAATTTTCAAGGCGACAAAGATCCATTAGAAATTTCGCACGATATAAAGCTAATGAATTGAGGAACCTCCTTTTTTATGGCGCAATGATTTTTAAAGATTTTCTATCAAAAAAATATTTTGAACATTTTTTATTGTATGTTATCTTTATCCGTGTTTTATGTCAAGAAAATATTACTAAAGATGATATTTTATCATCTTATAGTTTAATTAAATCTTTTAATGTGAATTTTAAAGACTATTATGGTCCGATAAATCAGACTTTTAACTTACATGGTCATTTGCATTTACCGAAACAAGTCTTAAATTACGGACCTTTAAATAAAATTTCTGCATTCCCTTTCGAGGGATTTTTTAAAATTTGTAAAGGCTTGCTTCACGGAACTAGTGATATTTCAAATGAAATTATTACAAAAATTGAGATACAATCATATTTATTTTTTGAAAATCATAATAATTTGGAATCTATGAAAGATCAAAGTCTTAAAATATTTTTAGAAGACAAAATTTTTGGAAAAAAAAAGAAGAACCAGAATTCATTCAAAACCCCTGTGAAATATACGTCGCAGTTTGAAAATTCATTAAATAAATTTATTGAGGAAAATTTTACAGACATTTTGAATCAAATTGAAATCAGCCTTTGTATTAGATTAAATTCAATAAGTTTGTTAATTTATACTTAAATTTATTTTAAATTAATTTTAATTTTTTTTAGTTTTAAGATCAATTGAGTCTGAAATTTTTTATACTAAGAATTGCTACGTTAGCTATTCATTAAATAGTTTATCAAAGAATTTCGGAATCTGTAAATTATTTATAAAATATCAGAGTAATGTATGGTGTATCGTCAGAAAATTATCATATATAGAAGAATATTATGACAAAATAAATTTTTTAAATGAATTCCAGAAAAAAAAGACAAAGGAATTTTTTTTTGTAGGTAAATTAGAAGAAACTTATGATATATTTGAGATTAAAAATTTCGTTAAAAAATGTACCTGTATTAAAATAGACACAGAAACTTATGTTTTAAGTGAAATTGTAATGATTGAAGAGCATGATTGAACTTCAATTAAAATTATATAACATTTTTTGAATGTCAAAATTAAATTTAAAAAATTAATGTTACTAATAAAAGTTCTAGAAAATTATTCTTTTCCTAATTTTTTTTTAAAACTTTTTTTTTACATAATTTCTTAAAAACTTAAATAAAAATTTTTTCTTGTATCAATTTTTCTTTATCAGAAAAAAAAAAAATACTCTCTGAGTGGCAAAAAAAATTAGCAGAAAATTTACAAAATTTTTCTGAAGATGAGAAAAATAAAATTTTTGTCGAAATAATAAAACCTAAAATTTCTGCAAAAATCGAAAATCATTTTTAAACTATATTTTAAAAGTAAATTAAAATTTAACAGTATCAAGATCTAAAATTTTATTTCTCTCAGTTTCATAAAAATATTGTAAATTTTACCATCTAATTTTTTCGGCAAAGAGATTTTTATTTTTTTTTTCTGATAAAAAAAATTGATACTATACTATAAAAAATTCGTATTGCTGGAGGAGACACTTAACCCTAAGAATGTAAAAAAAATTACTTACCAAAAAAAGTTGAATTATATCAAATATAAAATTAAAACGTTTATCTAAAAAAAATAAAAAAAAACAATAAATACTCAATAATATTAATGAAAAAAATTGCTACAAAAAATGAATAATTTTGAAATTATTTTTAAAATTTAAATTTATAAATAATTTTATTTAGCATAAGAAAAAAAACGTATACATTTTTTTTTTTCATTACAAAATTAACAAAAAATTTAATTTTAATATTTTGATAAAAATTAAAAATTTAGGATAAAAATATTTTGATAAATGTATAATTATCTAAGCGATATTCGACAAGTTACGCATTAAAACGCGCACTTACGCTTACTTACGCATTAAAACGCGCACTTACGCCTAGTTACGCATTAAAACGCGCACTTACGCCTAGTTACGCATTAAAACGCGCACTTACGCTTACTTACGCATTAAAACGCGCACTTACGCCTAGTTACGCATTAAAACGCGCACTTACGCTTACTTACGCATTAAAACGCGCACTTACGCTTACTTACGCATTAAAACGCGCACTTACGCTTACTTACGCATTAAAACGCGCACTTACGCCTAGTTACGCATTAAAACGCGCACTTACGCTTACTTACGCATTAAAACGCGCACTTACGCTTACTTACGCATTAAAACGCGCACTTACGCTTACTTACGCATTAAAACGCGCACTTACGCCTAGTTACGCATTAAAACGCGCACTTACGCTTACTTACGCATTAAAACGCGCACTTACGCTTACTTACGCATTAAAACGCGCACTTACGCTTACTTACGCATTAAAACGCGCACTTACGCCTAGTTACGCATTAAAACGCGCACTTACGCTTACTTACGCATTAAAACGCGCACTTACGCTTACTTACGCATTAAAACGCGCACTTACGCTTACTTACGCATTAAAACGCGCACTTACGCCTAGTTACGCATTAAAACGCGCACTTACGCTTACTTACGCATTAAAACGCGCACTTACGCTTACTTACGCATTAAAACGCGCACTTACGCTTACTTACGCATTAAAACGCGCACTTACGCCTAGTTACGCATTAAAACGCGCACTTACGCTTACTTACGCATTAAAACGCGCACTTACGCTTACTTACGCATTAAAACGCGCACTTACGCTTACTTACGCATTAAAACGCGCACTTACGCCTAGTTACGCATTAAAACGCGCACTTACGCTTACTTACGCATTAAAACGCGCACTTACGCTTACTTACGCATTAAAACGCGCACTTACGCTTACTTACGCATTAAAACGCGCACTTACGCCTAGTTACGCATTAAAACGCGCACTTACGCTTACTTACGCATTAAAACGCGCACTTACGCTTACTTACGCATTAAAACGCGCACTTACGCTTACTTACGCATTAAAACGCGCACTTACGCCTAGTTACGCATTAAAACGCGCACTTACGCTTACTTACGCATTAAAACGCGCACTTACGCTTACTTACGCATTAAAACGCGCACTTACGCCTAGTTACGCATTAAAACGCGCACTTACGCCTAGTTACGCATTAAAACGCGCACTTACGCCTAGTTACGCATTAAAACGCGCACTTACGCCTAGTTACGCATTAAAACGCGCACTTACGCCTAGTTACGCATTAAAACGCGCACTTACGCCTAGTTACGCATTAAAACGCGCACTTACGCCTAGTTACGCATTAAAACGCGCACTTACGCCTAGTTACGCATTAAAACGCGCACTTACGCCTAGTTACGCATTAAAACGCGCACTTACGCCTAGTTACGCATTAAAACGCGCACTTACGCCTAGTTACGCATTAAAACGCGCACTTACGCCTAGTTACGCATTAAAACGCGCACTTACGCCTAGTTACGCATTAAAACGCGCACTTACGCCTAGTTACGCATTAAAACGCGCACTTACGCCTAGTTACGCATTAAAACGCGCACTTACGCCTAGTTACGCATTAAAACGCGCACTTACGCCTAGTTACGCATTAAAACGCGCACTTACGCCTAGTTACGCATTAAAACGCGCACTTACGCCTAGTTACGCATTAAAACGCGCACTTACGCCTAGTTACGCATTAAAACGCGCACTTACGCCTAGTTACGCATTAAAACGCGCACTTACGCCTAGTTACGCATTAAAACGCGCACTTACGCCTAGTTACGCATTAAAACGCGCACTTACGCCTAGTTACGCATTAAAACGCGCACTTACGCCTAGTTACGCATTAAAACGCGCACTTACGCCTAGTTACGCATTAAAACGCGCACTTACGCCTAGTTACGCATTAAAACGCGCACTTACGCCTAGTTACGCATTAAAACGCGCACTTACGCCTAGTTACGCATTAAAACGCGCACTTACGCCTAGTTACGCATTAAAACGCGCACTTACGCTTACTTACGCATCATTACGCGTTTTTTTTCTTATCAATCTTAATGCGTTATTACGCGTTGCGACGATGTGTTTAAAAATAACGCGTAATAACGACGTGTAAAAACAATTCCTTTACGGACACGTTTAGCACGGCGTTTCAACGCGTAATTACGCGTAAATACGCATGCAACGCGTAAGTACGCGTAATTACGCCGTGTTTTTTAACTCCCGGGGTCTCACTTTAAAATAAATTTTTACCTTAAATTTTTCTTTTTAAATAAATGGAAAATTTATTTACTTGTTTATTTTTTCAGCTAATAGAGAAGCGTTAACTATTTCAATTTTTTTTTTCTTCGTGAGCCGAGTGAATTTCTAATTCTAACTTTTTTATTTTTTGTTCATTTCTTAAGGGGCTGTGAATTTCATGTCAATTCGCTATTTTTTCTTTAACTTTTTTTCCAAACATTAAAAATTAGTTCTGCAAAATGTTACAATATGTAGCAAATTTGCAACATAAATTTTCTTACTGTGCTAAATCTCTGCAAAATATGTGCAAATACATATTCTGAGTTTTTAATAATTTTTTTCTGCATTTTGGGTGCACACATTTTGCAGATTAATAATGGGAATGTAGCAAATTTGCTTCATCTTGTAACATTTTGCAGAACTATTTTTTAATGTTTCGAAAAAAAGTTATAGAAAAAATAGCGAATTGAAATGAGCGAATTGACATGAACTTCACAGCCCCATTTCTTAAAAAAAAAATTTTTTCTATAGGTATTTTTTCTGAATTAATTTTAAACACAATTTCTTTAAGCAATAAACAGTCATGCATCAAATTTTAATTTTAGAGTAGAATTAAAGTGTTTTACTCGTCATTTATTTTTTTAAGATTTTCTAATTTATTTTCCAAAAATTTGACATCGTTCACCGCTTTTTTTGCAATTTCTTTAGATTCAATACTAAATTAAAAAAATAATTTAACGTTTCACTAGAATTAAGTGAGAATTACAAATTTATTACTTACATTTGATTTTCCAGATCATTTTTTTCTAAAAATAACCTATCAAATTTAGTCTGAATTTGAAAGAGATTTTATTGATTTTTTTCTTTTACAATCAAAAGCCCATATTCAAGTGACTTTCTCTTTGATTCACTAAAAAAAAAAAAATGCGAAAAATAACAAAACTTACTATAATCTAAAAAAAAAAACCAGTCGTTTTTTTCGATAGTTAAGGCAACATTGATGTTAGCTAAATTTTCCTGGAGAATTTTTTCACTTTGTTCAAGTAAATCCCTGTAAAAAAATCATTAGTTTATTCAAACTAAAAATTAAAAGTGATAAATTTACTTTTGATGCGAAAGATTTGGGCTCTGTACAGTATATTTCAATTCGTCATTTCAGTTCATGCAAATTTAAATAACTTTTGAACGGTAAGTGATAAAATTATTCTGTAAATTGCTACAAAATGTAACAATTTTGCTACACCCAAAAATATAGGTCTGCAAAAACATTGCAGATTGCATAAAGAACCTTTTTCAATGGCGTGCAAATTTTGCATAGTTACAGGCTTTTCACAGACCTATGTTTTTGGGTGTAGCAAAATTGTTACATTTTGTAGCAATTTACAGAATAATTTTATCACTTCCGGTTCAAAAGTTATTCAAATTTGCATGAATTGAAATGACGAATTGAAATTTACTGTACAGAGCCAAGATTTGATATTTCAGTTTCCTTTTCGACTATCGTATTTTTAAGTGATTTAATTTCTTCCTCCATTTTTTGAAATCGATTGTCAGATGAATTATTTATATCGATTTCGTCACTTAGACTTTTCCTTAATCTTTCAATTTCCCTCTGCATTAAAAGAGAACTTCTTTTTAAAGATTCTATCTCATCAAGTTCCTAAATAAATTATTTGATTAAAGCATTTTTTTTAGTTTAAAATTTCTTAATCATAGTAAATTTTTCAATTTTAAAAATTTAAATCGTTGTTTTTTTGAAGCTCATAAAGAGAATTTTTTAAGCCTTAAAAAAGACTAAAATCTTAGTAGAAAAGTTTAATAAAAATAATTTATATAAAATATCGAGGTTTATTCTAGTATTAAATAATTATAGTTTTTTAAATTTTCCAAAAAATATTTAATTTTTTTTTTTAATAAACTTTTCTAATTTTTTCTAGTTTGTCTAATGCCAAGTTCAGAAATGTTATTTTAATTGGGTTAGAGTTTTTATTGAAAAATTAAATGATTTAGTAAAGATAAAAAAAACATTTATGCGTCATTACTTGTTTGCAATGGGGGCAATTACTTATCACTTGATGAGTCTTGTATCTTTCGATTGTATTTCCTTCACTTTTGCATATTTTGTCTAAGGGACACTTCCGTTTTGAGTGGAGTTCATCTTTCTCGTTTTCTAAATCAATATTTTTTTCAAAGAGAGATTTACTTGAATTATTATATTCTATTAGCTGTTGCTCGAGACACTGAATTTTTTTTTCAAAGTTTATATCTCTAAAAGGAAGAACAATAAAGATTTTAATTTTAAGGAAAAGAGTTTAAATTTTCAAATCTTACTTCAAATTTAAAATATCCTTTCGATTCTTAACCTGGTTTTAAAGATCTTCTTCGATTCTTTCATATTTTTCCATTAAAAATTTTATTTCGAGGCATTGGGAATCATATTGATTCTAATATAAAATAGAAATTTTTAAGAATTCAACTAAAAATATAAAATTAAAAAGTTATAAAACAGACCTGAAGCTTATTACTATCGTTTTCATAGAATCTAATTTTTGTATCTTTTTCTAAAAAAAGCAAATCAAAATTTTTTATTAATTCTTCAGTGTCTCCTATTTTGTTTTCAATTTTTTCAATATTTGGGGCTAATTTGCTCGAAATAAATATTTGATCTGTAGTTAATGGCATTTCCTTTATGTTCTGAAGTTCTTCAACAAAACTTCTTTCACCTGAAGGAGTTGAAGTCCTATACATAAGTCCGTCCTTTATTGAAGTAGTTATTTTATAGTAGAATCTCTTTATAAAGATAAAATTTACAATTGAATTTGAAAAATTTTTTTTATTAAATATTACTAATTTATCAACAGGATGAAGTTCTGAAACTTCGGAAATTGAACTAATATTAAAAGATTCTTCAATATTTGTTTCAATTAAATTAAGAGTAGGTTTCTTAGGGCTTTCTTGAACTTTGATAAGAAGCTTTTGATCATTCGAATTAATTATTATGTCATTGTCATTGATGTTTTCAGGTTTCCTTGACTTTGACAAAATAAAAGTTTTGATTGAGCTAAATGCTCCTTGTTTTTGTTCTTCAAACTCATTCGAGTCAGAGGAACTTCTTTTTTCATTAATTTGAATCATTTTTTCAAAAAAAAAATCTAGGTTTTTTTTTTAAATCTGGAAAAATTAATATTATAGTAATAACAAATAAAAATTTTTAAAGCTTTTTTATTAGCTTTTTTTTTTGTATTATTTACGATTTTTATTTTCATAAACAAAAACCTTTATTTTAAAATAATATAATTTCTTCAAAAACAAAGAGGACATTTAAAATCCACTAATTCTTTTAAAAAGATTTTCTTCTTCATGTTAAATTTGTCACAAACATTATGATAACGATGGAAACAGGTGCCTTTCACTATTTCGTCATTTTCCAAAAAATCAGAACCACAAAGTGAGCAAAATTTTTTACTTGAAACATTTTTAAAAAAATATTTATTTCATTTCTAAAAGAGTTGATTGTGGTAGGAACAAAGTTGAGAAAGAGTGGCTTGTTTTCTATTATTTGTTAAAAAAAAACAAACAAATGTTTCACAGTTTAAATTATTCTTTTGCAGTGAATGATCTATTTTTACAAGCTTAAGTCTCCTTTTGTAATTTTGTTCAAAAAAAAAGCTAAAAAAAAATTATGAAAAAAAAAATGAATATGTTTCTTTTCCAAAAATTACTTCCAGTTCTCAAAAAAACTTTCTTGAGATTTTAAAAATTCTCCTTTTGGATCAATATAAAGAAAAGTATTCCTGTTTAAGTTAAAAAAAAAATTAAGCACTAATGATCATTGTTTTGGTTCAAAAAACCATAAAAAAAGTCATGACCATCAATCTAAATTTATACTTTTTAAAATTTCAAAAAAAAAGATTAAATAATGAAATTAAATCACTTGAAAATTGCTTTGAACTCTTAAAAAGCCATTATAACTTATTTCAGTACAATGAAATGAAGTTGTATACAGGTTTTTTTTTTTCCGGTTTAAGGTAATAGCTTTCCCATATGCTTCCAATATCTAATAAATTAAATTATTAATGAAAATCATTTTAAGTGCAATTGGAACTTACTGTATCTGATAACCATCTATTATCAAGTAAATTTTTTATTTCCCTTCTGTTAATTAGTATACTCTCTACTTTATAGTAAAAAATATCTTCTATGTTATATTCATTTATGTCAAAAAAAATTTTTGTAAAATTGGATTCAATCTTATCTGACTCGTCTTCACTTGTTTTACAATACATAAATTAATCTGAACAGCAATCATCTGTTGTATATGGTGTTGGTTTTTGTTCAACGTCATTTGAGTTTATTATTTTATGAAATACTTTTTTTTTTTTTTCTTCATTATCATCTTAAAAAAAATATTTATTTATTAGAAGTTTTTGAAAAGGGAAATATTCGTAAGATTGTAAATTTTGTATATTTAAAGAATTTTACTAATCTCTCTCCTTCGAATTTTTAAGAAAAATTATATGCTTATTTATTTTAATAAGTTCGATTACTCTGTTAATCTTAAAAATTAACATTTTGAACCAACAGTTATAAAAATTTTTTGAAAAGCATGCAACCCGAAGAGCAATAAAAATAGGTCGAAAACTTTTTTTATTAAAAATTCAAAAATTTTTTTCTTTTTATTAATTATATTTATTCAATAAAATGCCGAATTCCTCTATTATTTTTAGATTACTGGACAAAGGTTTTCGTTTTCATTTTTCCTAATTTTTTTATTTTTAACTAACAAAATATACCTTCAAAAAAATTGAACATATTCAAATCAGATATCTTATACTGTATGGCACTTTTTTGAACTTCATCGTTTTCAAATTGGAAAAAATCGTATCCTGTCTCATAATAATTTGATTTTGTTCTAAAAGGATGCTTGTAAGCATACTTTTCAGTTGAAGCTTAACTTTCTTCGATATTAGCTGATTTTTTAATTTTTTCGCCATAATTAATATTAAATCATTCCTCATAAAAGTCTTGGTATTTTTTGTTAATAGAAAAAATGATGGTGTGGCAACTTCATTTAAAAATTAAAGTCTACAGTTTCGAACTCTTTTATTTGTCATTAGTATTTTACCGTAACAATAAAAATTTCTATCGTAACACATTTGTTTTATGGTTTCTTTTTCATTAGATTCAAATAATTTTTTAAAATAATCTGTGAATGGCGAATCTCTGACAAAGTTCATATGTTTGTTTTCTAAAAAAATACTTTTTTAATTTCATCGTTATCATTTATATAACTTTTATTGGGGAACTTAGTCTTTTTTAAAAAATCAAAATCAATCTCTTTTTGAGCTGCAGTCAAATATGCGATACTTTTTATATAGTTTTCGTTCATTTCCTCATTCATAAAAATATTTCTGATGCATAATAATAGTTTACAAAAACTCTCTATTGTTTCACAATTTTGTAAAAGGATAAATGATTTAATAAATCTTTTCCTTACTAAAAGTGTTTCATTAGAATCCTTTTTTTTTAAAACACGATCTGTTTCATCAATTATATTCTTAAGAAAATGAGTTGAACAAAGATAGACCAATGTATTAATCGGAGTTAACGAGTAAAGTTTCCCTTCAACCAAAACTTTAAATGTGAGATTTAAGTAATCGATTACCTCAAAATTATTAAAGGCTCTAGAGATCGCATGAATATTTGCCCATGAATAATCGGTAACTACCACCTTTGTTTTTTTAAAAAATGAATACAAAGAAAACCTTTCAACAATTTTTGTCAAAAACGAATTAATTGTTATTGAGTCATTGGCGCTTGAAAAGAAATCGGCTATAGGAAAACTTGTTTTATTAACATCATCATGAACTACAATTGAATATATTAGAATCTCTTTTTGATTTTTTAATCTAGCCATAATATTTCCGGTTGCATCAAAAAACCAGATAGGATTTAATTCTCTTACAAGTTCCCACATTTTTACCTTATTTACGAGTCAAAATTTTATTTTATTCAAAATAATTAAAATTAAACTTTTTTACTTGATACTCGCAAAAACGCAAGGCAGCATAAGGATTCGAATGAATTTCCTGAATGAATCCTTTTATCGATCTTCTTCCACAACCAGGAAGAAGATTATCAAATATATTATGACTCAGAAGCATCTGAGTCTATTCTTAGATCATGAGCAAGTTGATATCTAAGGCGATGCTGACTATTCATTTTCCGAATATTATCATATCCGATATTTAATTTTTTTTCGTCAGCTTTAGAACTTAATCATTAAATTTTACTACAACTTTTTTTTTAAAACTTACCAAAAAAATCAGCTTCATTCCAAAAATTTGAGGAACCTTTAGAGGAAATTTCGAATTGAAGAATTTTTCTCTCATTTCCGGTGACTCGAGGTCGGTGTTCTTTTTCGGTTTTGTTTAAACATTGAAAATTTTTAGCTTTGATTTCGATAAGAATATTATTGCTGTGAGAAGGTTTTTTTGAATAAAACCAGAAATTTTCTTCTCACAATTTTTGCATTGAAAAACTCCTTTCCAAAAATTATGCCCAAAAATTGGTTTTTTAGATGAAGAGAATGAATTTGAACTCATCTTAAGATTACATTCAAAACCCAACGATCGAATTTTGTGGTTGAAAAAATTATTGGCTGGAGCTGAAAATCTTTTTCGAGAATTACCAGTAATCGAATTTTTTAATTTATCCCATTCCAATGAAGATATTGTAATGAAATAATTATCCATAGGATCATCTTGTATTTCTGTTTTTTGTAGTCTTGTTAAAACATTTGCTTTGAAATTTTTGTTCCATTTCGCATACAAACAAGCTGGTGCTCCTGGTTCGCTTTTACCGTGTGAATAAATTTCTGAAATAAGTTGATAAGGACTATTTAAAGGCCGAAAACCTCCAACCAAATCAGTCAAAAAATTGTCATACATGAATTTAACTGTTACATCAATTAATTTTTTTTCATCACGAAAATGAGTAATTCGAGGCATCTTATATCGTAAAAAAAGGTATTTTATAATCAAATAAATTTCGAAAAAATGAATAAGATAATGAGGAGAAAAAAGTTATCAGTCAGTCTTCATACCAATTAATCTCTTTTTTCAGCAGCCTAATTAAGAGTATTTACTAGTGGTTCAAACTAAGTAAGTTAACCTCTAGTCGAACACAGAGTTCATACCAATTTATTGAATTTTGGTCAACTCTTTTTTCAGCAGCCTTATTAAGAGTATTTACTAGTGGTTCAAACTAAGTAAGTTAACCTCTAGTCGAACACAGTATTAAGTATTAAGTAGTCTTTTTGAAGTCATTTTTTCTTTCTTTTAGGTTTCAACATATTTTTTGTTTTTTAATCCATTTTTAACAGAAATTTTAAAACAATATTAAAACTTTTCATCTATGTCGTATTTTTTAACCATAAATGCAAAGATGGTTCTATCATATGCCTTTATGGGAACTTCTATCCCTAATTCTTTTAAAAAATGTTAATTTTTAATATTTAAAAATTTGATTTGTTCTAATTATTATTTTACCTTCACAATGGCTTAAGCATTTATTTTTTTCAATTTCAATGCCAGTTGCCTTAACATATAATCTCCAGCACTTTATTTTAACATTTTTAATTCTCTCTTTTTCATATTTTGAAATTTGAGAATCGTCTAGCATAGACTTAGAGACAGTCGTAAAAGTTCTCCCAGAATAAAGTGATTGACTCTTTAATAATAAGTTTATTATTAAATTTTCAATTTTAGATTTTTTAGAAAAATTACCTCAATATTTAAGAGATTTTTTTTCAGAATGACAAGTTCTGAAATTTGATTAAAGTCCACGTTTTGTTTTACCTTTATTATTTTTTCATTTGGTAAAAATACCATTGTATAATTGATTAGGCCTTCTTTTTTAGATAACTCTCTTAATTCAGAACGAGTTTTATCAAAAGAAATCCCTTTTTCTTTACAAAAAATTATTGTTTTAATCTTTTTAAATTAATAAAATGAAATTACCGTTTAAATAACTGAGAAATTCTTTACAATTCATTTTTTCTATATCCTGATTCTCGGTCCTTACTTCATGATATGCACGACGATAAAATGCCCTCAAATCCCTCGAAACTATTTTTTCAAAATTATTTGATTTTTTTAGCTTTCTTCTTTGGAAATATTCTTTTTTTTGAGCTTTTTTTTATTGATCTATATTATCAAATTTAGAATTAAAAAAAAATAGTAAACGAAGATTTAATTTTTACTAAATCTAATTCTAATTCTTAAAAATCTAATAACTTCTTGTGTCTGCTTTTTTAATTTTAATATAAAAGCAAACTTTTCCACCTTTGAAAAAATCGTCCTTTTTGTCTTCGGTACCGAAATTCTTCAATAGTTTTTATAATTTTAACATAATAAATCTCAAAAATTTAAAATTAATACTTAGTCCATAAGAATTACTGATTTATCTGAAGTAATATTACCGGGTTAGGCATAGTGTTTAGTGTTTGGCTTAGTATTTAGTGATCTTTAAAATTAAATATTTATTCAAGTATGCCTAGTAGAGTTGACTTGTTAGTTATTTTTGTCAAAGTGGCTTTTAAGGATTTCATCGTTTCGAGTAGTCACATGAGTCAAACAAGTTTAAACTAGCAAAGAACTGAAAACTTGAACAAATTTGTTCCTACACAGTTGAGAGAAATACTCAGAATAAAAAGAGGAAAATAACACCCTCCACTTCGCAAATTCAAAATCTCGTAAGCAATTGTGAGTCTGGCGAGCTTTTTTATGAAAAAGAAGGTAACTGAACTCGAAAAAATACTTGTCTCAAAAAATAACGAAATTGAGTATATCAAAAATGCTCTTCACAAAAAAGATGCTTTAATAGACTCATACAGAAAAACTTTTGGTAAATTTAAATAACTTAACTTTAATGGTTGAAAAAAAAATTCTGAATTTTTTTAGTTAATTATATTAATTACTTTCAATACAAATCCAATCTTATTGAGAATTAATGTTTAATTTTGTCAATTTCAATTCAATTTTAGTTGTAGTTCTTTGTTTTAATTTTAAAACAAATTTTAAAAAAAACTGATTAATATTTTTTTAGTTCGATTAAAAAACTCGTGATTGATTTTAAGAGTAAGCACCAAAGTCAGTAATACCTCTTATACAATATCCCTCATTTTTCTAATTGAATAATTTTTTATTATTTTTATTTTCTCATAAATATCAGTATTTTAAATTTAATTAAGAAGGAAATTTATCATTAAAAGATTAATTATCTATCCGGCGACAAGAGACGTATTTTTTATTTTCAAAAATCTATCTTAAAAAAAAAAATCAAAAAAAAAATATCGGCTTTACTTTTTAATTAATAAATTTCTTTTTAATAAATAACAGAATTATTAATTTTCACTATTAAAAAAATTCAAAATCTTTTTTTTTATTTTGAAATTTTTTAAAGATGAACCAAAAATTTCTAAAATTGTTGAAATGAGTATTAATTGTTTAAAGCTTTTTGGGTCAGCAAATGACTTGACCTCGATTCCTCTTTATAGTACCACTAAGGACAAGGGCTCATTTTTACTTTCTAGAAATTATCCAAAAATTGTAATTTCAAGAGAATTTAAAAATGAGTTTGATGCTTATGTTGATACAAAGACAGAGAGTGATACTTCACTTTTTCGTAAAATGATTCGAAATCTAATCCCATCCGATGACGTTTCGGCTCTACGTGATAAAGATCGAATGAAAACGGATTTTAATGATGAAATACATGCAGCATTTGGATATGTGTCTGAGAAACGCCCGTTTCTTAATTTTGGCGCCGCTGAAGGTGAAGTCAGGAAATTATGCAATGAAGCTCGTAGGAGGTTAAGATGTCGAGGATATAATATTGTAAAAAATGATGAAAAAAAGAACCCTGAACTAGGGGCTTATAAGGGAGATAAGAATCCGAACAACTCAAATGAACACAATTGTGAACATGTTAACGATTTAGTGGATGAATCTCTAAATGACTCTAAAAATCAATCTGATAAAGGGGAAGATGACTCGACATGTCTTGAACAAGTATCTTTCAATAACTCAAATGATGGTGAATCAACAAACGATTTATTAATTGAAAAGGTAAAGGTTTGAAAATCATAGTTTATATGGTTCTAGCAGTAAAAAATCAGAAGATGGTGATACAAAAGAGCAAACAAATTACAACAGTAAATTAAAAAGCTCAAGATATTTATTGGAAGATTCTGAATGAACTTTTAAATTAAAACAATTTAAATTTAAACATTAAATTAAAACAATTTTAATTAGTTTTAGTTTTCTTTTTTTATATTTTTTTTTACAGTAAGAGTTTGCATTTATTTTGATGTTTAAAATCAATTAGTTTTTATCAGGTTAGTCATGTTTTTTTTTTTTATTGTATGAATTTTGATTATAAAATTTTATAATGCCAAATTTGTATACGACTCAAAATCATTCTGTAAAAATGTCCAAAAACCGTGCTAAACACGGGGTTATAAACCAAATTTACGATTTTAAATCCCGAGGTCGAACATGTGAGTTTTCGGTACGACCAGTACGACTATGTCTCTGTATTTCTTCGAAATCGACTTACTGACTTAACCGATTATCACTTTTTCTTTTTTGACCAGACATTTCCTAAATAATTTTTGTTGAAATAAAATTAGGGACTACAGTCAAACCTCTTTAATCCGAACAACAAAATTTCATCAAAATTATGTACGGAACAATTGGTAATCAAATTCAAATGTTGCTAACGATTTGACGATGTCTTAGCTGGAATGTTTCGCAAATAGTTGTTTGATCAAGTCCTTTTCTAAGCCAGAATAAATAAACCAAAACAGCTTGCATTTTTGATCGATTTTCTGTGTCATAAAGTGATTTTAGTTCTTTCGAAATAAAAAATAACTCATTTCTTGTATAACCAGTAAGGTTTAAACATGTTGTTTCCGAGAAATTTTTTATTTCACGAAATTGATCATGCAAATTTTTCGAATTCGATAATCGCAGACTGTCAAATTGATTTCAACTGGGAATAATAATCCCTCGTTTAACATAAACATCTGCAATCGCACTCGATGAAATTACTGAAAATCGTGTACCTTCTCCACATTTTTTTTAAAAATTAAACAATCACTTTGTGTCGAATTACATCGTGAAATGTCTATTAAAAACTTATCCGAATACTTATTAGTTTTTCTTCATTTTAAATTTTATTGATTACCAATTGTTCTATAATGTTTGTATTTCTCACGTTAAACTCGGGATTTTTTTCAGCTTGAGCAGAAGTGCATGTAACATATTCAACAATATTATTCTCTTGAACATTCATATTTTCTTCATACGGAAAATTTGAATTGCTATCATGTCATAAATGCGTATTGCATGATCCTAAATCATTCACTACATGATTATTAACAGGTGTCGAAAAATTCATATTTTGAACTCAATTTGAGCTTTTATTTTTCGTAAATTTTCTATACGATCTATATGAAAAAAGATGTTTTTGGCAAAAAATATCATTTTATTAACATATTTTGCAAAGTAGTTTTTCAAATAATTTGCAATCAAAACATCTTTACTACCATTGAGTTTGTTGCTCCAACCGAATCACCACTTCGTCCACAAATGCTACAGATGCTATATCTCAAATTAGATAATACGATTTTTAGATTTCAATTTAATTTTAAAGAATTTAGTTGATTTTTTTTTAAAGTTTTAGTTTCAAGTTTTTTCAAGTAGATTAAATGAGATCAGTAAGACCATCATGGAGAAAAAAATATCAAGTCTTGATGCTTGAATATATAATAATTTTCTTTACTTTTGTTGTATTTTTTTTCAAACATAATAAATAAAAGAAATTTAGCATTTTAATTCAACAATTCAATGAGTTAGTTATACATTTTTTGAAGTTGTTATTAAATTATCAGCTCTTTAGCGCAATATAAGGAAAGTCAGGGTTTTTAGGCCTCGTTGGTTGAAAAAATTAGATTCAAATCATATAGTAAAATAGCAGATCTAATAGATAATTTCAAGAGCTTTAAAATGTGTATAAATTTATTATGAAAAAAAATTTTTTAATCGCCTAAATTTTCTGTCAAATTTGCATGGAAATCCGGCACCCTGCATTATATTATGAGCTTAAAGCTCAGTAAATACGTTTTTGGGTGAGGTCCTAAGGCCTAGTGAATTTCTGTTACAAAAATTTCTTAAAAACAGTTCTAAAAAAACACTTCCTAATGTAACGACCACTACAAGAGGATCAAATAAAAGATAATTTATTTATTTGCTCGACTCTTGTTTTTCAAGAAAATTCCTGCTTAAACATTCACTTAAAACAGATGTTGGTACTGCAGGAAGTAATCCATTGCGATTTTACTTAATTTAGGAAAGTCTTTCTTTCCTAAATTAAATCTATTGGATCTACTCCACCATTCTATTGGATCTACATTTTGGGATATTAATGGGCTTGAAAAAAATTTTTCCAATTCGGTTTGACTACAAACAAGCATGTGGCAATTTTTTTTTCTCTTTTAACAAAAAAAAATATTAAAACTAAAGAGACGAACGGATATTTATCAAAAAAATATAATTTTTATATCAAAATTTAGGTCTAAAAATTCTTTATTAGAATTAAGAATCGCAACTTGTATAAATAAATCACATGATGCCGTTTTTGCTAACTAAAATAAGGAAATAATATTTTTGAAAAATAAAAATTTCACTTTTTGATGCTGAAAGTTAGATAAAAATTACTAAGCGAATATAGAATTGTTTTATCTAGATTTTTGAATACAGTATGTTTCATAAGTTTAGAATAAAATTGAAAAACCAAATAAAGGTTTGTGTTTTGTGAAAAAAGCGGAACAAAAAAATTTTTTTTTTTCATTTTTTGATTCTTCATGTAGTTGTCGTTGATAAAAAAGGAATGTAAAAAAAAATTAAAAAAAAAACTCTCCTTTGATTTTTTTTTGATTTGAATTAAAAGCGGTAATTAAAAAAAAAAAACGTTTCAAAAGTTTAGAATAATCCTAAAACTTTCTTTAATTTTACTAAAAAAAAAATTTTGGCCAATCCTTTTTTTAACTACGTTAAATAGATATAAAATAATATTAATGCTACAAAGAAAAATTTTATTATCTTATATTTTTTCTCAAACTTGTTTTGGCAAATTTTCTTGGTAATTCTTAAATTTGGGTCAAAAATGGGCAAAAAAAAAGTGTCTGATAATATTAAATGGCAGATTGTTAACATCCTTAAAGGTGGTGGTAAAACACAACAAGAAATAGCCGAGCTCTTCGGTGTTTCACAAAAATGTGTTTCGTCAATCAAATAAAAGCATGAATCTACAGGCCAAGTCAGTGACCTTAGGCGCTCCGGTAGACCCCGGAAGCTAAATTTCCGAGACGAATCATATATTTTTAGAGAGATTAGAAAAAATCCTACCCTGAGCTACACAAATTTAGCCGTTGATTTCAATGCTAAGTTCTCTAATGTTAAGGTAAGTAAAGCTACAATTGGCAAGTTTTTTTTTTAATTAGATTTTTTTTATGTACAATTTTATTCAAAAAAGGCCAAATAATGGAACTTATGTTCCTAATAAATTTTGCTGCAAATAATTCCTAAACTAGTCCGTTACTTAAATGCGGAGTTAAAAGCTGTTCATCACCTTTTATTTTAACTAAATTTTTGACTTGAATCAACGAATCATTTGGTTTAGAAAATTGAAATTTTTCCTTTTTTCATATTTAGAAGACAAAAGGCTAAGATTGCTGAATCATGTGTGTTTACATAATTTATACTTGTCTTCTAGATTAGTAAAAAAAAAACAAAATTCGATTTTTATCAAACCATAAGTAAAAGGAAAATATGCCTTAATTAAGGTGGAATAAGAAAAGATAAGCAGCTTTTAACTCCGAATTTAAGTAAAGGACTAGTTTAAGGCTTTATTTGCAGCAAAATTTATTAGGAACATAATTTCCATTCTTTGGCCTTTTTTGAATAAAATTGTACATAAAAAAAATCCAAAAAAAAAAAACTTGCCAATTAGAAGATTACTAATAAAAAAAAGTTTTGAATCTCATACGGCTGTCAGAAAACCTTTACTTACAGCTAAAGATCGAATCAAAAGATACAAATGGTTCAAGCAAAGGTTGAACTGGACTGTTATTGATTGCGGACGGGTAATTTTTAGCGGTGAGTCAAATTTCGACGTGTTTAATCGCAAATCTAGGGTTATTGTAAAAAGATTTTATAATGTTAAATATCATCCCAAATTCTGTGTACCCAGGTTACAAAATGGAGGAGGGTCAGGAGGCATATGGGGATGCATTTCTTCTAAAGGTACGGGTGTTTGCAATATTTATACAGGTCGAATTAATCAATTCGTTTACAAGGACACTCTGGAAAATCAGCTTTTACCGTCAGTTGAGCTTTTTTACAATCCAGAGGATTACTGGATTTTTCAACAAGATGGCGCTTCAGCTCACACAGCACATTCGATAAGAGACTCGTTTAAAATGCAAAACATAGAAGTTCTTCCATGGTGCCCTCGATCTCCAGATCTTAGTCCACTTTTTTTTTTGTTAAATATGACCGCCTTAATTTGAAGTTAAAATTTGAGATCATTTTTATGTTTTTTCACAAATATTTTTTTATATATTTGGTTTATTCTTTTGTGTTCTATAACAGTTTTACCTACAAGTTTGAAATTTCATTAGAAAAGAGCGATGTTTCAAAATATTTTTTTGAAAAAAATATTTGAGTGTTATTTTTGCAATGAAGATGTATCAAAACTAAATATGCTTGATCTAAGTAGCGTATTTATTTATAGTAAATTTTCCAAATAATTTAATTTTTAAAAAAAATTTAATTTTTTTTTTTAAATATTTGATAAATCACTATAACTAAATACGCTCTTTAGTTTAGACAAGGAAAATTTTTAAAGACTTGTCTAATTTCCTGATAAAATCCCCAATCAAAATTAAGAATGAGATAAACACCCTTAAAAAAATAAAAATAAATTAAAAGATCCTTTGAATTTAAAAGTTGCTGAAACATAGACCTTCAGATTATTCTGAATATTTAGAAAATTACTATAACAAAATACGCTACTTGGTTGAGATGAGTAAATTCTTTTGGCTATTTAGATCAAGATATTTTGTTTTGATTCACCTTCATTAAAAAAAAAAACATTCAAATATTTTTTTAAAAAGTTTCAAAATATTTGAAATATTTTGAAACATCGCACTTTTCTAATGAAATTTCAAACTTGTAGGTAAAGTTGTTATAGAACACAAAAGAATAAACCATTTTTTTATTAATATATTTAGAAATAAAATTAAAAAAGAATACAAAAATTATTTATAAAATTGACTATCCGAATAAAATTCTAAAAATAAATTTAGTTTCAAATAGAATTAAGTAAAAAAAATTAAGTTATTTCAGGTTTTAGTATTAAATTTAAATTATCATAAAGAAAATAAAAAGTTAAATTATCTCTTTTTAAGATATCAATTTGATAAAAAATATATTTGACTGAATCAACCAGTCCTTTGTTTTCTGATCTATACATATCTTCAATTAATTCGATAATGAATTTACAATCGTAGTCTTGAATATCAATGTTGAGTTTCTCTTCCAAAATTTTAATTTGTCTACTAAACGACGAGTCTGATCGACTAAATACCGTAGGTACTTTTTTTATTTCCATAAAGAGGTCTTTAGATAAATTGTTGCAAAGTATTTGTTTAAGGAAAAAAATTTTATGTTTAAAATAAATCTGTGAGACTGATTCCAGTTTTAAGGCTTCATATAATGGTTTAGTAAGTGAGTACTTACTAATACCAATTGTATTTTTAACTAAAATATTTTGCCTGATACTCAGTTCTTTTAATTTTGTTTCATTTAAGTATAAAATGTCGAACGAATATCTCAAGATAGACTGACAATATTGTTTAAATAAGTAAGCGACTGTAGTTGGCCTCATATTTCTTGGTTTACACCCAATAGGGTATAAAGAAAACATACTTTTTTCGACGTTTCTCATTTTTTCATCAATGAACTTATTTATAAAATCTTGATTACCGATAGGGAGACCAAGATAAATAATACCATTCTCTTCTGGTATTAATTTATTACCAAGTTTGAATTCTTCAAATAATTCATTTTTCTGTTTAGAAAAGGAGAGATAAGAGGATTTTTCCGCATTAAATTCAATCTTCCATAAGATTGAATATTCATGAATTTTGTTTAAAAGGTGCTGAAGATGGCTTGATAAAGGGGATAATAATATAATATCATCACAATAAGCAATTATTGACACATTAATATTGCCAATCTTTGCTCCAAGGTTTAGTTTTATGCAATCATCGATTAGATCATTTATATATAAATTAAATAGATGAGATGATAATTTACCTCCTTGTTTAACACCCTCTGTTATTAGAAATGGGGCACTCGTTTTTTTATTAAATTTAATACAAATTTTTGATAAGCTATAGTATTTGTAAAGGATTCTCCATATACTATCATCTATCAAATTAATTAATTTAAAGAAGAGACCATCTCTCCACATTTTATCAAAGGCTTTACTTGCATCTAGACTCGCAATAAAAAATTTGGTTTTACGCTCTCTGTAATAATTAAGAGTCTCGTTTACTACGTAATATGCATGTTTGCATGATGTTTTTTTCTTATATCCAAATTGGTTTGGATGAATTTTATTTAAAAAATTCATTTTTAATAATAAAAGAGATTCGAATAGGATACTTAGGACGTTAGAAACCGAAATAGGCCTGAAGTCCGATGGAACACACGTTTTACCTTTTTTAGGAATTGGTGTAACCATTGATACATTAAAATTCTCGGGTAGATAACCTATTTTTATAGCAGTATTAAAAAACCATGTCAGTATAAAAGTTAATTCTTTGCCAATTCCATAAATAAAAAATTCATTAGATACGAAGTCATTCCCAGAAGACTTTCCAATAGAAAGACCGGAAATAACATTCTTCAAGTCATTTTCATTAAAGGTTTCATCATAAATTTTTTCTTGCAAATTTAAATAATAATTTCTTACTGAGTTTTTAATTGAATTCTGGTCGTTTGTATCGACAGCAGAATGGGAGAAAAGTTTAGAATAATAATCGACAAAATTCTCAATAGATAAGTCTTTATTTTCTAATTTATTATAATTCGAATACTTTTTTTTATTTTTTGATACTTTTGACCAGAATTGATCTTTATTCATATCAAAGCATTTTTCTAAATTTAAAACCTGTTTTTTTTCTTCCGTAAAGGTATTTAGTCTGGCTACTTTTTTAATTTTTTTATTTATATTTTTAAGCTTCTTTTTTAAGGATCTTGAGTCTGGGTTTAAAATAATTTCTGAATTAATTTCATTTTTTTCATTTTCTAAATTTTTAATTTCTTGATTAATTTCATTTTTATTAGCCCTAATGTTAAAACGTTTTTTACGACGACAATCAACAGATCTTGCTGCTTTTATCATTAATTTTGGAAGTACATCATGGATGTAGTCTATTTTTTTCTTTTCAGTTCCTACACTTGTGTTTTTGATTAAGATAACAATATCTTTCAAAATTTCAGCCAATTTATTTTTATAGCTAAGTTGAAAAATTAAATTTTTCCAATTGAATCGATAAAACGAATTCTCTGCTTTCAAACTTTGAGGATCTGTTTGCAGAAAATTGGTTTTATTTTTTTCAATTTCGCAAAAAATAGGTTTATGGTCACTATTATTAATTAGAATGTCTAAAATATAAGCGTCTTTAATACGGTTCGAAAAATCTTCTTTGATTAGAAAAAAATCTATGGCTGATTTATATTCACCATTTTCGTAAGTATGGTAACTCTGAGATAAAAATTTATCAAATGGGTTAGAAAGTTTTTTTCTTAGAATCAAATCTCTTACGAGTTTATCGTAGGGATTATTTCTTCTGAGGTCACTATTCCAGTCTCCCATTATTACTGTTTCTACAGGAGAATCATTCAAAACTGCCTCAATAGCTGCTAAATTACTTTTGAAATTTGCAAGACGTTCGAGTGTTTGATTGTAAAAAGGTAGCCAAAGACCTATGAAAACCACAGTGTTTCCATAATTATCATTAATTTTAATATTGAAAAGTCTGGGTGAGTAAAATCAAAAGATTCTACATGAATTTTTTTATTTACTAACCAGCATTTACCACCAAATGGTCGGCCATTTTTATTTTTATCGAAATTAATATCCATGTCGGACTGAAAATAACAATTGTATTTACTTATGTGTGATTGTGATTATGTATTACTCGTTTTATTTTTTTCCAATTCTTTACCGTTTTTGAGCAATCAATAATTAAAATTGAGCATTTTTTATTCTTTTTTGTTGAAAATTAAAAAATATTTGTTTTGCAACACCAATCCTTTCGAAAAAAAAACAATATAATTTTAGTTTTTATTTTATTTTTTGTGTTTATTCATTTTCCTTATTTAATATTTGAAAATAAAAGCCATCATTTTCTTGCTTGAATTGACTTTTTTTTTTTTAGTTCAACTCATTGATACGTTAGAAGAAGCTTTCCTTTTTCTTTTAGCAGCAATTTTATTATTTGTATCTGATTGAGATAATTTACGTTTTGGAAAACTCGAAGATATACTTGGCTGAATATTTTGGGTTGCTTCTGTACTTTCTGTAATTTATCCTCAATTCTCTTTTGAATGATCTTCAAACTCATATTCAGAACTTAATACTCATAAAGTATCATAATATGTATCATTCGAAAACGTTTTTGAAGAAACGAACTATCACTCATTTTTTTCAATTTTTTTTTTATTTATTTGAAAATCAATGGCTTTTTTTAACCATAAATTGATTCTTTATATATATACTTTTTTTTTGTTTGAATTTAAATTTTCTGTTCAATTAACTCTTTCTGCTGTCTTAATATATCTTTGTGCACATTATTAGAGTTATGCTTTTTTAAACTAATTTTTATTTCTTCTACTGTTTTCCTCATCCAACTCAATATTTTCTCATCAAACGACATTAAAGATACCGAATTCGAAAAACTAACAAACTATCTTCAGACTCTTCTTAATGCTGATTTTTGATTTCAAATCTCATTTCTTTGTGTATTCGATATTTCTTCCATCGTCTCAGGCTCTTAGTTAATTGGCGTTACTTGAGTAAGTGCGAGAATTTCAGTATTTGAAATTATTTGAGTTTAAGGTAGAAATTGGCTTGAAATTATTTAAGCTGGTGTGAATTCTTTTTACATAATAGACTTATTCCAAACTTGATACAATCGTTTGATTTTTTAGGAAATTTGGTGAAAATTTCAGCTTTAAGGTTTTAAATTTTAACTCTACTCTATTTTATTTTGTAGATTTTTTTTATTTGAATTTTTTTATAAAAAAATCAAGGACAAGGCAATTAAAACTGGGAAATAAATAACTATACTGTTTATCGAAGATACTTTAAAAGCTAGAGTAAGTGCTGAAAAAAATAACGAATCGATGAGTATTGCTCAGTCTAGAAGAAATGCGGATAATTGTTAGTTAAAAAATTACTTAAATTTTTAATTTTTTTTTTAAAGAAATTTTTATTAAAATGATTCCTTCTTTTTCTTATTAAAACTCTATTATTTTTTGAAAACATTTCTTATAAACCGTTATTAATCGGATAAACTCGGTATTTTGGGACTTTCTTGGCTATACGCTGAAAATCGTTAACCGTTCCGGGAAATTTAGTGCGCTTCTTATAAATTGCATATACTTTTCCACTTTATAAGCTTCCTTCAAAAAAAAAATTTTTCATTTAGTTTTTAATGGTTTTTGAAATAACCATTAAATATATTATTCTTTTTGAGGATTCGTTATTATTAAGGAGGGTAGGCATTTTATTATTAATCACATTGAACTATACTTTTCGATTAAATCCGTTAGTTCTGAGCCCTTAGGAGATGATTTCGAACAGTAACATTTCTTAGAATGACAGTTGAAATCTCCAGTCAAAAGATATGTTTATTTAATTCATCAAACTAATTGCTAGGAATTTTGTTTTTATTTTTATTCCTAATGTTGACAGGTGGAAGATACCATGATATTACATTAATTTTATGATATTTTAATTTTATTTAAGTCCTTAGATTTCTATATCAAAATTATAGAGTGGTTCTATAATTTTATATTTAAAATTTTAAAAACAAAATATGTATTTGATTTCTATTTTATTTTTGATTGTTTTAATTTCATCAAATAATTCCCAAATTTGTAAAAAAATGTCAGAAAAATTAGTATGCAACAAAATTGAGATTAAAAGCGATTCTTTTAACTATAAGGATAGGGACGAAATAGACATTTTCTATTTTAAATTAAAGGAACCAGAAATACTAAATGAAGATTTGATTCAAAGTATTATTTTACGGGAAAATTTAGATCGAAATTTTCAGATTTTTTGGTTCAAAAATTTACTTGGATTCGATATTAATTTATTTAGAACAATTGGGACAAAATATTCAAATATATTTTATTCTTATTATATTTATGATTCAAAGATAAGATTCTATAATGTAACACAGCCACTTGATGAGTGCTATGAGACATATCCACTTAAAAATTTTAAAATTAAATTCATTTATTTTTATTTTATGTTAAAAAACGTTTTTACTTCTAAATTATGCCTGTACCACTTTAACCAATTTTATCAATTATATTTTATCAATTATATCTTAAATATCTGTCAAATACGTTTTACAAAAAAAATATTTTATCATTTAGAAAAGTTGATCAGGAACTTGATATTCAAATCGAATTTGGTAATTTTCAATATTGCTATAATAAAGATTTAACAGATGATCTAATTAATTCTCAATTATTCAAAGCAACAAGAAATTAATTTTTTTATGGTAAAGTAAAATCAATTCAGAGTACTTTATTCACAAATCTTACATCACTTAAATCAATTTTTTTTTGATATTTATTATGCCAGACAACTCTTTCAAAATACCAAAGCCGATTGACTTGAAAACTTAAATGTAGGAATCGGCCAGGAACAGTTTAAAAGTCAAATAATTCATGTTACATTTAATCAAAAAATTAATCAAGAGTATTATTTTCTATTTGACATAAATCATGTTTTTCCAGATGAAGATTTTTGTCTCTATAAAAATTTTCCTTTTAAAAGATTGATTATTTTGAGTATATTTGATAATGCACCAAATAAATATGCTCAAAAATATTCTTGCACATTTTTATGGATTTCTCAAGAATATAAATTCTTTCTTAAATATTCATCTTATGTACCAGATGGATTCTTATTTTATTCAGCTTTTAATGATTATTTTCAAAATCAAAGCGATTTTAATTACTGCAATTTTACTCAACGCTTGGAAAATTAGTGATAATATGTTAAGAAACTATTGCCCTTTTTCAATGTAGCTTCACTCACGATTGAGGCTGTGAAGTTCATGTCAATTCGCTCATTTCAATTCGCTATTTTTTCTATAACTTTTTTTCGAAACATTAAAAAATAGTTCTGCAAAATGTTACAAGATGTAGCAAATTTGCTACATTCCCATTATTAATCTGCAAAATGTGTGCACCCAAAATGCAGAAAAAAATTATTAAAAACTCAGTATATGTATTTGCACAAATTTTGCAGAGATTTAGCACAGTAAGAAAATTTATGTAGCAAATTTGCTACATCTTGTAACATTTTGCAGAACTAATTTTTAATGTTTGGAAAAAAAGTTAAAGAAAAAATAGCGAATTGAAATGAGCGAATTGACATGAACTTCACAGCCCCCTCACGATTGAACCTCAGACCTTAAGCGCCGAAGTCGAAAATTCTATCCACAGCACAACACTAACACTATTCGACAGTGTAAATATTTTAGATGAAAAAAGATTAAACATTATCAATGGTAATAGGTCAACAAGAAAGTAGAAATATTTTCGTGTAGCAACAATTTTACATTTTGTAATAATTTAAAGGAAAACTATTAAATTAAAAAAGTTTTCAAATTTAACGAATAAAGTTACATGTACAAACTTATAAACAAGAAGCTTAATCATATTTCATAAAAAGTGTTTCTTATAAAAAGATTAAAATTACAATTTTTATTTAAACTTCATTTTAAAAAAAAAGGACTAGTAAAGACCGCTTTTAAATGGAACAGAGCGACTTTTTCTTTTCAAAAGAAAAAATTTATTTTGAGATTTAGCAATTTAAATTTTTTTTTTTTTGATTTTAAGTTGATGATGACATGAATCATTTAGCAAAGAAACTTATAAGCGTTGAAAGCAATGACGTCAAGAAAAAATTATATTTATGAAAACTTAGTTCAATTTTGCAACAATAAAAATTTTATTTATAATTCATTTATTTTTTGACAAAATATAACCTTTTTTTTTATTTCTTTTAAAGGGATTTATGAATAATGGCATATTTGATTTCATTACAAACAAAATTTTCTGAACCTCTTTTCAAAAAATTTCGCAATTTTTATTTCGTATTCAAAACTTTAAACTTTTATAAATGTTCTACAAATTTGCATAGAAACTTTTTTCTTGTTAAATTATAAGTTTCTCTGCAAAAAGTTTAAATTAAATACGAAAGTAAAAATTTTGCACAATATTTTGTAAAAAGTTGAGGCAAATTTTGTTTAATTCGTAACAATTTTTGTTAGTTACAAAGTTTAATTTTAAGTGCTTTGCAGATCAAAAAAATAGGAAAAATAAAATTGACAAAAAAAAACTTTTACATGCTATGAGTAATTTATAAAACGAAATAAATCTATACAGCGATAAAAATTCAGATAAAAAATTTAATTTATGATAGGTTTCTTTAGCTTGCTACTAAATCAAAGCGCTTACACAACTATAAAATTTAAATTTAAAAAAAAGTAACAACAACAACTACATAAAAAATTCCTTAAACTTAAATTTTATTGACAAAACCTTGCTGGTTTATGATGCCAAATTTTTTATTAAAAAATACGAACAACAAAAAAAAGCTTATCTTGAAAAAAATTTTAATTACTCATTTTTTTTAAAAATTTTCCTTTAATGTTATTTTTTTTTCAATTTAATTTAACATAATAAAAAAGTAAATATATAAAATTTGTATCTTATCTTGAAAATTAATTAATAATTAAGGAAAAAAAAAAACTAAAATAAGTAATTTCAAATTTTTCTATTAATTTAAATTCTTTAATTTTTTTTAAATTAAGAATATTTTGTAAAAAAAAAATTATAATGAATTTAAATCAAAATATAGAAGATACACCAGCCTTTCAGAATATTTTAAATGTGTTAGTTGGTCTATTGGAAAAGACAAAAACATCAGATCCATTAGATCCCGAACGACATATAGACATAGCGTGTAACATATGCAAAAAAATTGGTTTTAAATCTTATAGATATAAATGTCTTGAATGTAGTGAATATGATTTATGTAGTGAATGTTTTGAACAAAGAAAAGTCTCATCAAATCATAAATTATCACATCCGATGATAAGATTCGAATCGCCAAAAAAATTTCTCGGCATCGAATACGACAACTTTGATTTGGATTTAAATTATATTAAAATTAAATATTTTAATAAAATTCACAATGATATTAAATGTAAAGGATGTCATAGAGAACCAATTAGGGGCATTCGATTTAAATGTGACACTTGCTACGACTATGATTTATGTTTTAGTTGTTATTCATCTAGACAAGAAACTCAAACGCATTCCTATTATCAACATCCATTAGTTGTTGAGGATAAAAGTGCACTTAAATTAGATCCAAAAGAAATTGAGATGATGGAAGAAATTGGAAGTGGTGCATTTGGTACTGTGTATAAATCAAGACTTAAATCAACTGGAAAAATAGTTGCTTGTAAACGTATAAGCTTAAGTAGATATGACGAAAAGCTGCGTGGTTTAATTGGCTTAAATTCAAATGAATTAATGACTAGTTATATGCGAGAATTGGAGTCATATACAGAATTCAAATGTGAAAATATAGTTAAAATGATTGGCAATTGGATAGAGAATACGTATGATGGTATGAATTTATATGTAGTCACAGAATACATGGAGAAAAAGAGTTTATTTAATTTGTTGGAAAAAGAAAAAGATTTAACATTGAGAAGAAAATTGAGTATTGCTAATGATATTGTCAATGGTATGGTTCGTATACATGACAGAGGATTTATACATAGAGATATTAGACCGGATAATATTTTAATTGGCTCAGATTATACGGCTAAAATAGGAGATTTTGGCATTGCTAAATTATTGGATAATACAATTAAAAAAAGACAAACATTAATTGGTTGTCAAGATTATATGCCACCGGAGTTTTATACAGGTCATTATGATCTCAAATTGGATATATATACATTTGGTTTAACACTTGTTGAATTGTTCGATGGTGAGCATACAATTATAAAGAGTCAATTAAAAATAAAAGTTGTTAAACAACCAATTGTTTTTAATGAATTAATAAATGCATGTTTGGCTACAGATGTTAAATTAAGACCTGATGCTAAACAAATACGAACTTATTTAAATATTTTTTCCAAAATGATTAACAAATATATAAACGAAAATGTTAAGGATTATTCGCATTATTCATTGGAATTGAAAAATCAATTGTTTAAAAAATTACATGACTTAATTCTACGCAAACAAATGATACAAATATAAAGTTTTTTACAAATTTTTCTTTTTTTTTTTTCTTTTTATTTTGTAAATTTAATAAATTTTTTTCAAGAGCAAATCTTAAATATATACCATACTCAAAAGCTATTTTATAATTTTTAAACGCAATTGTTTTCTGTGCGCTGGATGTTTTTAAGTACCAGGTTCAAGTCTTGATGTCATAACATTTTTTTTTATTTTTTTTCAATTTACTAGTATTTTTTTACTTGGATAAAAAACTTTTATGCATAAGGTAATTGGATGTTGTCGACTTTGTATCTTTTAAAAATTTGCACGCGATTGAAAAAGGTTCTATTTGCATTCTATTCATCATATTTTGAGCTATGTTTGTGTATTATTGCGAGGAACGAGCTAATAACCAGATGTGTATATATAGAAAAAAATGGAATACTGAGTGATTTTGCTGGGACTGTATTAGACGAAACTAAAGAATTTGATTGGATAAAAAAAAATAAGCATGCGTGAAAAAAATGAAACTTAATTATTTCATAAATTAAAAAAAAAGTTCAAAATAACGGGTCGTTCTCGCATAATAAAAGCCTTGCTTCTCTAGTTTAAATTCTTTTTTTTTTTAATTTCTGTCATCAAACGGTTATCGATTCCGGACTGTCGCATCTCGGAAATGAGTGACTCACCAAATACACCACAAGAACTATTTGAATATTATTAAAATTAATCTTAGATTCAATTTTCAAAATAAAACTTTCATTTCGGTTTCAGTCTTACGTTAGACTTTTTTTAAAGATTTTTAGAAGTCTGTTTCTTTCTTAAAAAAGTTATTATCCAGAAAAATATCTTCTATTCACTAGTATATTTTATATTGTTGTTTCATTTTTATTGTTTATAAACACGGACCTACATAAACGGTTCAGGAGTTTATGTAAGTCGAGTAGTTTTAAAACTGTAAGCCTAAGTGATACCAACTATATCCTAATAGATTAAAATGTCATGTAGCTTAAGCAATAAGCGGTTAAATATTCTAAATGCTTTAAAATAAGAATTGTAAAAACTGTTTTAAAACAATTAAACTATTCTTAGGCTCTGAACAGTAAATTTCAATTCATTCAAATTTAAATAACTTTTGAACGATAAGTGATAAAATTATTCTGTTAACTGCTACAAAGTATAACAATTTTGCTACACTCACAAATATAAGTCTGCTAAAATCATATAACAATGCAAAATTCGCATTTTTGAAGACAATTGAGCTTTTATCAAATGACTCTACAGACAACAGTTAGGGAAAATTACAAAAAAAATTATCACGAATCGACAATACTTTGTTGTCTTCAATCGAATGGATAAAATTGGCTTGTTTTGATTCTTCAAGAAAACAAGAAAGAAATTTCTTGAAAAAATTGAAAAAGTGGTTTTTGCTTCTAACTTCTCAAGCATTCGAGTTTTAAACCGTAATGATTTATCAAAATATCATTATAATTGTACAAGTCAAGTAAGTTTATTTATAATAATAAAATTTAAAAGCCTAAAAATGACCTAAAAGCCTAAAACCATTTTGTGAATAAATTTACAAAATTTTTTTTCATCATCAACCACTTTAAAATAATTGATCAAAATCTTATATTCTGAAAAATAAGAAAAAAATAACTTGAATATTCTAGACATACTTTGAAGTTTGTTTTCTCAAAATTTTTGAACTGCTTCTTCTTCGACTTGATTTTAATTTTTTAACCCTAATAAAAAATTTTTTTAAATTATATTTTTTCACTTCTTAATAGCTTTTGAGATAAACTTATTTTATTTATTATTTCATGTTTTTTCTTTTCTTTTTTTTTCTTTTTTCGATTATTATTATGGCTATTTTTATTAAGTAAAATAAAAAAAATAAGTATTTAAAAAAATTAAAAACAATTAATTTCTTTAAATTTTTGTTCCCAGTGATTTCTTTTCTCTCTTTCTCTCTCCCTCTCTCGTTTACTTGTTTTCTATTTATTTAAAAATTTAATTATACTCTTGAGTTCATTTGAATAGATTTTATTTATTTAATTTAAAAAAAAAATTGTTGCTATAGTCACAAAAGAGTGTGACTAAACTTAAATGAGTATTATTATATTTTATTAAATAACTAGAAAGAAAAAAAAAGCCATTGCACCAAATTTGCAGCATCACCAATTATTTACTTATTTATTTATTTATTTACACGAAAGTAATCGAATACAGAACAATTTAAGGAAAATATTAATAAAAAATAAACATATTTTTTTTTAATATTTTTTCTTAACATATTTGATAAGGTAATGTTTCAAAAACAGTAACTATCGCTAACAGACTGTAAGGCTGCTGCTTTTTTAATACATTTACACTTAGCAATATTTAAAAAATTAAAAAAAGACTTTTTATTTTAAAATTTTTATTTCATATTGGTACTAGGTCAATTGGTAATTTTTAATGAAAGTTTTTTTTTTTTGTTCGCTTTTAAATAATATTTCATAAAAAAATATTCAATTTTTTATAATATTCGTTGAAACCAATGACTACGAAGATTTTGTATTTTCGTTTCCTCAACTTAAAAAATTTTATCATATTAATTATTTTTTTTGTTATATATATTTTTGTTTTTTTTTTAGGAAGGGTTTGATTTGGTAACAAAAAAGTTAACGTTCTTTTTTAACAACATTAAAAAAAAATCTAAACTAAAAAATGCATCTAAGTAATAGTAGTAATAATAATAATAATAAGTCAAAATTATACGAACATATTATAAATGATAAAAGTAACAAAGTAAGTTATAATCATGGATCAAATGTGACAAATATGAGACATTTAAAAAATTTTATAGAAAATTATAAATATAATAATAATCCATTTGTGAACACAAACTATCCTATTTATAATCCAATGACAACTAAAAATACCAATAACAATAATAATAATAATAATAATAATAATAAGAGTAAGTTTATTTTTTTAAAACGATTTTAGAATAATTACTTTCCACATGAATTTTTATTTTACGAATAGTTTTTTTTTCGAAATATTAGCATACAATAATCACCAAAAGGACAAGTATAATTCTCAATTTTCATTATTTACATTGCTCTGTACAGTAAATTTCAATTCACTTCATTCAAATCGCTATAACTTTATAACAGGAAGTGATAAACTTATTCTGTAAATTGCTTCTAAGTGTAACAATTTTGCTACACTCAAAAATATAGGTCTGCAAAAACTCTGTATCTTTGCAAAATTTGCACTTAGTTGGAAAATGTTCTTCATGCGATCTGCAACATTTTTGCAGAACTATATTTTTGAGTGTATCAAAATTGTTACACTTAGAAGCAATTTACAGAATAATTTTATGGCTTACCGTTCAAAATTTAATTGAATTTGCATGAATTGAAATGACGAATTGAAATTTACTGTACAGAACCAAATCGTCTAATAGTTTACATAACTCAATAACACAAAAACAAACAAATCTTAGACTAAAATCGCTTAATCACACTTTTTAATAGTTTAGAGAAAATGAAAATTAGAAAACTCAAAAGGCAAAAATATATTTCCTAAAGAGACATCTGAACGCACATAAATTGAGAACGTCTTATATTGGCAAATAAATTTTGAATAGAATTGTCTGAATTGCGATGTTCTAACTTATATTATAATACATATAAATTAATTAAAAGTAGCTTTCTTATGCCATCATATGACAACTTTTTTTTTAATAAAGCTTTTTTGTTTTTAAGTTTAAATCAAAATAGTCCAAAAAAAATTATCAAAGAATTATAAAAAAATTATACAGTGTAGCCTCTATTTTGTTAACATCTTTTATGTGAAATATCTTTTTTGTGAAATTTTTCGCTTTTACCCAGTCGCTTGACCAAATAGAGGTCACACTCTATTAGCCTTATCTAATGTTTTTATGGAATCTAATTGTTCGAACAAAAATCGTATTTTATAAAAACAAATGGTCGTGTAGAAAAATTTTTTTTAAAAAAAGAGTTGCTATTAAGATATTTAAGTTGTGCTTTTCAAAAAGTTTCAATCGTCTTTAAATAAAAATTTTAGACAAAAATATTTGGAAAAATATCAAATAAAACCTACCAATTTCAAGGAACAAAACTGATCGCTGAGTTTATCGAATTAAATTTTAGTTCTTAACTATTAACGATTAACCTCTAACTAATGTATGTGGTTTTAATTTTTTAAATCGTATTTCTTTAAATTTCATTAAAAAAAGTTGTCATATGCTCTTTTAACTGTATTGCTTGATAGTATACATTTAAAAAGGTAGTCTAGGTTAATGTGAAGTCGTGGTTGAGTGGGTCGTATATCCGCCTGATGAGAGCTAAGAAGCTTGAAACGTGTCCGACCCTCGGTGGCTTAACATTTTACTAGAAAAGCCCAAAATATAAATTTCAATATGGCATGTTTTCTAAAAAGGGAACATTTATAGGGGATGATAAAAATATTAAAAAAAATTTTTTAACTGCTATTTTTAGCTTTTTAAACATATTTCAAATTGTGGTTTCAATTTTTTCATCCCCTATTAATGTTCCCTTTTTTTAGAAAACTTTCCATATACAGTACTGATTTGTCACTATGTTTTCACCAGATTTCTCGTGAATTCTCCGGAATTTCGGTGAATTCACGAGAATTTTGGGAAATTTATTGGAATTTCAGGGAATTCCGGTGAATTCACTGGAAATCTAGTAAATTCACGGTTTTTTTTTTCGAAGAATTCCGGTAAATTTCCCAAAATTCTCGTGAATTCAAGAGAAATCTGGTGAAAACATAGTGAAAAATCAGTACTGTAAAACAATAAATAACTAGGCTGTTTCTAAAATCTGAAAATGGACTAATAAATTTGGAATAACAAATTTTTATTTTAAAAACGTAATTAATTTAAAACGAAGGGAAAAAAAGCTAAAAAGTTTAAATTTTATAAAATAAAAAATTTAAATTTATTAACTTTTTTCGAAATTGATAGTCCAAAAGCTAATTTTTAACAATTAAATTTTTTTTTTATAATTCCTTTCCGTTTCAAGATTTTAAGGATAATCAAAAAATGAGTTTACAAAATATTTCATTTTTTAAATGCCCTAGAAATTTAAAATTTTTTGTATTAGGCTAATCGAGGCTTTGTACAGTAAATTTCAATTCGTAACTTCAATTCATTCAAATTGCTATAAATTTCGAACCGTAAGTTATTCTGTAAACTGCTACAAATAATTTAGTAATTTTTTTAATTAAATTGAAATATCTTCCAATTTCAGATCAAATTCAAAACTTTATTCCAAATTTGTCATCAAAGGCTATAGTTCTTTTTTTTTTTAAATAAATGTAATTACATTTCCAATACTCTGATGATAATTACAAAGAGCTTTTAATTTCTTTTAATATTCATGTGTAGAAAAAATTTTTTAAAATTTTATCACAATTGAAAGTTAAAAAAAACAAAGAGGAATATAAAAAAATTATCTCAAATCAAGAAGAAGATAAAAACGACACTATTATAAAGGAATTCACAAAACGCTTTAAGTCTTCTATTGAATGAAAAACTTAAATAACACCTGATAAATTCAAATTATCTAAAAAAATAAAATAAAAAAATTATATTAATTTTTAAATTAAGTTTAAATAAATATTTGACTCCTTTATCAAAAAAAAAAAAATCAAGGCTAATTTTTCAAAGTTCATGTGTGGATCGCATGATTATATGCTTTTTATATTCTAAAAAATTTAATAATTTTTTCTATTTTTGAAAATTAAAAAAAAAAAGACACTTCAACAACGATTAGTCACTTATTCACCAATGTTAGTGATAAAATGAAATCGAATAATCATCAAAAACCACCGGCACCTTTTAAAAATACATCAAGCACTAATAAAACAACAACAACAACAATAGCAACAACTGATAACAAACATAAATATTTTGATAATTCATCGAACAATCGAAATAACCAACATCCCATATTAAACAATGGTTTTATGAAGCCACAAATTGTTGTTGGTGGAAATGATACTTCATTTCAAAATGAAACATCCTCTTCTTCATCCTCATCTTCTAATTCATCATTTAATAACAATAATAATACTAATATTAATCTAAATAGAAGATTTAGTTTAAATAGTAATCAAAATGAATCGAATATATTAGATTCACAAAAAGCACGTGATGCTTTTTATAAAAGTCTAAGAACTATTGAAAATAAGCCATCGCAAACAGTTGTACTCAATCATCAACAACAAAAACAAATTATTAATTCTAAACTACAAAATAACACTTCATCTTCATCCACATCATCATCGACGTCAACATCGTCAATTCAATCATCATCACATAATCAATCAAATAGTAGTAGATCAACGACATCATGTGAATTAAAAGATTTAAATTTAAATGGAAATGACACAAAGTCGTTGAATAGGCCTTACGATTTTAAAAATAACTTTTCAAATTTAGTCAAAATAGACACTCGATTTAAAAGTGATTCATTCGATGTAAATTATAATTCTACTAAAAATGAAGAGAGTCAAAATCAATTGAGATTATTAGAAGAAAGTCAAAATCGAATGAGACATTTTCAAGAGCTTATAAATCAACAAAAAGCACGTCATAGAGAAACAATTACAAGTCTCTTACATAGAAGACAAAATTTAGCTCATGCTAAATCGAATTCCTTTAATTTTCCAAGTAATAGTGATAAAAATTTACAAACAATTGAAAAAATAACTGAAACAATCGATGGTAAGAATTTATTTTTGTCAAAATTGGGCAAATTAAATATAAGAAAAAATATCTTTAAAAAAAAAATTTAAGAATCTTCAAAAATTCTTTTTATAGTTTTACACGTATATAAAACACGTAAATAAAAAGTTTTTTTGGTCTCAAATAGATTCTAGAGCTTTTATTTGAGTATTGGACATGTCAAAGCTTTTTGTCAGTTTTCTTTTTTCTTAATTTATTGACCAACAAAAATCGCTCTGCAAAGTATTTATAAGTAATTTTGGAAGCAAAAAATTTGTCGCAAGTTGAAGCAATTTTAATTGCGTATTTAAATCTGCTCATGCTCAAAATTTATTTTGCAATAATTTTCACTGTTTTTGTAGAGCTTCAATTTATAATTTAGCAAGTTTTTTGAAGCCCTAGGGAATGTTCTATTTTGAAAAAAAGTTCTATGTTATTAAGTAATATAAGTTGAAGCTTGCTATGTTAAACAATTTCCTTGAATATATTTATAATAGAGAATTTGATTCAGATTAGACAGACTCATCACGTTTGTTTTTAAATTTTTTAAAATGCCCAAAAGACTTAATAAACAACAAGAGTTCTTTAATTAATTTTTAAGATTCAAATGTAGACACAAATGAAGAGAAATTGAGTAATTTAATCGTAGAGAATAATGTGCCTTTGAATAATTCAACACCAAATGAGTCTTTGACTTCTTTAAAATCAATTACAGTCACAACACCAAAAGAACTAAATCAAAAATTTCAAACATACAACGAAAATAATTCTATTTTAAACAACAAAACAACAACAATAACAACAACAGTATCAACATTAACGAATAAATCAACCACCAACTCACAAGATTTAAAATTTAAAATTCAAAATATCATAAACACAGCAGTAGAGACTCAAACCAAACAAAAAAACCTTATTAACAATTCTAATCCTGTTCAAACAACAACAACAACAACAATAAAAACAATAACAACTAACAATCTATCAAATGTTATTATGCCAAAAAAGTATACTTTTCTTTTTTTTTTAATTTACACTGTTTAAATCTCTTTAATTTTTTACATAACTTTCTTTAAAAAAAAATCAAGTAGTCATGGAAACTTAGGTTCTTTTTATTTTTGTTTTCCGTAGCTTTTCAAATATTTTCTAAAAAAGAAAAAAGAGACTTGTTTTTAATTAACTTTTTAAAAGTAGTAATGTTATTGATATCCTGTCTCAACAAGTCTTAGAATGAAAATATAACAAAAAAAAATGAAAAAGTCTTTTGCAAATAACAGTAATATTAATAATAATAGTAGTAGACAAATAAATGACATTAATAGAATATTAAGAATTACTAGCCCCATAATGAATAATCATAATAGACCATTGTCTGTTAAGCCTTATTCTAATTATTCCAAAAAACAAATAGAATTATCAAATGATTCGTCGTTAGATCAATTTAAATTATCGTATAGAACATCTTTAAATAAAATAAATTCAGATGTTCATTTAAATACGATTAATCAACTTAAAAAAGATCATAATAATAATAATAATAATAATAAATTGTGTTTGTATAATTATTCGATTTATTCAAGTTCAAATTTTAGTCCCATGTTAATATGTCAATTTAAAAATTCACCTAAATCTATTCTAATTCGTGAGCATAAACAACAACAACAACAACAACAAGATAAAGAAAATAAATTACCATTGCCACCTATAGACACGCAAAGAATTATTAAATCTTCGCGAATAAATACAAGACATAATAGAGAATTAATTAAAACTAATTCATTTCCAATTTTCACATCAGATATTACAAAATCGAATAAGTCGATTTCTAAAACTAATGATCATAATTTTGTATCTAATTATTTGTCAAAAAGTAAAGGAAAAAATACTTTTAACTCATCATCATCATCATCGACGACCACGACGACGACGACGACATCGTCAACATCAACTCCTGTATATTCAAAATTGAAATTAAAAAATGAGCTTGTTGAAAAAAATGCTAAAAACAGGAATAGTAGAGACATAATTTATTTTAGTATTAATGATCAAGAGTCATCGAATTATTTAGATGTTAATGATGAGAATGAATGTAATGATGACGAAGCTAATTTTGAATGTGATGAATTTGACGATAATTATTACTATGAATTAAATCATAGTAATTTAAGGTTATTTATCAACATACATACAAAAATTATTTTTTCTTCAGAAATTTTATTACCTCATACTAACCACCACCTAATATTACTTATTTATCAGCACTGTAGCTGAATATGAGCATTTTCAATCATATCGTATGACAATTTATTCTAGAGCCTTCTTTCATACAGTAACTGCCTTTTACGGGCACGTTTATGAACAAGTACTTGACAGTATAAATGAGGATTCTATTCTTTATAACTTCACATCGATACAATTATATTAAAAAATTTAATTGTTATTATATTTAAATAATTTTTTCTTGAAGTTTTGAATTGAACAAGTTGATCACAAACTTCATTTAACCAATGTATTTAGACATAGGGCTACACAATTCACTCATTTCAATTCTTTCAATTTGATTAATTAATTAATTAATTTATATATATTTTATATATAATTAATTTATTTATTTATATTTACACTAAGGCTGAGGCCGATTGCCGACCACTAACTCAACACCCCGTAAAGGCGGCGTTGTATATAAATTTTACACGTAATTAAATTATGTAGAAAAAGGAAAAAAAAAGATAAATAAATAAATTCATGTTTTTAAATAACTAAATATTTTTTCAAGTTCTCGATATGTTTCCATGTGACGTCGAATTTTGTGCTAATATTGTTCGTTTCGGTTACCATTTCTTTTACATCATCGTCTACTTGATTTTAATTTATTTTAACGAATTTTAGATAATTGCTTAAAATTAAAACCATTTTCTGATTCTCAGTAAACTTTGACTAGATTTCATCTACTCTAGTGACAAAACCTGTAAGTCGTTGAGACAATAATGAATCGACCATTTTTTCAATGTTTTTCAAATGGTTTAAAATCGATGTCGACTTTTGTTTGATTTAACAATTGATCTTGAACACTGATTTTCATTTCACCATTTTTTAAAAGTTGGTTTGCACTTGGGTGACTAAGGTATTTATCTTCGTTTATTCGATTAATTTGTTCATTTTGTGTTCGATTAGATTTTTTTGAGCAAGATTCATCAATTTTTTTATCGATTAGTGTTGTTGTTTGATTAATTGCTTTTTGATTCGACAGTGATTCGTTTTGAGATTCACAAAGTTCAAGTTGTTTTAGAGTGGTTTCTATCCAATTTGATTAAACTTTTCTTTTAGCTTTAAATTGTTACAAAATGTAAAAACTTTGCTACAGTAAAATTCTGAATTAAGTTAACACCCGGCTTAAGCCATAGTTTCGGAGCGGCTTAAGCCAGTTTAGACGGTTCTGAAGCCAAGTTTTGAAGCGGCTTAAGACCGGCTCCGGAAAGGCTGGTGATGGACTTTTCTGAAAAAATTGTTCCATTGGAAAAAAAATTTTTTTTTTTGTTGGATGTAGCAAAAATGTTACAAATTGTACCTTAAAAAAAAATTTATTCCGTAAAATACTGTATTGAAATAAGTGAATAGAAATAAACTTCACAGTTCTAATTTATTCTCGTAAATATTTCGAAATATTCTTTTTAAACTTTCGACACACTGAACTTGGTATAAAATTTTTTTTCAATTTTAAGAATTTTCTATGAATCATTTTTCGAATAAATCTAGATTTATTTTTGATCTAAATATTGACATGATTACTTTTCTTTTTATTAAAAGTTTTATCTTAGAAATTTTCATTTCCATAAATCTTTAAAAATATTTCTAATAATAATATTCAAAATTAATCTAGTTTATTTTTTTTTAATGATTAAAGTGGAATTGATCAAGTTGAAAAAGATGACGATGATAATAATTATGATCAAGAATTGGATGACGATGGTGATAATGATGATGATGATTATAATGAATTGGATCAAAAAGATAAAAAAATTTCTAAAACAACATTACTTACATCATCAGACATATATTCATCATTATCATCAGCCTCACTAGCCGAAGAATCCGATTCAGAAAATGATGAAAATTCAATTCCAACAACAAAAACTGATAAAAATGATGAAGATTATGTATTAGATGTACACTCAATGTCAGACATTTTATCCAAATATGGTTATGATTATAAATATTTATTTAATGAGACTACAATTAAAAAATCCGATCAAAATACTTCAGTTATACAACCACCATTAACTCTATCTTTATTTGCCAATGTACCACCAACAATTAAATTCATAACACAAGATGAAAAAATAAATCAACTACCCGAGAGTCTTAATAGATTATGTAAATGGAAAATGTGTGCGATAACACCCAATATAGTAAAAGCAACAATATCACGTTCGAATTTTAAATTGGCTAATGGTAAACACGATTGGATTGGTGTATGGGGTAGTCATATGAAACCGGAGTGTTTTCGTGCAATTAGAGAATATCAAAAAATAAATCATTTACCAGGCTCATTTCAAATAGGACGTAAAGATCGTCTTTGTCGTAATTTATATCATGCACAAGCTATTTTTGGTAAACAAGAATACAATTTTGTGCCTATTACATATGTTCTACCTCAAGATTATAATTTGCTTAAACAAGAAATCGAAACGAAAAATTGCAAATGGATAATTAAACCTGTAAGGAAAAATAAAATAAAAATTTGTCTTTTTTTTTAATTTTTGTAATATTAAGCCTGCTAGTGCTAGAGGTCAAGGTATTCGAGTTGTAAATAAAATAGAGCAAATACCTAAAAAGCGAGCATGTGTTGTACAAAAATATCTATCGAATCCATATTTGATCGATGGTTTAAAATTTGATTTGAGAATATATGTCTATGTTACTTCATATGATCCACTTAGGATTTATATTTTTAATGATGGTCTCACTCGTTTTGCGTCAAGAAAGTAAATTTGCAAAATTTTGTGTGTGTCGAAAATAAATTTTATTTTAAAAATAATTTTTTTTTGTTATTGCTAAAGATATTCGAATTCGTCTAAGACGATTGGTGATAAATTTATGCATTTGACAAATTTTAGCATAAACAAAACAAATAAAGAATACAAGTCGAATGATGATGAAAATGCATGTGTAGGTCATAAATGGAGTCTAAAAGCCTTGTGGGCATATTTACAAAAAAAAGGAATAAATACAGATAAAATATGGGAACAAATAAAAGACTTGGCAATAAAAACAATTATATGCGGTGATCCACATGTAAACATTCTGGTCAAAACCCACTTAAAACGTAAATTTTCAGTTCACGAATTATTCGGTTTTGATGTTATACTTGATGAGAATTTGAAGCCTTGGATTGTTGAGGTCAATATAAGTCCTAGTTTAAATTCAAGTTCACCATTGGATGTTAGTGTTAAGGGTCAAATGATTTGTGATCTATTTAATTTAGCTGGTTTTATGCTACCTGATCCGCGAGAAATAGCCAAACAAGAGGGCAAAAAATCTTATAAAAAAATTCCGAAATTTTTACATTTTAACAAATCAGTATTACCTCAAATTTTATCTAATGACGAAAAAACTAAACATCAATATTTTATTCAAAGACAAAATGATGACGTAAGAAAAATTAATAAAAAAAATTTTTTTTCCAATTTATTTTCAATTATTTTTATTTTTTCTTCTATATTTAAAGAAAGTAATGTCGAGTATTTTGGATCGATTGACTCCAGATGATTTAAGAATTTTAATTGAGAGCGAAGATGAGTATAATAGACGTGGAAGTTTTATACGAATTTTTCCGAGTTCAAATTCACAAAAATATTTGAGGCTATTTGAAACGCCACGTTATTACAATTTGTTATTGAATGAATGGGTTAGTAGATATAGAAATAATCGCGATAGAGCCATTACATTGTTGAATAGTTATTGTCAGAAAAATATACATATACAAAATCCTTCCAGACAAGCAGAAAATTGTTGGTCCTCGTTGCCAGAGACTAACAAATAATAATGTATAAAAAAATCACAAAATTCACTTATTTTTTGTTGCCTTGTAATATTTTATTTAAATCTAATAAAAATTATTTTTTGTTTTTAATTATTCTTTAAAAGATTATTTAAAGCGATTTATGAAAAGAGTTAATTTTTTATACTTTTTCGAAAAACGTTTCGGCGTAAACAAAGAGAAAGCATTTTATACGAGCATTTCGAAAGGACTATTTTTAGTAGAAAACATTTTATATAAAAATGGTAACAAGTTTTGTTCTTTTTAGGTAATTTTAAAAAATTTAAATATTTAATCTTTATAAGAAAAAATCTCTTATAAAGATTAAATATTTACGGGGAAAAGATAAATTCTTGAAATTACTTTTTTTTCAAGTCAAAATAAACTTATCATTATTAATTTTCTGGTGATAGATAAGAAAGGAAGCAAAATAATTTTTAATATTTCAGTGTGGCAAAGTTGTTACATTTTGTAACAATTTAAAGCTAAAAGAAAAGGAGAAAAAAAAAAAGTTATAACAAATTGAACGAATTAAAATGAGTGAATTTAAATCAACTTCACAGTCCCTTAATTCCCTTTCAAAAAGATTTTTTAATTTGTAAAAAATTAAATTTATAGATCATTTTAATATCAAACCAAAACATAAACAATTATGTAACATTCAAAAATTTAGATTCTTAAATAAGGTTTTTTATGAATTCTCAAATCGAAATTAAACACGTGAAATTACAGAACAGGGAAAAGTCAATCATCATAATCATCTTCTTCAACCATTGCACAATCCTGGACTGTACCAATTTAAAATTAGTCACATTCCAATCTAATTTTTTTCTCAATTTTTTATTTTTACACCTTTATTTAAAAAATTTTATTTTGATTTTTTTACAAAGAATTATTATTAAAAGGTGATATTTCTTATAATTTAAAAAAGAAAGAAGGAAATAAAAATTCAATTTTTTTCTTACTAAACAATCAATTAAGACGGGAAACATTTAAAAAAGGAACATTTTAAAAAAGGTACTATTTTTTTAAATTTAAATATCAATTAAATATTCAATTTTCTAAATTTATTTTAAAATTTCCTCATTTGATTAGTGTCCTACACGTGCTTTAATATCAACTCAATTATATTATAAAAAATCTCTTTCGGTATATTTATATGGATTTTTTAGACATTTAAATAATATTCATTTTGAGTTTCAAAAAAGACAGTGAAAAAACCAAAAATAAACATGTTAAAAAAAAGGTTTCTTCTAAAATGTACGACCAATAAATTCATTTTAAGGCTACTTTATTTTTTTCCAACTTTTACTGCACTTCTTCACCTATGTTATTTTTTTTTCTGAGTTCTGAGTTTTCTGAGTTCTAAGTTTGCTAACTCAGAACGGAGAAAATTTCGATTCTGAGTTTTCGTTCTAAGTTAGAACTCAGAAAATTTGGTGAAAATTTATTCTAGCAATTCGATTTGATGAGCTTTGCTGGGTTTTACATATTTTCTAAAATAATGATTTTGAATAAAACTGTTTTAAAGTAGATGTTAGGGAAGCAAATTAACCGTTTATACACTGCTAATTAAAAATTGATTGCGCGCTTTTTAAATATTATTCAAAAGATAATAATTATTCATGAGAACTTTTTAAAAAATTTGGAAGATTAAATTTTGGCGGTAATTTCTACGCGCTAAAATTAAAACTTTTAAACAGTAGAATCTATCTGCTAACACATAGTTAAATTATTTTAAAAAAGGTTTTCGAATTAAAGAATTTTGTGTATTCAAAAATCTAAAGTAATGAAAGCCAAAGTAATCAGTATCTTATAAAGCCTAAAAAAACATTATTATAAAAAATAGCTTTAAATGAAATTCAGCTAATTTTCTGAGTTCTAACTTAGAACGAAAAATCAGAATCGAAATTTTCTCCGTTCTGAGTTAGCAAACTTAGAACTCAGAAAACTCAGAATTCAGGAAAAAAATAACATAGGTACTTCTTTCGATCTTTGTTTATTTTATTTATCTAAATGCTTCGCGTAGGACGTACCAAATTCAGCAAAACCAACTTAAAGTAAAAAACGAATATGCAGAATAATGTAAATATTGATAATTCTAATGCTAATTAAAGTTACTTTTATGAAAGTTAAATTAAATAGGTAAAATAAAAGAATTAAAACAAATTTAGATATTTTTTCAATCGATACTTTGGTGGCTGTGAAGTTTATTTCTTTTTATTATTTTTTAACTTAAATTCATCATTTTAAGTGCTTTTTATACTAAATAAATTTTTTCTAAAGTTTAAATTGCTACATCCAACAAAACAGGAAAAATTTTTTTTCTTTTTTACTTTCTTCCAGAATGCTGAGTTAGTTTGAAATAAGACTTTAAATTAGGAAGCAAAAATTTTTTTAATTTTTTAGCCTTTTTAAAAAGAGAATGGAAAAATAAAAAAGTTTCATTAAATGGAACAAATTGAAATTGTAGATCAAATCGAATTAAACTTCACAGTCCCGATACTTTGTAATCGATTAATTGATTCGTTAGAAAACTAAGTTGGTTCTGCTGGATTTGAATCTGTGCACCAGGTACGGTGTCAACTGTAATAACGTTATGATTCAAAAAATTAAGGTTCGCAACGCCAAAGTAAAAAGTTTGCTTGAAGTGCAGTAATAGAAATTTTTGTTCGAAAATTATACATCTTCGAATTTTTTTTCTTGCGATAGATAAAAGATATAAGACTGAGCTATGAAGACACTGGCATTTTTTTCATTATTTTATCAATTATGGTCTTTGAATCAGGACGTTACAGGTAACTTCCTTAAAAATTCTTATTAACCTGCAAGAAAATTTAAAACCTAAAAAACGCTTCATTCAATTTATCTAACCAAATTGACTTTTAAAACGAAAGTATCAATCGAATCTAATTTAAAGCTTTAATTATCTTAGGCTTAATAAAAATGCGGTATCAATATTGCATTTTAAATTAAGTTAATCAAATTTAATTTTGAAAAAATATAATATATTGTTTATATAATATAATTTATCGGCTAGCCTTTTTAGCCATATCATTTTAAAAATCTAAGGCCAGCTATTGTTTAAAGTTACAGATTTCTCTTTTCCCGGGTTTTTGAGGCTCGGTAATCAAACTTGGTTATTTCAAATGGTTTTGGTTTCACTCGATTATCATTTGTTAAAAATCTAGATATTTGTTCAGTACAGTAGTTTCCGGTTATAATAACTTCAATTTTACATGAGATTTTATTTATTATAGACGAGAATTTATTATAGACAAAAAACGAAAAAAAAAATTTCTTATATTTTGTCAAACAAAGAATTTAACTCGATAATTGAGGTTTTTTAAATTCAATAATATGGTAAATTACTATATTAAAATCAAATTTAAGTAAATAAAGAATCGAAATTTTTATCTCCTACATTTTTTTGAACAACTTTTTTGTCCTTTACTCCGCCTTTATTTATGTTTTACTTTTAGTTATGTATTTAATTAGCTCAAATTTATAATAAACGTGTAAATTTACATATAAAATATTCAAAATGTCTCCTCAATTAAGTTTATAACAAGCGATTATTTATTATAAGTAGTTTTATAATAGCCATATAAATTTACATTATAAACATATCAAATGTTTTTGTTTTTTTAAAAAAATTTACTATAACTGGAAATTTTCTATAACCGGATTTATTATAGTCGGAAACTACTGTATATTGTGCTGTAAGTCTACGAATTTTATTTCTTTCTCGAAACTTTGATTAATACAGTGCATAAATATTTGCCGGTTCATCCGGGGGCATTCTCAGAAAATGACCGATAAATTTCAATTGCATTTTCCTTATTTCTGGGGCTGTGAAGTTCATGTCAATTCGCTCATTTCAATTCGCTATTTTTTCTTTAACTTTTTTTCGAAACATTAAAAAATAGTTCTGCAAAATGTTACAATACGTAGCAAGTTTGCTACATTCCCATTATTAATCTGCAAAATGTGTGCACCCAAAATGCAGAAAAAAATTATTAAAAACTCAGTATATCTATTTGCACATATTTTGCAGAGATTTTTCACAGTAAGAAAATTTATGTAGCAAATTTGCTACGTATTGTAACATTTTGCAGAACTAATTTTTATTGTTTGGAAAAAAATTTAAAGAAAAAATAGCGAATTGAAATGAGCGAATTGACATGAAATTCACAGCCCCCTTATTTCTTCGGTGATTGGTCTTTGCTTCACTATTTTATAAAGTTCCTCTTTTGTTAAATATGTCTCTGATTGTTTTATTCCACACATGATTCTTAAAAATGTTCTTGGAATTTTTTTCCATACTCGTTTAGATTAGTGTCGATGATCCACATCCATATAAGAGCACAGGTATGCATATCGCATTGAAAATTCTCATTCTAAGTTTTAGATCTATTTTAGAAGAGGTAAGAATGTGTCCTTGTTTTTCAAACGGCGTCTTCATTATCCCTATTTTCATCTCAATATCTTTTTGACTTGATCTAATGAAAGATCCTAGGTACTTGAAGTCTTCAACCTTAAATATTTAATGTCAATCATGAACGAGTGAGTCGCTGTTTTCGATATTAAATACCCACTTTCGCAGTGTTTTAACTACAGTATGTTATAAAAGTTTATAATAATTAGTGATGGGTCAAAGCTAAACTAAGTTAGCTTAGTCGAGTAATTTTAGCTAACTAAAATAAGTTAAACAAAATTTAGCTAACAAATTTTAGTTAACTAATATTAGTTTAACTTATTTTAGTCGACTGAATTTTAGCCAACTAAAATTAATAAGTAGAAAAATACAACTAAATCTGAGAAAAATTTTTTTTATATTTTGAATAATATTTTCAAAAAACCAATCATTTATTTTTGCAAAAATTTAAGAAAAGATTTACTTAAATTAGTTTTGTTAGCTAATTTTAGTCTAACTAAAAACTAACAAAAACTCCCATCACAAAAAATAATCTTTAGAAATTTATAGAATTTTCACTTTTGGCATTAAAATCATAAAAATAAAAAAAGAAGCAGCTTATTACAGTACACCGCAGAAATAAGTTAACGAGCTGTTCGAACATCTTTCAACACGTGTTCGAACATGTTTCAACACGTGTTCGAACATTTTCCAACACTGTTTTCGATCATGTTCGAACAGTGTTTGTTTCTGTTCGAACAGTGTTTGTTTCTGCTCGAACATGTTTGAAGCAAAACAAAAATTTAAAAAAATTATTTTTTTGTCACATAATTTTTAAAACTGATTAATATCGAAAGAAGAGGGCTCCTTCGCTAAACCTGTTATAAGGCGAGCTATTGTATTTTTATATCAATAAAATAAAAGAAAAAATTTAACAAATAATCAATTTATTTTTTATGAATAAATAAAGGATAAATCATTTTCGCGTTAATTTTAGTTTCTTTGAAAAAAAAAAGATTGCGACACTGAGAAACGTTTATCAAAAAAATTAAATACAAATCAAACCTAATATTTTTTTCTTTGATTTCAAAAAAATAATCAAATTTTTATTTTTTTAAACTATCTTTTAATTAAAAGAAATTTAAAAAAAAGAAAGTCGGTTTATCTCGTTTTATAAATAATTGAGGATAGGTGATTTTTTTTTTGATTTTTTTTAATAAAGACCGAAATTTTTTCAATTTTTGTTTTTTTTTTGTGTTTCTATTTTATGGCGATGGCCATAAAGTTCGATTCGTTGGATGGGGGATCTGGAATTTTAAATTAATTAGCGAAACTAATTCATTTAAGTGTCGGCGTTCAAGTCCCCATTCCTGACAGAAAAAAATGTATCCAAAAAAAAAATTTATTTGTTTTTGTTTCATCGTGTTCGATCAGTGTTTGTTTCTCCTCGATCAGTGTTTGTTTCTGTTCGAACAGTGTTCTGTTTCTGTTCGTGTTTTCTTTAACTTATTTCTGCGTTGTCCTGTAATAAAAAAATATAAAAAAAAATACAGTGCTGCTACTGTACAGTGTTTTTACGTAAATTTACGTAAAATTTCAAAAATTACAGGAATTCGGGTAATTCTACGTAATTTTACACGATTTCACGTAAATTTTAGTAAAAAGTAAAAGATACAAAAAGGTAAAAATAGTAAAAGAAAATAAGATTAAAAAAATAAGTCGCTTTTTTTTTTGAAGTTAAAATTTTTTTACTATTTTTACTTTGATTTACCTTTTTTTACAAAAATTGATGTAAAAAATTAAAATTTATCAATTATATTATAAATGGTTCATTTTCTCTTTTCCCGGGCAATTTCTTTGATATAAAAATTCAATTTTTTGTATAAACAGTGTTTAAACAGTTCGTTAATTTTGTTTTGGACTGTACTGTACATAATTTTTTTGATAAATTTTTATTTAGCCGGACGGTTCGGCAAACATAATTCTTTTTTGATTTACCTTTGAATTTTTTTTTTTTTTTTTTTTTTTTTTTTTT